>CM062356.1:14311475-14454834 GCA_031216115.1 Senna siamea | reverse complement strand
CTTGAAAGTGGTTTAACATGCCAATTGACGTGAAAAGAAAAGCTACGGATAGGATTTGAAACAAATTGAATCATAATTGAAAAAGAATTGAAGTCAAAACTAATTTTAGAGAGACTTAGTGAACAAGTAAGCTTAAATAGAATGTTTGCTTCATCGTTAGCCTTGGGAAAGCGAATTAACACCCCAATTTGAGCTAGAAGATTTGGGAATGACATTCGAAACAAGTTGAATCAGAATGAAAATGAAATATAAACATGAAAACACATTTTTGTTAGACTTGGTGAACAAGTAAGCATGACTAGAATATGTTTCTTAATCATACGTCTTGGAGAGTGGTTTAACATGCCAATTCGAGTAAGAAAAGCTACGGATAGGGATTTGAAAGAAATTGAATCATAATTGAAAAAGAATTGGAAGTTAAAAACTAATTTTGGAGATACTTAGTGAACAAGTAAGCTTAAATAGAATGTTTGCTTTATCGTTAGCCTTAGGAATGCGAATTAACACCCCAATTAGAGCTAGACGATTTGGGAATGACATTCAAAACAAGTTGAATCGGAATGAAAATGAAATATAAACATGAAAACACATTTTTGGTAGACTTGGTGAACAAGTAAGCATGACTAGAATATGTTTCTTGATCATACATCTTCGAAAGTGGTTTAACATGCCAATTCGAGTAAGAAAAGCTACAGATAGGGATTTGAAACAAATTGAATCATAATTGAAAAAGAATTGGAAGTCAAAAACTAATTTTAGAGAGACTTAGTGAACAAGTAAGCTTAAATAGAATGTTTGCTTCATCGTTAGCCTTAGGAATGCGAATTAACACCCAATTAGAGCTAGAAGATTTGGGAATGACATTCAAACAAGTTGACTCGAATGAAACTGAAATATAAACATGAAAACACAGTTTTGGTAGACTTGGTGAACAAGTAAGCATGACTAGAATATGTTTCTTGATCATACGTCTTGGAAAGTGGTTTAACATGCCAATTCGAGTAAGAAAAGCTACGGATAGGGATTTGAAACAAAATGAATCATAATTGAAAAAGAATTAAAGTCAAAAACTAATTTTAGAGAGACTTAGTGAACAAGTAAGCTTAAATAGAATGTTTGCTTTATCGTTAGCCTTAGGAATGCGAATTAACACCCCAATTAGAGCTAGAAGATTTGGGAATGACATTTGAAACAAGTTGAATCGAATGAAAATGAAATATAAACATGAAAACACATTTTGGTAGACTTGGTGAACAAGTAAGCATGACTAGAATATGTTTCTCGATCATACGTCTTGGAAAGTTGTTTAACATGCCAATTCGAGTAATAAAAGCTACGGATAGGGATTTGAAACAAATTGAATCATAATTGAAAAAGAATTGGAAGTTAAAAACTAATTTTAGAGATACTTAGCGAACAAGTAAGCTTAAATAGAATGTTTGCTTTATCGTTAGCCTTAGGAATGCGAATTAACACGCAAATTAGAGGTAGAAGATTTGGGAATACATTCGAAACAAGTTGAATCGGAATGAAAATGAAATATAAACATGAAAACACATTTTTGGTAGACTTGGTGAACAAGTAAGCATGACTAGATTATGCTTCTTGATCATACATCTTCGAAAGTGGTTTAACATGCCAATTCGAGTAAGAAAAGCTGCGGATAAGGATTTGAAAGAAATTGAATCATAATTGAAAAAGAATTGGAAGCCAAAAACTAATTTTAGAGAGACTTAGTGAACAAGTAAGCTTAAATAGAATGTTTGCTTTATCGTTAGCCTTAGGAATGCGAATTAACACCCCAATTAGAGCTAGAAGATTTGGGAATGACATTTGAAACAAGTTGAATCGGAATGAAAATGAAATATAAACATGAAAACACATTTTTGGTAGACTTGGTGAACAAGTAAGCATGACTAGAATATGTTTCTCGATCATACGTCTTGGAAAGTTGTTTAACATGCCAATTCGAGTAAGAAAAGCTACGGATAGGGATTTGAAAGAAATTGAATCATAATTGAAAAAGAATTGGAAGCCAAAAACTAATTTTAGAGACTTAGTGAACAAGTAAGCTTAAATAGAATGTTTGCTTTGTCGTTAGCCTTAGGAATAGGAATTAACACCCCAATTAGAGCTAGAAGATTTGGGAATGACATTTGAAACAAGTTGAATCAGAATGAAACTGAAATATAAACATGAAAACACATTTTTGGTAGACTTGGTGAACAAGTAAGCATGACTAGATTATGTTTCTTGATCATACGTCTTGGAAACTGGTTTAACATGCCAATTCGAGTAAGAAAAGCTACGGATAGGGATTTGAAAGAAATCGAATCATAATTGAAAAAGAATTGGAAGTCAAAAACTAATTTTAGAGAGACTTAGTGAACAAGTAAGCTTAAATAGAATGTTTGCTTTATCGTTAGCCTTAGGAATGCGAATTAACACCCCACTTAGAGCTAGAAGATTTGGAAATGAGAATTGAAAGAAGTTGAATCGAATGAAACTGAAATATAAACATGAAAACACATTTTTTGTAGACTTGGTGAACAAGTAAGCATGACTAGATTATGTTTCTTGATCATACGTCTTGGAAAGTGGTTTAACATGCCAATTCGAGTAGGAAAAGCTACGGATAGGGATTTGAAACAAATTGAATCATAATTGAAAAAGAATTGGAAGTCAAAAACTAATTTTAGAGAGACTTAGTGAACAAGTAAGCTTAAATAGAATGTTTGCTTTATCGTTAGCCTTAGAATGCGAATTAACACCTCAATTAGAGCTAGAAGATTTGGGAATGACATTCGAAACAAGTTGAATCGGAATGAAAATGAAATATAAACATGAAAACACATTTTTGGTAGACTTGGTGAACAAGTAAGCATGACTAGATTATGTTTCTTGATCATCTGTCTTGGAAAGTGGTTTAACATGCCAATTCGAGTAAGAAAAGCTGCGGATAAGGATTTGAAACAAATTGAATCATAATTGAAAAAGAATTGGAAGTCAAAAACTAATTTTAGAGAGACTTAGTGAACAAGTAAGCTTAAATAGAATGTTTGCTTCATCGTTAGCCTTAGGAATGCGAATTAACACCCCACTTAGAGCTAGAAGATTTGGAAATGAGAATTGAAAGAAGTTGAATCGAATGAAACTGAAATATAAACATGAAAACACATTTTTGGTAGACTTGGTGAACAAGTAAGCATGACTAGATTATGCTTCTTGATCATACGTCTTCGAAAGTGGTTTAACATGCCAATTCGAGTAAGAAAAGCTACGGATAAGGATTTGAAAGAAATTGAATCATAATTGAAAAAGAATTGGAAGTTAAAAACTAATTTTAGAGACTTAGTGAACAAGTAAGCTTAAATAGAATGTTTGCTTCATCGTTAGCCTTAGGAATGCGAATTAACACCCCAATTAGAGCTAGAAGATTTGGGAATACATTCGAAACAAGTTGAATCGGAATGAAAATGAAATATAAACATGAAAACACATTTTTGGTAGACTTGGTGAACAAGTAAGCATGACTAGAATATGTTTCTTGATCATACGTCTTGGAAAATGATTTGACAAGCCAATTCGAGTAAGAAAAGCTACGGATAGGGATTTGAAACAAATTGAATCATAATTGAAAAGGAATTGGAAGTCAAAAACTAATTTTAGAGAGGCTTAGTGAACAAGTAAGCTTAAATAGAATGTTTGCTTTATCGTTAGCCTTAGAAATGCGAATTAACACCCCACTTAGTGCTAGAAGATTTGGGAATGACATTCGAAACAAGTTGAATCGGAATGAAAATGAAATATAAACATGAAAACACATTTTTGGTAGACTTGGTGAACAAGTAAGCATGACTAGAATATGTTTCTCGATCATACGTCTTGGAAAGTTGTTTAACATGCCAATTCGAGTAATAAAAGCTACGGATAGGGATTTGAAACAAATTGAATCATAATTGAAAAAGAATTGGAAGCCAAAAACTAATTTTAGAGAGACTTAGTGAACAAGTAAGCTTAAATAGAATGTTTGCTTTATCGTTAGCCTTAGGAATGCGAATTAACACCCAATTAGAGCTAGAAGATTTGGGAGTACATTCGAAACAAGTTGAATCGGAATGAAAATGAAATATAAACATGAAAACACATTTTTGGTAGACTTGGTGAACAAGTAAGCATGACTAGATTATGCTTCTTGATCATACATCTTCGAAAGTGGTTTAACATGCCAATTCGAGTAAGAAAAGCTACGGATAAGGATTTGAAAGAAATTGAATCATAATTGAAAAAGAATTGGAAGCCAAAAACTAATTTTAGAGAGACTTAGTGAACAAGTAAGCTTAAATAGAATGTTTGCTTCATCGTTAGCCTTAGGAATGCGAATTAACAAATTAACATTAGATTTAGACATTCAGATTTGGGAATGACATGAAAATGAAATTGAATCGGAATGAAAATGAAATATAAACATAGAAAACACATTTTTGGTGACTTGGTGAACAAGTAAGCATGACTAGATTATGTTTCTCGATCATACGTCTTGGAAAGTTGTTTAACATGCCAATTCGAGTAAGAAAAAGCTACGGATAGGGATTTGAAACAAATTGAATCATAATTGAAAAAGAATTGGAAGTCAAAAACTAATTTTAGAGAGACTTAGTGAACAAGTAACCTTAAATAGAATGTTTGCTTGATCGTTAGCCTTAGGAATGCGAATTAACACCCGACTTAGAGCTAGAAGATTTGGGAATGACATTCGAAACAAGTTGAATCGTAGTGAAAATGAAATATAAACATGAAAACACATTTTGGTAAACTTGGTGAATAAGTAAGCATGACTAGATTATGTTTCTTGATCATACGTCTTGGAAAGTGGTTTAACATGCCAATTCGAGTAAGAAAAGCTACGGATAGGGATTTGAAACAAATTGAATCATAATTGAAAAAGAATTGGAAGTCAAAAACTAATTTTAGAGAGACTTAGTGAACAAGTAAGCTTAAATAGAATGTTTGCTTCATCGTTAGCCTTAGGAATGCGAATTAACACCGCAATTAGAGCTAGAAGATTTGGGAATGACATTCGAAACAAGTTGAATCGGAATGAAAATGAAATATAAACATGAAAACACATTTTTGGTAGACTTGGTGAACAAGTAAGCATGACTAGATTATGTTTCTTGATCATACGTCTTGGAAAGTGGTTTAACATGCCAATTCGAGTAAGAAAAGCTACGGATAGGGATTTGAAACAAATTGAATCATAATTGAAAAAGAATTGGAAGTCAAAACTAATTTTAGAGAGACTTAGTGAACAAGTAAGCTTAAATAGAATGTTTGCTTCATCGTTAGCCTTAGGAATGCGAATTAACACCCCAATTAGAGCTAGAAGATTTGGGAATGACATTCGAAACAAGTTGAATCGGAATGAAAATGAAATATAAACATGAAAACACATTTTTGGTAGACTTGGTGAACAAGTAAGCATGACTAGATTATGTTTCTTGATCATACGTCTTGGAAAGTGGTTTAACATGCCAATTTGAGTAAGAAAAGCTACGGATAGGGATTTGAAACAAATTGAATCATAATTGAAAAAGAATTGGAAGTCAAAAACTAATTTTAGAGAGACTTAGTGAACAAGTAAGCTTAAATAGAATGTTTGCTTTATCGTTAGCCTTAGGAATGCGAATTAACACCCAAAATAGAGCTAGAAGATTTGGGAATGCATTCGAAACAAGTTGAATCGGAATGAAAATGAAATATAAACATGAAAACACATTTTTGGTAGACTTGGTGAACAAGTAAGCATGACTAGATTATGTTTCTTGATCATACGTCTTGGAAAGTGGTTTAACATGCCAATTCGAGTAAGAAAAGCTACGGATAGGGATTTGAAACAAATTGAATCATAATTGAAAAAGAATTGGAAGTCAAAAACTAATTTTAGAGAGACTTAGTGAACAAGTAAGCTTAAATAGAATGTTTGCTTTATCGTTAGCCTTAGGAATGCGAATTAACACCCAATTAGAGCTAGAAGTTTTGGGAATGACATTTGAAACAAGTTGAATCGGAATGAAAATGAAATATAAACATGAAAACACATTTTTGGTAGACTTGGTGAACAAGTAAGCATGACTAGATTATGCTTCTTGATCATACATCTTCGAAAGTGGTTTAACATGCCAATTCGAGTAAGAAAAGCTACGGATAGGGATTTGAAACAAATTGAATCATAATTGAAAAAGAATTGGAAGCCAAAAACTAATTTTAGAGAGACTTAGTGAACAAGTAAGCTTAAATAGAATGTTTGCTTCATCGTTAGCCTTAGGAATGCGAATTAACACCCCAATTAGAGCTAGAAGATTTGGGAATGACATTCGAAACAAGTTGAATCGGAATGAAAATGAAATATAAACATGAAAACACATTTTTGGTAGACTTGGTGAACAAGTAAGCATGACTAGAATATGTTTCTCGATCATACGTCTTGGAAAGTTGTTTAACATGCCAATTGAGTAATAAAAGCTACGGATAGGGATTTGAAACAAATTGAATCATAATTGAAAAAGAATTGGAAGTCAAAAACTAATTTTCAAGAGACTTAGTGAACAAGTAAGCTTAAATAGAATGTTTGCTTCATCGTTAGCCTTAGGAATGCGAATTAACACCCCACTTAGAGCTAGAAGATTTGGCAATGACATTTGAAATAAGTTGAATCGGAATGAAACTGAAATATAAACATGAAAACACAGTTTTGGTAGACTTGGTGAACAAGTAAGCATGACTAGATTATGCTTCTTGATCATACGTCTTGGAAAGATGTTTCACATGTCAATTGGAGTAAGAAAAGCTACGGATAGGGATTTGAAACAAATTGAATCATAATTGGAAGTCAAAAACTAATTTTAGAGAGACTTAGCGAACAAGTAAGCTTAAATAGAATGTTTGCTTCATCGTTAGCTTTAGGAATGCGAATTAACACCCTAATTTGAGCTAGAAGATTTGGGAATGACATTCGAAACAAGTTGAATCGGAATGAAAATGAAATATAAACATGAAAACACATTTTTGGTAGACTTGGTGAACAAGTAAGCATGACTAGATTATGTTTCTTGATCATACGACTTGGAAAGTGGTTTAACATGCCAATTCGAGTAAGGAAAGCTACGGATAGGGATTTGAAACAAATTGAATCATAATTGAAAAAGAATTGGAAGTCAAAAACTAATTTTAGAGAGACTTAGTGAACAAGTAAGCTTAAATAGAATGTTTGCTTCATCGTTAGCTTTAGGAATGCGAATTAACACCGCAATTAGAGCTAGAAGATTTGGGAATGACATTTGAAACAAGTTGAATCGGAATGAAAATGAAATATAAACATGAAAACACATTTTTGGTAGACTTGGTGAACAAGTAAGCATGACTAGAATATGTTTCTTGATCATACGTCTTGGAAAGTGATTTAACATGCCAATTCGAGTAAGAAAAGCTACGGATAGGATTTGAAACAAATTGAATCATAAATGAAGGAGAATTGGAAGTCAAGAACTAATTTTCAAGAGACTTAGTGAACAAGTAAGCTTAAATAGAATGTTTGCTTCATCGTTAGCCTTAGGAATGCGAATTAACACCCCATTAGAGCTAGAAGATTTGGCAATGACATTCGAAACAAGTTGAATCGGAATGAAAATGAAATATAAACATGGAAACACTTTTTTGGTAGACTTGGTGAACAAGTAAGCATGACTAGATTATGCTTCTTGATCATAAATCTTCGAAAGTGGTTTAACATGCGAATTCGAGTAAGAAAAGCTACAGATAAGGATTTGAAACAAATTGAATCATAATTGAAAAGGAATTGGAAGTCAAAAACTAATTTTATAGAGGCTTAGTGAACAAGTAAGCTTAAATAGAATGTTTGCTTTATCGTTAGCCTTAGGAATGCGAATTAACACCCCACTTAGAGCTAGAAGATTTGGGAATGACATTTGAAATAAGTTGAATCGGAATGAAACTGAAATATAAACATGAAAACACAGTTTTGGTAGACTTGGTGAACAAGTAAGCATGACTAGAATATGTTTCTTGATCATACGTCTTGGAAAGTGGTTTAACATGCCAATTCGAGTAAGAAAAGCTGCGGATAAGGATTTGAAACAAATTGAATCATAATTGAAAAGGAATTGGAAGTCAAAAACTAATTTTAGAGACACTTAATGAACAAGTAAGCTTAAATAAAATGTTTGCTTTATCGTTAGCCTTAGAAATGCGAATTAACACCCCACTCAGAGCTAGAAGATATGGGAATACATTCGAAATAAGTTGAATCGGAATGAAACTGAAATATAAACATGAAAACACATTTTTGGTAGACTTGGTGAACAAGTAAGCATGACTAGATTATGTTTCTTGATCATACATCTTCGAAAGTGGTTTAACATGCCAATTCGAGTAAGAAAAGCTACGGATAGGGATTTGAAAGAAATTGAATCATAATTGAAAAAGAATTGGAAGTCAAAAACTAATTTTAGAGAGACTTAGTGAACAAGTAAGCTTAAATAGAATGTTTGCTTTATCGTTAGCCTTAGGAATGCGAATTAACACCCCAATTAGAGCTAGAAGATTTGGGAATGACATTGAAAGAAGTTGGTCGGAATGAAAATGAAATATAAACATGAAAACACATTTTTGGTAGACTTGGTGAACAAGTAAGCATGACTAGAATATGTTTCTCGATCATACGTCTTGAAGAAGTTGTTTAGCATGACGGTTCGAGTAAGAAAGAAAGCTACGCATAGGGATTTGAAACAAATTGAATCATAATTGAAAAAGAATTGGAAGTCAAAACTAATTTTAGAGAGACTTAGCGAACAAGTAAGCTTAAATAGAATGTTTGCTTTATCGTTAGCCTTAGGAATGCGAATTAACACCCCAATTAGAGCTAGAAGATTTGGGAATACATTCGAAAGAAGTTGAATCGGAATGAAAATGAAATATAAACATGAAAACAATTTTTTGGTAGACTTGGTGAACAAGTAAGCAAGACTAGAATATTTTTCTTGATCATACGTCTAGAAAAGTGATTTGACAAGCCAATTCATGTAAGAAAAGCTATGGATAGCGATTTGAAACAAATTGAATCATAATTGAAAAAGAATTGGAAGTCAAAAAAGAATTTTAGAGAGACTTAGCGAACAAGTAAGCTTAAATAGAATGTTTGCTTTATCGTTAGCCTTAGGAATGCGAATTAACACCCCAGTGAAATTTAGAAGATTTGGGAATACATTCGAAAGAAGTTGAATCGGAATGAAAATGAAATATAAACATGAAAACACATTTTTGGTAGACTTGGTGAACAAGTAAGCATGACTAGAATATGTTTCTCGATCATACGTCTTGGAAAGTTGTTTAACAGGCCAATTCGAGTAAGAAAAGCTACGGATGGGGATTTATGAGAATTGAATCATAATTGAAAAAGAATTGGAAGTCAAAAACTAATTTTAGAGAGACTTAGTGAACAAGTAAGCATAAATAGAATGTTTGCTTTATCGTTAGCCTTAGGAAGGTGAATTAACACCCCAATTAGAGCTAGAAGATTTCGGAATACATTCGAAACAAGTTGAATCGGAATGAAAAGGATATATAAACATGAAAACACATTTTTGGTAGACTTGGTGAACAAGTAAGCATGACTAGAATATGTTTCTCGATCATACGTCTTGGAAAGCTGTTTAACATGCCAATTCTAGTAGTAAAAGCTACGGATAGGGATTTGAAACAAATTGAATCATAATTGAAAAAGAAATGAAAGTTAAAAACTAATTTTAGAGAGACTTAGCGAAGAAGTAAGCTTAAATAGAATGTTTTCTTTATCGTTAGCCTTAGGAATGCGAATTAACACCGCACTTAGAGGTAGAAGATTTGGGAAAACATTTGAAACAAGTTGAATCGGAATGAAAATGAAATATAAACATGAAAACACATTTTTGGTAGACTTGGTGAACAAGGAAGCATGACTAGAATATGTTTTGTCGATCATACGTCTTGGAAACTGGTTGAACATGCAAATTCGAATAAGAAAAGCTACGCATAGGGATTTGAAACAAATTGAATCATAATTGAAAAAGAATTGGAAGTCAAAAACGAATTTTAGAGAGACTTAGCGAACAAGTAAGCTTAAATAGAATGTTTGCTTTATCGTTAGCCTTAGGAATGCGAATTAACACCCCAATTAAAGCTAGAAGATTTGGGAAAACATTTGAAACAAGATTGAATCGAGATGAAAAAGGAATATAAACATGAAAACATTTTTTGGTAGACTTGGTGAACAAACAAGCATGACTAGAATATGTTTCTTGATCATCAAATCTTGGAAAAATTTATTCCGTGTTGGCAATTTGAGTAAGGAAAGCTACGGATAGGGATTTGAAATAGTGAATCACAGTTGAAAAAGAATTGGAAGTCAAAAACTAATTTTAGAGACTTAGCGAACAAGTAAGCTTAAATAGAATGTTTGCTTTATGTCGTTAGCCTTGAGAATGCGAATTAACACTGAATTAGAGCTAGAAGATTTGGGAATGACATTCTGAACAAGTTGAATCGGAATGAAAATGAAATATAAACATGAAAACACACTTTTGGTAGACTTGGTGAACAAGTAAAGCGTAAGTAAATTATGTTTCTCAGTCATGCGTCTTGGGAAAGCTGGTTTAACATGTAATTCGAGTAAGAAAAACTACAGGATAGGGATTTGAAACAAATTGAGTCATAGTTGAAATAGAATTGGAAGTCAAAAACTAATTTTAGAGACTTGTAGTGAACAAGTAAACTTAAATAAGAATGTTTGTTTGTAGATTGTTAGCCTTAGGAATGCGAATTAACACCCAATTAGAGCTAGAAGATTTGGGGAATGACATTAGAAACAAGTTGAATCGTAATGAAAATGAAATATAAACATGAAAAAGTATTTTGGTAGACTTGGTGAACAAATAAGCACATTAGAATATGTTTCTCGATCCTACGTCTTGGAAAGTTGTTTATGATGCCAATTAGAGTAAAAAAAGCTACGGATGGGGATTTGAAAGAAATTGAATCATAATTGAAAAAGAATTGGAAGTCAAAGCTAATTTTAGAGACTTAGTGAACAAGTAAGCTTAAATAGAATGTTTGCTATGTCGTTAGCCTTAGGAATGCAGTGCTTTTGATTAAATTTAGAAGATTTGGGAATGACATTGAAGAAGTTGAATCGGAATGAAAATAAAATATAAACATGAAAACACATTTTTGGTAGACTTGGTGAACGAGTAAGCATGACTAGATTATGTTTCTCGTTCATACGTCTTGGAAAGTTGTTTAACATGCCAATTCGAGTAAGAAAAGCTACGGATGAGGATTTGAAACAGAATTGAGTCATAATTGAAATAGAATTGGAAGTCAGCTAATTTTTTAGAGACTTAGTAGACAAGTAAGCTTAAATAGAATGTTTGCTTTATCGTTAGCCTTAGGAATGCGAATTAACACCCAAATTAGAGCTAGAAGATTTGGGAAAACATTTAGGCTCAGTTGAGTCGGAATAAGAAAGGATATATAAACATGAAAACTTACATTTTAGGTAGACTTGGTGAACCAGTGGCTTATGACTAGAATATGTTTTGTCGTCATCATCGATCTTGGAAAATTTGTTTAACTTATGCCAATTTGAGTAGGGAAAGCTCTGGATAGGGATTTAGAGCAATTAGAATCATGATTGAAAAAGGAGTAGAAGTCAAAAACTAATGTTTGAAACTTGCTTGAACAAGTAAAAGCTTAAATGGGAATGTTTGCTTTATGTCGTTAGCCCTTAGGAATGCGAATTAACACCCAGTTAGAGCTAGAAGATTTGGGAATGCCATTGAAAGAAGTTGAATCGGAATAGAAATGAAATCTCAGTATGTTTCACATTTTGGTGGAGCTTGGTAGATATTAAGCATGACTAGATTCAATGTTTCTGGATCATCGTCTTGGGGCCCAGTTTAACATCTCAATTCGAGTAAGAAAAAGCTACGGATAGGGATTTGAAACAAAGTTAGTCATAATTAAATCAGAATTGGAAATTCAAAAACTAATTTTAGAGAGACTTAGTGAACAAGTAAGCTTAAATAGAATGTTTGCTTTATCGTTAGCCTTAGGAATGCGAATTAACACCCCAATTAGAGCTAGAAGATTTGGGAAAACATTTGAAACAAGTTGAATCGGAATGAAAAGGATATATAAACATGAAAACACATTTTTGGTAGACTTGGTGAACAAGCAAGCATGACTAGAATATGATTACTGATCATCGATCTTGGAAAGCTGTTTAACATGCCAATTTGAGTAGGGAAAGCTACGGATAGGGATTTGAAACAAATTGAATCACAATTGAAAAAGAATTGGAAGTCAAAAACTAATTTTAGAGAGACTTAGCGAACAAGTAAGCTTAAATAGAATGTTTGCTTTATCGTTAGCCTTAGGAATGCGAGTGCTGGTAGAAGCTAGAAGATTTGGGAATGACATTAGAGACAAGTTGAATCGGAATAGAAAATGAAATATAAACATGAAAACACTTTTTTGAGTAGACTTGGTGAACAAGTAAGCATATTTAGGCCTTATGTTTCTTGATCCATACGTCTTGGGGCGGATTTTTAACATGCCAATTCGAGTAAGAAAAGCTACGGATGGGGATTTGAAAGAAATTGAATCATAATTGAAAAAGAATTGGAAGTCAAAAACTAATTTTAGAGAGACTTAGTGAACAAGTAAGCTTAAATAGAATGTTTTGCTTTGCATCGTTAGCACTTAGGAATCTTGGTCTTAACACCATATTAGAGCTAGAAAATTTGGGAATACATTCGAAACACGTTGAATCGTAATGAAAATGAAATATAAAAATGAAAACACATTTTTGGTAGACTTGGTGAACAAGTAAGCATGACTAGAATATGTTTCTCGATCATACGTCTTGGAAAGCTGTTTAACATGCCAATTCTAGTAGTAAAAGCTACGGATAGGGATTTGAAACAAATTGAGTCATAATTGAAATAGAATTGGAAGTCAAAAACTAATTTTAGAGAGACTTAGTGAACAAGTAAGCTTAAATAGAATGTTTGCTTTATCGTTAGCCTTAGGAATCTTGAATTAACACGATTAGAGAATTTAGAAGATTTGGGAATGACATTAAAACAAGTTGAATCGTAATGAAAATGAAATATATAAACATGAAAAAGACATTTTGGTAGACTTGGTGAACAAGTAAGCATGACTAGAATATGTTTCATGATCATACGTCTTGGAAAGTTGTTTAACATGCCAATGGTCGAGTAAGAAAAAGCTACGGATAGGGATTTGAAACAAATTGAATCATAATTGAAGAAGAATTGGAAGTCAAAAACTAGTGTTAGAGAGACTTAGTGAACAAGTAAGTTTAAATAGAATGTTTGCTTTATCGTTAGCCTTAGGAATCTTGAATTAACACCCCGATTAGAGCTAGAAGATTTGGGAATACATTCGAAGAAGTTGAGATCCGGAATGAAAATGAAATATAAACATGAAAACACATTTTTGGTAGACTTGGTGAACAAGTAAGCATGACTAGAATATGTTTCTCGATCATACGTCTTGGAAACTGGTTTAACATAACAATTCGAGTAAGAAAACCTACGGATAGGGATTTGAAACAAATTGAATCATAATTGAAAAAGAATTGGAAGTCAAAAACTAATGTTAGAGAGACTTAGTGAACAAGTAAGTTTAAATAGAATGTTTGCTTTATCGTTAGCCTTAGGAATGCGAATTAACACCCCAATTAGATTTTTAGAAGATTTGGGAATGACATTTGAAACAAGTTGAATTGGAATGAAAATGAAATATAAACATGAAAACACATTTTTGGTAGACTTTTGTGAACAAGGAAGCATGACTAGAATATGTTTTGTCGATCATACGTCTTGGAAACTGGTTGAACATGCCAATTCGAATAAGAAAAGCTACGGATAGGGATTTGAAACAAATTGAATCATAATTGAAAAAGAATTGGAAGTCAACAACTAATTTTGGAGAGAGACTTAGTTTGAACAAGTAAGCTTAAATAGAACTGTTTTGCTTTATCGTTAGCCTTAGGAATCTGAATTAACACCCAAATTAGAGGCTAGGAAAGATTTGGGAATACATTGAAACAAGTTGAATCGGAATGAGAAAATGAAATATAAACATAGAAAACACACTTTTTTTAGGTAGACTTGGTGAACAAGTAAGCATGACTAGATTATGTTTCGATCGATCGTCTTGGAAAGTGGTTTAACATGCCAATGGTCGAGTAAGAAAAAGCTACCGGATCAGGGATTTGGAAACAAATTGAAATCATATATTGAAAAAGAATTGGAAATCAAAAACTAATTTTGGAGAGACTTAGTGAACAAGTAAGCTTAAATAGAAGATGTTTGCTTTTATCGTTAGCCTTAGGAATGCTTGAATTAACACCATATTAGAGCTAGAAGATTTGGGAACACATTGAAACAAGTTGAATCGGAATGAAAATGAAATATAAACATGAAAAACACATTTTTGGTAGTGAGCTTGGTGAACAAGTAAGCATGACTAGATTTTGATTCTCGATCATCACGTCTTGGAAGAGTTGATTTTTAACATGCCAATTCGAGTAAGTAAAAAAGCTACAGGATAGGGATTTGAAACAAATTAAGTGAATAGAGTAAGATTAAATAGAATGTTTGCTTTATACGATTGTAGCCTTAGGAATGCCAAATAACACTGATTAGAGCTACAGAAGATTTGGGATTACATTGAAACACTCAGTTGAATGTCGAATAGAAAATGAAATATAAACATGAAAACACATTTTGGTAGCGGACTTGGTGAACAAGTAAGCATGACTAGATTAACTGTTTATCGATCACTAAATCTTGGAAAGTTGTTTTAACAATTGCCAATTAGAGTAACAAAAAGCTACGGATAGGGATTTGGAAACAAATTAAATCATAATTGAAAAAAGAATTGGAAGTAAGAAAACTAATCTTGGAGACTTAGTGAATAAAAGTAAGATTAAATAGAATGCTTGCTTTATCGTTGGAAGCCTTAGGAATGCAGTGCTTTAACACCCAAATTAGAGAGCTAGAAGATTTGGGAATACATTGAAACAATTTGAATTCGGAATGAAAATGAAATATAAACATGAAAAAACACTTTTTTGGTAGAGCTTGGTGAACAAGTAAGCATGACTAGATTATGTTTTCTCGATGTACGTTCTTGGAAAGTTGTTTAACATACCAGTAATTCAATTATAAGAAAAGAGAAGCTCACGGATAGAGGATTTGAAACAAATTAAATCATAATTGAAAATATAGAATTGGAAGTCAAAAGCTAATTTTAGAGAGACTTAGTAGGAACAAGAAAGATTAAATAGAATGTTTGCTTTATACATTAGACCTTAGGAATCACGAATTAAGATCGCGATGTGAGTGTTAGAAGATTTGAGAATACATTCGAAATAGAGTTGAATCAGAGATGAAAATGAAATATAAACATGAAAACACATTTTTGGTAGACTTGGTGAACAAAGTAAAGCATGACTAGATTTTGTTTCTCGATGTCATGCGTTTTGGAAAGTTGTTTAACATGCCAATGTGGGCTGAGTAAGAAAAGCTACGGATAGGGATTTGAAACAAATTGAATTAGTGAAGAAGTAAGATTAAATAGAATGTTTTACAGCTTTATGTCGTTAGCCTTAGGAATGCGAATTAACACTGCCCCAATGGGAAAGCTAGATGATTTGGGGAATACATTCCGAAACAAGTTGAATCAGGAATGAAAATGAAATATAAACATGAAAAACACATTTTTGGTAGACTTGGTGAACAAGTAAAGCATGACTAGTTATCATTTCTGGCGATCATCGTCCTTTGAAGCCCCAGTGGTTTTTAACATGCCAATTAGCCGAGTAACAAAAAAGCTACGGATAGGGATTTGAAACAAATTAAATCATAATTGAAATAGAGATTGGAGAGTCAAAAAACTAATTTTAGAGACTTAGTGAATAAAGTAAGATTAAATAGCATGTTTGCTTTATACGTTAGCCTATAGGAATCTTTGCAATTAACACCCCGATTAGAGCTAGAAGATTTGGGAATACATTCGAAACAAGTTGAGATCGGAATGAAAATGAAATATAAACATTGAAAACACATTTTTGGTAGACTTGGTGAACAAGTATAAGCGCATGACTAGAATTTTGATTCCTGGAGTCATACGTCTTTGGAAAGTTGTTTAACATCTTATGCCAGTTCGAAGGAGTAAGAAAAGCTACGGATTAGGGATTTGAAACAAATGGGGGTAGTGAATAAGTAAGATTAAATAGAATGTTTGCTTTATGTCGTTAGCCTTAGGAATTAGAAATAACACCCCGATTAGAGCTAGAAGATTTGGGGATTACATTTGAGAAACAAGTTGAATCGAAGAATGAAAATGAAATATAAACATGAAAACACATTTTTATGAGACTTGTGATGAACAAGTAAGCATGACTAGATTATGTTTGCTCGATAAATCGATCTTGGAAAGTGGCATTTTAACATGCCAATTCGAGTAACAAAAGCTACGGATAGGGATTTGAAACAAATTAAATCATAAATTGAAAAAGAATTGGAAGTCAAAAACTAATTGTCTGGAGAACTTAGTGAGTGGTAAGATTAAAATAGAATGTAGCTTTATACGTTAGGCTTAGGAATGCGAATTAACACCCCGATTAAGAGCTAGAAGATTTGGGAATACATTAGAAACAATTTGAATCGGAATGAAAATCAAGTATAAACATGAAAACACATTTTTGGTAGACTTGGTGAACAAGTAAAGCATGACTAGATTATGTTTCTACGATCATCACGTTTTGGAAAGTTGTTTAACATGCCAAGTCGAGGTAAGAAAGAAAGCTCTACGGATAGGGATTTGGAAACAAATTAAATCATAATTGAAAAAAGAGGTGGAAGTCAAAAACTAATTTTAGAGACTTAGTGAACAAGAAAGGTTAAAATAGAATGTTTGCTTTATCGTGTTCGACCTTAGGAATGCTTGGAATTAACAACCCCGATTAGAGAAATTTAGAAGATTTGGGAGTACATTCGAAACAAGTTGAAGTGGAATGAAAATGAAATATAAACATGAAAATACATTTTTGGTAGACTTGGTGAACAAGTAAGCATGACTAGATTATGCTTCTTGATCCTGTACGTGCTTGGAAAGTTGTTTAACATGCCAATTCGAGTAAGAAAAGCTACGGATAGGGATTTGAAACAAATTAGTGAAGAAGTAAGATTAAATAGAATGTTTGCTTTATCGTTAGCCTTAGGAATCCGAATTAACACCCCAATTAGAGCTAGATGATTTGGGAATACATTCGAAACAAGTTGAATCGGAATGAAAATGAAATATAAACATGAAAACACATTTTTGGTAGACTTGGTGAACAAGTAAGCATGACTAGATTATGTTTCTCGATCATACGTCTTGGAAAGTGGTTTAACATGCCAATTCGAGTAACAAAAGCTACGGATAGGGATTTGAAACAAATTAAATCATAATTGAAAAAGAATTGGAAGTCATAAACTAATTTTAGAGACTTAGTGAATAAGTAAGATTAAATAGCATGTTTGCTTTATCGTTAGCCTTAGGAATGCGAATTAACACCCCAATTAGAGCTAGATGATTTGGGAATACATTTGAAACAAGTTGAATCGGAATGAAAATGAAATATAAACATGAAAACACATTTTTGGTAGACTTGGTGAACAAGTAAGCATGACTAGATTATGCTTATCGATCATACGTCTTGGAAAGTGGTTTAACATGCTGGTCAGGTAACAAAAGCTACGGATAGGGATTTGAAACAAATTAAATCATAATTGAAAAAGAATTGGAAGTCAAAAACTAATATTAGAGAGACTTAGTGAATAAGTAAGATTAAATAGAATGCATGCTTTATCGTTAGCCTTAGGAATGCGAATTAACACCCCAATTAGAGCTAGAAGATTTGGGAATACATTCGAAACAATTTGAATCGGAATGAAAATGAAATATAAACATGAAAACACATTTTTGGTAGACTTGGTGAACAAGTAAGCATGACTAGATTATGTTTCTCGATCATACGTTTTGGAAAGTTGTTTAACATGCCAATTCGAGTAAGAAAAGCTACGGATAGGGATTTCAAACAAATTAAATCATAATTGAAAAAGAATTGGAAGTCAAAAACTAATTTTAGAGAGACTTAGTGAACAAGTAAGATTAAATAGAATGTTTGCTTTATCGTCGACGCCGAGGAATGCGAATTAACAACTGATTAGAGCTAGAAGATTTGGGAATACATTCGAAACAAGTTGAATCGGAATGAAAATGAAATATAAACATGAAAACACATTTTTGGTGAACTTGGTGAACAAGTAAGCATGACTAGATTTTGTTTCTCGATCATACATTTTGGAAAGTTGTTTAACATGCCAATTCGAGTAAGAAAAGCTACGGATAGGGATTTGAAACAAATTAAATCATAATTGAAAAAGAATTGGAAGTCAAAAACTAATTTTAGAGAGACTTAGTGAAGAAGTAAGATTAAATAGTATGTTTGCTTTATCGTTAGCCTTAGGAATGCGAAATAACACCCCAATTAGAGCTAGAAGATTTGGGAATACATTCGAAACAAGTTGAATCGGAATGAAAATGAAATATAAACATGAAAACACATTTTTGGCAGACTTTGTGAACAAGTTAGCAT
Organism: Senna siamea; assembly: GCA_031216115.1. Classification (NCBI taxonomy): domain Eukaryota; kingdom Viridiplantae; phylum Streptophyta; class Magnoliopsida; order Fabales; family Fabaceae; genus Senna; species Senna siamea. Next base: position 14,436,038 of record CM062356.1, on the reverse strand, counting down.
GACTAGATTATGTTTATCGATCATACGTCTTGGAAAGTGGTTTAACATGCCAATTGAGTAGAAAAGCTACGGATAGGATTTGAAACAAATTAAATCATAATTGAAAAGAATTGGAAGTCAAAAACTAATTTTAGAGACTTAGTGAAGAAGTAAGATTAAATAGAATGTTTGCTTTATATCGTTAGCCTTAGGAATGCGAATTAACACTTTGATTAAGAGCTAGATGATTTGGGAATACATTGAAACAAGTTGAATCGAATGAAAATGAAATATAAACATGAAGACACACATTTTTTGGTAGACTTGGTGAACAAGTAAGCATGACTAGATTATGTTTCTCGATCATACGTCTTGGAAAGATTGTTTAACATGCCAATTCGAGTAAGAAAGAAGCTACGGATAGCGATTTCAAACAAATTAAATCATAATTGAAAAAGAATTGGAAGTTAAAAACTAATTTTAGAGAGACTTAGTGAACAAGTAAAATTAAATAGAATGTTTTCTTTATCGTTAGCCTTAAGAATGCGAATTAACACCCCAACTAGAGTTAGAAGATTTGGGAATGCATTCGAAACAAGTTGAATCGGAATGAAAATGAAATATAAACATGAGAACACATTTTTGGTAGACTTGGTGAACAAGTAAGCATGACTAGATTATGCGTCTCGATCATACGTCTTGGAAAGTTTTTTAACATGCCAATTCGAGTAAGAAAAGCCACGGATAGGGATTTGAAACAAATTAAATCATAATTGACAAAGAAATGGAAGTCAAAAACTAATTTTAGAGAGACTTAGTGAACAAGTAAGATTAAATAGAATGTTTGCTTTATCGTTAGCCTTAGGAATGCGAATTAACACCCCAATTAGAGCTAGAAAATTTTGGAATGCATTCGAAACAAGTTGAATCGGAATGAAAATGAAATATAAACATGAAAATACTTTTTTGGTAGACTTGGTGAACAAGTAAGCATGACTAGAATGTATGTTTCTCGATCATTACACTCTTGGAAAGTCGTTTAACATGCCAATTCGAGTAGAAAAGCTACGGATAGGGATTTGAAACAAATTGAATCATAATTGAAAAATTGGAAGTCAAAAACTAATTTTAGAGACTTAGTGAACAAGTAAGCTTAAATAGAATGTTTAGCTTTATCGTTAGCCTTAGGAATGCGAATTAACACCCGATTAGAGCTAGAAGCGATTTGGGAATACATTGAAACAAGTTGAATTCGGAATGAAAATGAAATATAAACATGAAAACACATTTTGGTAGTAGACTTGGTGAGTAAGTTAGCATGACTAGATTATGTTTCTCGATCATCGTCTTGGAAAGTGGTTTAACATGCCAATTGAGTAAGAAAAAGCTACGGATAGGGATTTGAAACAAATTAAATCATAATTGAAAAAGAATTGGAAGTCAAAACTAATTTTAGAGAGACTTAGTGAACAAGTAAGATTAAATAGAATGTTTGCTTTATAAATCGTTAGCCTTAGGAATCTTGAATTAACAACAATTAGAGCTAGAAAGATTTGGGAATACATTCGAAACAAGTTGAATCGGAGTGAAAATGAAATATAAACATGAAAACACATTTTTGGTAGACTTGGTGAACAAGTAAGCATGACTAGATTATGTTTCTCGATCATACGTCTTGGAAAGTTGTTTAACAAGCCAATTCGAGTAAGAAAAAGCTACGGATAGGGATTTGAAACAAATTAGTGAATAAGTAAGATTAAATAGAATGTTTGCTTATGTCGTTAGCCTTAGGAATGCGAAATGACACCCAAATTAGAGCTAGGCGATTTGGGATTACATTGAGAAACAAGTTGGTCGAATGAAAATGAAATATAAACATGAAAACACATTTTTGGTAGACTTTGTGAACAAGTTAAGGATGACTAGATTATGTTTATCGTTCATCGTCTTGGAAAGTTGTTTAATATGCCAATTCAGTAAGAAAGCTACGGATAGGGATTTGAAACAAATTAAATCATAATTGAAAAGAATTGGAAGTAAATAACTAATTTTGGAGAGACTTTGTGAAGATAGTAAGATTAAAATAGAATGTTTGCTTTATCGTTAGCCTTAGGAATGCGAATTAACACTGATTAGAGCTAGATAGATTTGGGAATACATTGAAACAAGTTGAATCGGAATGAAAATGAAATATAAACATGAAAATTACACACTTTTCGTAGACTTGGTGAACAAGTAAGCATGACTACATTTTGTTTCTCGATCATACGTCTTGGAAAGTTGTTTAACATGCCAATTCGAGTAAGAAGAGCTACGGATAGGGATTTGAAAGAAATTGAATCATAGTTGAAAAAGAATTAGAGGTTAAAAACTAATTTTAGAGAGACATAGTGAAGAAGTAAGATTAAATAGAATGTTTGCTTTATCAAATTTAAGCCTTAGGAATGCGAATTAACACCCCAATTAGAGCTAGAAGATTTGGAAATATATTCGAAACAAGTTGAATTAGAATGAAAAAGAAATATAAACATGAAAACACATTTTTGGTAGACTTGGTGAGCAAGTAAGCATGACTAGAATATGTTGCTCGATCATACGTCTTGGAAACTGGTTTAACATGCCAACTCGAGTAAGAAAAAGCTCACGGATAGGGATTTGAAACAAATTAAATCATAATTGAAAAGAATTGGAAGTCAAAAAACTAATTTTAGAAGAGACTTAGTGAATAAGTAAGATTAAATAGAATGTTTGCTTTATCGTTAGCCTATAGGAATGCGCGATTAACATGATTTGATTCATTTAGAAGATTTGGGAATACATTCGAAACAAGTTGAATCGGAATGAAAATGAAATATAAACTTGAAAGCACATTTTTAGTAGACTTGGTGAACAAGTAAGCAAGACTAGAATATGTTTCTTGATCATACGTCTTGGAAAGATTGGTTTAACATGCCAATTGCCAGTAAGATAAAGCTACGGATAGGGATTTGAAGTAAATTGAATCATAATTGAAAAAGAATTGGAAGTCAAAAACTAATTTTGAAGAGACTTAGTGAACAAGTAAGCTGAAATAGAATGTTTGCTTTATCGTTAGCCTTAGGAATGCGAATTAACACCCCAATTAGAGCTAGAAGATTTGGGAATACATTGGAAACAAGTTGAATCGGAAAGAAAATTTAATATAAACATGAAAACACTTTTTTGGTAGACTTGGTGAACAAGTAAGAATAACTAGAATATGTTTCTCGATCATACGTCTTGGAAAGTTGTTTAACATGCCAATTCGAGTAAGAAAAAGCTACGGATAGGGATTTGAAAGAAATCGAATCATAATTGAAATAGAATTGGAAGTCAAAAATCGAATTTTAGAGGGACTTAGTGAACAAGTAAGCTTAAATAGAATGTTTGCTTTATCGTTATTGCCTTAGGAATGTTGAATTAACAACCCAAATTAGAGCTAAAAGATTTGGGAAAACATTGAAACAAGTTGAATCAGGAATGAAAATGAAATATAAACATGGCTTACATTTTTGGTAGACTTGTTGGTGAACAAGTAAGCATGACTAGATTATGTTTCTCGATCATACGTCTTGGAAAGTTGTTTAACATGCCAATTCGAGGAGTAAGAAAAAGCTACGGATAGGGATTTGAAACAAATTGAATCTTAATTGAAAAAGAATTGGAAGTAAAAAACTAATTTGGAGACTTTCTGAATAAATAAGATTAAATAGAATGTTTGCTTCTGTATCGTTAGCCTTAGGAATCACGAATTAACACCCAATTATGAGCTAGAAGATTTGGGAATACATTGAAACAAGTTGAATCGGAATGAAAATGAAATATAAACATGAAAACACATTTTTAGCGTAGACTTGGTGAACAAGTAAGCATGACTAGATTATGTTTATCGATCATCGTCTTGGAAAGTGGTTTAACATGCCTGAATTCCAGAGTAAGAAAAGCTACGGATAGGGATTTGAAACAAATTAAATCATAATTGAAAAAGAATTGGAAATCAAAAACTAATTTTAGAGACTTAGTGAACAAGTAAGATTAAATAGAATGTTTGTACTATGTCGTTAGCCTTAGAATGCGAATTAACACCAAATTAAATTGCTAGAAGATTTGAGGAATACATTGAAACAAGTTGAATCGGAATAGAAAATGAAATATAAACTTTGAAAAGCACATTTTTAGTAGACTTGAGTGAACAAGTAAGCATGACTAGATTATGTTTCGATCATACGTTTTGGAAAGTTGTTTTTTATGCCAATTCAGGAAGAAAAGCTACGGATAGGGATTTGAAACAAATTGAATCACAATTGAAAAAGAATTGGAAGTCAAAAACTAATTTTAGAGAGACTTTGTGAATAAGTAAGATTAAATAGAATGTTTGCTGTATCGTTAGCCTTAGGAATGCGCATTAACACCCCAATTAGAGCTAGAAGATTTGGGAATATGAAACAAAGTTGAATCGAGATGAAAATGAAATATAAACATGAAAACACATTTTGGTAGACTTGGTGAACAAGTAAGCATGACTAGATTATGTTTCGAGTCATAAAGTCTTGGAAAGTGGTTTTAACCATGCCAATTAAATTAAGAAAAGCTACGGATAGGGATTTGAAACAAATTGAATCATAATTGAAAAAGAATTGGAAGTCAAAAACTAATTTTAGAGAGACTTAGTGAAGAAGTAAGATTAAATAGAATGTTTGCTTTATGGTTAGCCTTAGGAATGCGAATTAACATCCTGATTAGAGCTAGATGATTTGGGAATACATTGAAAACAAGTTGAATCGGAATGAAAATGAAAATATAAACATGAAAACACCATTTTTAGTAGACTTGGTGAACAAAGTAAGCATGACTAGATTATGTTTTCTCGATCATCGTTTTGGAAAGTTGTTTAACATGCCAATTCGAGTAAGAAAAAGCTACGGATAGGGATTTGAAACAAATTAAAATCATAATTGAAAAATAATTGGAAGTCAAGAAACACTAATTTTAGAGACTTAGTGAAGACAAGTAAGATTAAATAGAATGTTTGCTTTATCTGATTAGCCTTAGGAATGCAGATCTTAACACCCCAATTAAGCTAGAAGATTTGGGAATGTATTGAAACAAGTTGAATCGGAATGAAAATGAAATATAAACATGAAAACACATTTTGGTAGACTTGGTGAACAAGTAAGCATGACTAGATTATGTTTCTCGTCCATCACACGTCTTGGAAAGTAGTTTAACATACCAATTCAGAGTAACAAAAGCTCACAGGATAGGGATTTGAAACAAATTAAATCATAATTGAAAAAGAATTGGAAGTCAAAAACTAATTTGAGAGACTTAGTGAACAAGTGAAGATTAAATAGAATGTTTTTGCTTTATCGTTAGCCTTAGGAATGCAAATTAACTTTTTGAATTAGAGCTAGAAGATTTGGGAATGAACATTTGAAACAAGTTGAATCGGAATGAAAATGAAATATAAACATGAAAAACACACATTTTTGGTAGACTTGGTGAACAAGTAAAAGCATGACTAGATTATGTTTATCCAGATCATACGTCTTGAAAGTGGTTTAACATGCCAATTCGAGGTAAGAAAAGGCTACGGATAGGGATTTGAAACAAATTGAATCATTAATTGAAAAGAAAAGAATTGGAAGTCAAAAACTAATTTTAGAGACTTAGTGAACAGAAGTAAGGATTAAATAGAATGTTTGCTTTATCGTTAGCCTTTAGGAATGCTTGAATTAACACCACGATTAGAGCTAGAAGATTTGGGAATACATTGAAACAAAGTTGAATCGGAATAAATGAAATATAAACATGAAGCAACTACATTTTAGTAGACTTGGTGAACAAGTAAGCATGACTAGATTATGTTTCCTCGATCATCGTCTTTGGAAAGTTGTTTAACATGCCAATTAGAGTAAAAGAAGCTACGGATAGGATTTGAAACAAATTGAATCATTAATTGAAAAAGAATTGGAAGTCAAAAACTAATTTTAGAGAGACTTAGTGAACAAGTAAGATTAAATAGAATGTTTGCTTTAAATCGTTAGCCTTAGGACCAGAATTAACAACCCTAATTAAATTTAGAAGATTTGGGAAAACATTGAGAAACAAGTTGAATCGGAATGAAAATGAAATATAAACATGAAAACACATTTTTGGTAGACTTGGTGAATAAGTAAGCATGACTAGATTTTGTTTCTCGATCATTGTTATTTAATATTGGAAGAGTTGTTTAACATGCCAATTCGAGTAAGAAAAAGCTACGGATAGGGATTTGAAACAAATTAAATCATAATTGAAAATGAATTAAAGTCAAAGCTAATTTTAGAGGACTTAGTGAAGAAGTAAGATTAAATAGAATGTTTGCTTTATCGTTAGCCTTAGGAATGCGAAATGACACCCCAATTAGAGCTAGACGATTTGGGATTACATTCGAAACAAGTTGAATCGGAATGAAAATGAAATATAAACATGAAAACACATTTTTGGCAGACTTTGTGAACAAGTTAGCATGACTAGATTATGTTTTGTCGATCATACGTCTTGGAAACTGGTTGAACATGCCAATTCGAGTAAGAAAAGCGCTACGAGGATAGGTTTGAAACAAATTAAATCATAATTGAAAAAAATTGGAAATCAAAACTAATTTTAGAAGAGACTTAGTGAACAAGTAAGATTAAATAGAATGTTTGCTTTATCGTTAGCCTTAGGAATCTTGAATTAACACCTGAATTAAAGCTAGAAGATTTGAGAATTGCATTTAGAAATAAGTTGAATCGGAATGAAAATGAAATATAAACATGAAAACACAGTATTTTGGTAGACTTGGTGAACAAGTAAGCATGACTCAGTTATGTTTCTTTCGATCATACTGATCTTGGAAAGTTGTTTAACATGCAAATTCAGTAAGAAAAGCTACGGATGAGGATTTGAAACAAATTAAATCATAATGTTGAAAGGTGGAAGTCAAAGCTAATTTTAGAGAGACTTTGTGAATAAAGTAAGATTAAATAGAATGTTTGCTTTACTCGTTAGCCTTAGGAATGTAATTAACACCCCAATTAGAGGCTAGAAGATTTGGGAGACATTAAAAACAAAGTTGAATGTCGGAATGAAAACTGAAATATAAACATGAAAACACATTTTTAGCGAGAGCTTGTGTGAACAAGTAAGCATGACCTTTAGATTATGTTTGCTCGATCATCGTCTTGGGAAAGTTGTTTAACATGCCAATTCGAGTGCCAAGAAAAAGCTACGGATAGGGATTTGAAACAAATTAAATCATAATTGAAAAAGAATTGGAAGTCAAAAACTAATTTTTAGAGACTTAGTGAACAGTGAGTAAGTAGATTAAATAGAATGTTTGCTTTATCGTTAGCCTTAGAATGCAATCTGAAATAACACTGATTAGAGCTAGATTTGGGATTTGGGAATACATTAGGAAACAAGTTGAATCGGAATGAAAATGAAATATAAACATGAAAACACATTTTTTGGTAGACTTGGTGAACAAGTAAGCATGACTAGATTATGTTTCTCGAGTCATACGTCTTGGAAAGTGGTTTAACATGCCAATTCCCAGTAGAAAAGCTACGGATAGGATTTGAAACAAATTAAATCACAATTGAAAAAGAATTGGAAGTCAAAAACTAATTTTAGAGAGACTTAGTGAACAAGTAAAGAATTAAATAGAATGTTTGCTTTATCGCACATGTTAGCCTTAGGAATCTGAATTAACACCCCAATTAGAGCTAGAAGATTTGGGAATACATTAAAACAAGTTGAATCGGAATGAAAAATGAAATATAAACATGAAAACACATTTTTGGTAGACTTGGTGAACAAGTTAGCATGAGCTAGATTATGTTTCTCGATCACCTACGTCTTGGAAAGTGGTTTAACATGCCAATTCGAGTAAGGGAAAAGCTACGGATAGGGATTTGAAACAAATTGAATCATAATTGAAAAAAGAATTGGAAGTCAAAAACTAATTTTAGAGAGGACTTTGTGAAGAAGTAAGATTAAATAGAATGTTTTGCAGCTGTATGTCGTTAGCCTTAGGAATGCGCAGTGCTTACCCCAATTAGAGCTACAGAAGATTTGGGAATCACATTCGAAACAAAGTTGAATCGAATGAAAATGAAATATAAACATGAAAACACATTTTGGTAGAGTTGGTGAACAAGTAAGCATGACTAGATTATGTTTCTCGATCATACGTCTTGGAAAGTTGTTTAAAATTCCAATTCGAGTAAAAACAGCTACGGATGGGGATTTGAAACAAATTGAATAATAATTGAAAAAGAATTGGAAATGAAAAACTAATTTTAGATAGACTTAGTGAACAAGTAAGATTAAATAGAATGTTTGCTTTATCGTTGGCCTTAGGAATGCGAAATAACACTGATTAGAGCTAGAAGATTTGGGAATACATTGAAACAAGTTGAATCGGAATGAAAATAGAAATATAAACTTGAAAACACATTTTTGGTAGACTTGGTGAACAAGTAAGCATGACTAGATTATGTTTCTAGATCATACGTCTTGGAAAGTTGTTTAGCACATGCCAATTCAGAGTAAGAAAAAGCTACGGATAGGGATTTGAAACAAAATTGAATCATAATTGAAAAAGAATTGGAAGTCAAAAACTAATTTTAGAGAGACTTGATGAACAAGTAGGAATTAAATAGAATGTTTGCCTTTATTATTAGCCTTAGGAATGCGAATTCGCTCACGATTAGAGCTAAAAGATTTGGGAATACATTGAAACAAGTTGAATCGGAATGAAAATGAAATATAAACATGAAAACACACTTTTTGAATTAGACTTGTGTTGAACAAGTAAGCATGACTAGATTATGTTTCTATAGTGTCATGTCGTCTTAGAAAGTTGTTTAACATGCCAATTCGAAGTAAGAAAAGCTACGGATAGGGATTTGAAAAAAATTGAATCTTAATTGAAAAAGAATTGGAAGTCAAAACTAATTTTAGAGAGACTTAGTGAACAAGTAAGATTAAATAGCATGTTTGCTTTATTGTTAGCCTTAGGAATGAGAATTAACACCCCAATTAGAGCTAAAAGATTTGGAGATACATTCAAAAACAAGTTGAAACGGAATGAAACTGAAATTTATACATGAAAACACACTTTTGGTAGACTTGGTGAACAAGTAAGCATGACTAGATTATGTTTCTCGATCATACGTCTTGGAAAGTTGTTTAACATGCCAATTCGAGTAAGAAAAGCTACGGATAGGGATTTGAAAAAAATTGAATCTTAATTGAAAAAGAATTGGAAGTCAAAAACTAATTTTAGAGAGACTTAGTGAACAAGTAAGATTAAATAGAATGTTTGCTTTATTGTTAGCCTTAGGAATGAGAATTAACACCCCAATTAGAGCTAGAAGATTTGGGAATGCATTCAAAACAAGTTGAATCGGAATGAAAATGAAATATAAACATGAAAACACATTTTTGGTAGACTTGGTGAACAAGTAAGCATGGCTAGATTATGTTTCTCGATCATACGTCTTGGAAAGTTGTTTAACATGCCAATTCGAGTAAGAAAAGCTACGGATAGGGATTTGAAACAAATTAAATCATAATTGAAAAAGAATTGGAAGTCAAAAACTAATTTTAGAGAGACTTAGTGAACAAGTAAAATTAAATAGAATGTTTTCTTTATCGTTAGCCTTAGGAATGCGAATTAACACCCCAATTAGAGCTAGAAGATTTGGGAATGCATTCGAAACAAGTTGAATCGGAATGAAAATGAAATATAAACATGAGAACACATTTTTGGTAGACTTGGTGAACAAGTAAGCATGACTAGATTATGCTTCTCGATCATACGTCTTGGAAAGTTTTTTAACATGCCAATTCGAGTAAGTAAAGCTACGGATAGGGATTTGAAACAAATTAAATCATAATTGAAAAAGAATTAGAAGTCAACAACTAATTTTAGACAGACTTAGTGAACAAGTAAGATTAAATAGAATGTTTGCTTTATCGTTGGCCTTAGGAATCACGAATTAACACTGATTAGAGCTAGATGATTTGGGAATGCATTGAAACAAGTTGAATCGGAATGAAAATGAAATATAAACATGAGAACACACACATTTTTTGGTAGACTTGGTGAACAAGTAAGCATGACTAGATTATGTTTCTCGTTAAATACGTCTTGGAAAGTTGTTTAACATGCTGAGGTCGAGTAAGAAAAGAAAGCTCACGGAAAGGGATTTGGAAACAAATTAAATCATAGTTAAAAAAGAATTGGAAGTCTAAAACTAATTTTAGAGACTTAGTGAAAGAAGTAAGATTAAAATCAGATATGTTTTGCTTCTATAGATTAGCATTAGGAATGTGAAATAACACTGATTAAATTTAGAAAGATTTGGGAATACATTCAAAACAAGTTGAATCAGGAATAGAAAATATGAAATATAAGCTTGAAAAACACATTTTTGGTAGACTTGGTATGAACACATTAAGCATGAGCTAGATTATGTTTCTCGATCGATATGTGTCTTGGAAAGTGGTTTAGACATGCCAATTAAGTGTAAGAGAAAGCTACAGGATAGGGATTTGGAAACGGAAATTAAATCATAATTGAAAAAAAATTGAAAGTCAAAAACCTTAATTTACCCAGAAGAGACTTTATGGTGAATAAGTAAGATTAAATTAGAATGTTTGCTTTATTGTTAGCCTTATGGAATGCGAATTAACACCCAGATTGATTTAGAAGATTTGAGATACATTAGAAAACAAGTTTGAATCGGATAGTGAAAACAAATATAAACATGAAAAACACATTTTGGTAGACTTTGTGAAACAAGTAAGCATGACTCAGGTGTGTCTTACTCAGTCATCGTACTTGGAAAGTGGTTCACTATGTAATAGTCGAGTAAGAGAAAAGCTACGGATAGGGATTTCAAAACAAATTAAATCATTAATTGAGAAAGAATTGGAGGTCAAAAACTAATTTTAGAGAGACTTTGTGAAGAAGTAAGATTAAATATGATCATTGCTATTATCGTTGAAAGCCTTAGGAATGCCAAATTAACACTGATTAGAGCTAGAAAGATTTGGGGAATGCATTAGGAAATAAGTTGGAATCGGAATGAAAAATGAAATATAAACATGAGAACACATTTTTGGTAGACTTGGTGAACAAAAGTAAGCATAGATTAGATTATGTTTTACCAGATCATCACGTCTTCAGAAGGATTGTTCTAACATGCCTGGTAGTAATTGAAAAAGCTAACGGATAGGGATTTGGCTCGGTGAATCATAATTGAAAAGAATTGTGAAGTCAACAACTGGTACCAGAGACTTGTTGAATACAAGTAAGATTAAATAGGAATGTTTGCTGTAACTATCGTTACCTTACGCGAATGCGAAGTCTTTTAACACTGAATTAGAGCTAGAAGATTTGGGAATACATTGTTGAAACAAGTTGAATCGAGAATAGAAAATGAAATATAAACATGAAAACACATTTTTAGTAGACTTAGTGGAAGTCAAATTCGGCATGACTAGATTATCTTTCTTGATGTTACGTCTTGGAAAGTGGTTTAACATGCAATTCAGTATATGAAAAGAAAGCTACAGGATAAAGTTTTGAAAGAAATTGAATCATAATTGAAAAGAATTGGAAGTCAAAAAACTAATTTTAGAGAACTTATTGTGGTAGACAAGTAAGCTTAAATATCATGTTAGCTTTATCGTTAGCCTTAGGAATGCCAATTAACACCCCAATTAGAGCTAGAAGATTTGGGAATACATTCGAAACAAGTTGAATCGGATTGAAAATGAAATATAAACATGAAAAAACATTTTTGGTAGACCAGGTGAACAAGTCAGAATGACTAGATTATGTTTCTTGATCATATCGTCTTGGAAAGGTGGTTTAACATGCCAATTTAAGTAAGAAAAGCTTCACGGATAGGGATTTGAAACAAATTGAATCATAATTGAAAAGAAAAGGGTGGAAATCAAAAACTAATTTCACGGAGGAACTTGGTGAACAAGTAAGCTTAAATAGAATGTTTGCTTTATGTCGTTAATATAGGAATCTGAATTAACACTGATTAGAGTTAGAAGATTTGGGAATACATTGAGAAATAAATTTAATTAGATGAAAATGATCATAAACATGAAAACTTACATTTTTGATAGACTTCATGTGGAGCGTGAACAGGTAAGCATGACTTGAATAACATTTATTAGATCCTACGTCTTGGAAAGTTGTTTGAACATGCCAATTCGAATAAGAAAAAGCTCACGGATAGGGATTTGAAACAAATTAAATCATAATTGAAAAATTCAGAAGTCAAAAACTAATTTTAGAGACTTAGTGATAAGTAAGATTGAAATAGAATGTTTTGCACATCGTTAGCCTTAGGAATCTGAAATAACACCCCAATTAGAAATTTGAGTATTTAGAAGATTTGGGGAATACGACCGAAACAAGTTGAATCGGAATGAAAGTGAAATATAAACATGAAAACACATTTTTGGTAGACTTGGTGAACAAAGTAAGCATGACTAGATTCATGTTTCTCGATCATTACGTCTTGGAAAGTGGGTTTAACATGCCAATTCGAGTAAGAAGAAAGCTACTGAGGATAGAGATTTGAAACAAATTGAATCATAATTGAAATCGAATTGGAAGTCAAAAACTAATTTTAGAGACTTAGTGAACTGAAGTAAGATTAAATTGAATGTTTGCTTTATCGTTAGCACTTAGGAATGCGAATTAACACCCCAAATTAGAAGCTAGAAGATTTGGGAATACATTGAAACAAGTTGAATCATAATGAAAGAAATTAAATATAAACATGGCCCATTTTTGGTAGACTTGGTGAACAAGTAAAACGCATGACTAGAATATGTTTTCTCGATCATACGTCTTGGAAAGCTGTTTAACATTCCAATTCGAGTAAGAAAAGAAGCGGATAAAGATTTGAAACAGTGAATCACCCATTGAAAAAGAATTGAAAGTTAAAAACTAATTTTAGAGAGACTTGGCGAACAAGTAAGATTAAGCAATAGAAGATGTTTTGCCTTATCGGTAGCCTTAGGAATGCGTCTTTGATTAGAAGCTAGAAGATTTGGGAATACATTCGAAACAAGTTGAATCGTAATGAAAATGAAATATAAGCATGAAAACAGCTTTATTTTTGATGAACTTGTGATGAATAAGTAAGCATGACTAAATTATGTTTCTCGATCATGTACATCTTGGAAAATTTGTTTAACATGCCAATTCGAGTAGGAAAAGCTACGGATAGGGATTTGAAACAAATTGAATCATAATTGAAAAAGAAATGAAAGTTAAAAACTAATTTTAGAGAGACTTAGCGAACAAGTAAGCTTAAATAGAATGTTTGCTTTATCGTTAGCCTTAGGGTCGTGAATTAACACTGCAATTAGAGCTAGAAGATTTGGGAATGACATTGAAATAAGTTGGTCAGAGATGAAAATGAAATATAAACATGAAAACACATTTTTGGTAGACTTGGTAAACAAGGAAGCATGACTAGAATATGTTTTGTCGATCAAACGTCTTGGAAATTGGTTGAACATGCAAATTCGAATAAGAAAAGCTACGGATAGGGATTTGAAACAAATTGAATCACAATTGAAAAAGAATTGGAAGTCTAAACGCTAATTCACAGAAGCTTAGCGAACAAACAGTAAGCTTAAATAGAATGTTTACTTTATGTGTTAGTATAAAGAATGCAAATTACTTTTGATCAGAAATTAGAGCTAGAAGATTTGGGAAAACATTTGAAACAAGTTGAATGGGAATGAAAAGGATATATAAACATGAAAACACATTTTTGGTAGACTTGGTGAACAAGTAAAGCATATGACTAGAGATATGTTTCTCGATCATACGATCTTGGTAAGTTGTTTAACATGCCAATTTAGTAGGAAAAGCTCACGGATAGGGATTTGAAACAAATTGAATCTGAATTGAAGAAAAAAGAATTGGAAGTCAAAAACTAATTTTTAAGAGACTTATTGATTTGGAAAGCTTAAATAGAGTGTTTTGCTTTATCGTTAGCCTTTGCAATGCGAATCTTAAAATTACTTTTTGATTAGGGCTAGAATATTTGGGAATACATTCGAAACAAGTTGAACCGGAATGAAAATGAATTATAAACATGAAGACAATTTTTTGGTAGACTTGTAGTGAGACAAAGTAAGCAAGACTAGAATATGTTTCTTGATCATACGTCTTGGAAGAAGTTGACTGACAAGCCAATTAGGTATGTAAGAAAGAAGCTACGGATAGGGAGTTGAAACAGTAGTGAGATGTAATTGAAATATTGGAAGTCGAAAACTAATTTTAGAGACTTAGTGAACATGCAAGCTTAAATAGAATGTTTGCTTTATCAGTTAGACTGGGAATGTGAATTAACACGATTAGAGCTAGAAGATTTGGGAATACATTCGAGGAAACAAGTTGAATAAGTAATGAAAATTAAATATAAGCATGTTTTACATTTTGGCGTAGAAGCGGTGAACAAGTAAGCATGACTGAGAGCTCTTTTTCTCGATCATTGCATGGAAGGAGTTGTTTTTAACATATGAATTCGAGTAAGAAAAGCTACGGATAGGGATTTCATACAAATTGAATCATAATTGAAAAAGAATTGAAAGTTAGAAAACCTTCATTTTAGAGAGACTTAACCTGGCAGACAAAGTAAGCCAAATAGAATGTTTAGCTAGCAATTTAGCCTTAGGAATGCGATCTGATGCCTGCCCAAATTAGAGCTAGGAGATTTAGAGATACATTGAAACAAGATTGAATTGGGAGATAGGGAATTGAAATATAAACATGAAAACACATTTTTGGTAGACTTGGTAAACAAGGAAGCATGACTAGAATATGTTTTGTCGATCATACGTCTTGGAAACTGGTTGAACATGCAAATTCGAATAAGAAAAGCTACGCATAGGGATTTGAAACAAATTGAATCATAATTGAAAAAGAATTGAAAGTTAAAAACTAATTTTAGAGAGACTTATATGAGACAAGTAGCTTAAATAGAATGTTTAGCTTTATCGTTAGCCTTAGGAATCTTGAATGAACACTGATTAATTTGAGCTAGAAGATTTTAGAGATACACATTGAAACAAGTTTGATGTCAGAATGAAAATGAAATATAAACATGAAACTAATTTTTTAGTAGACTTGGTGAACAAGTAAGCAAGACTAGAGCGATATTTCTCGATCAAATGTCGATCTGAGAAAGTTGTTTAACAAGCCAATTCGAGTAAGAAAAGCTATGAATGGCGGATTTGAAACAAATTGAATACATAATTGAAAATAATTGGAAGACTCAAAAACTAATTTTAGAGAGACTTGGTAGACTAGTAAACTGAAATAGAATGTTTGCTTTATTGTTGGCCTTAGGAATGCGAATTACCACCCCAATTAGAGCTACAAGATTTGGAAAAACATTTGAAACAAGTTGAATCGGAATGAAAAGGATATATAAACATGAAAACACATTTTTGGTAGACTTGGTGAACAAGTAAGCATGACTAGAATATGTTTCTCGATCATACGTCTTGGAAAGCTGACTTTTATTTGCATGTACCAAAATTTGAGTAATAAAAGCTACGTATAGGGATTTGAAACAAATTCAGATCACAATTGAAAAAGAATTGGAAGTAAGAAAAGCTAATTTTAGAGAGACTTAGTTAACAAGTAAACAATAAGATGTTTAGCTATATCGTTAGCCTTTTAGGAATCTGAATTAACACCCCAATTAAGGCTAGAAGATTTGGGAATACATTGAAACAAGTTGAATCGAAATGAAAATGAAATATAAACATGAAAACACATTTTTGGTAGACTTGGTGAACAAGTAAGCATGACTAGAATATGTTTCTCGATCATACGTCTTGGAAACTGGTTTAACATAACAATTCGAGTAAGAAAACCTACGGATAAGGATTTAAAATAAATTGAATCATAATTGAAAAAGAATTGGAAGTCAAAAACTAATTTTAGAGACTTTGGTGAACAAGTAAGCCAAATAGAATGTTTGCTTGCTCGGTAGCCTTAGGAATGCGAGTCGCTTTTGATTCAGAGCTAGAAGACCCCAGAGGTGCATTAGAAACACAAGTTGAGTCGAATGAAAATGAAATATAAACATGAAAACACATTTTTGGTAGACTTGGTGAACAAGTAAGCATGACTGAGGTTATGTTTCTCGATGTCGATACGTCTTGGAAGAGCATTAACATGCCAATTCGAGTAGGAAAGAAGCTCCTCTGGATAGGGATTTGAAACAAATTGAATCATAATTGAAAAAGAATTGAAAGTTAAAAACTAATTTTAGAGAGACTTAGCGAACAAGTAAGCTTAAATAGAATGTTTGCTTTATCACGATTAGCCTTAGAGATGCGTCTTGCCCCAGTTAAATTTAGAAGATATGGAGATACATTAGGAAACAGGAATTGAATTGGAATGGTGAAATATAAACATGAAAAACACATTTTTGGTAGACTTGGTGAGCAGAGTAAGCATGACTAGAGTCTGTTTAATAGATCACTGCGTCTTGGAAAGCTGGTTGACATACGAATTCGAATAAGAAAGAGCTACGGATAGGGATTTGAAACAAATTAGTGCAATTGAAAAGAATTGAAAGTTAAAACTAGCTGTTGAGAGGAGCTTAGTGAACAAGTAACATTAAATAGTCCTTGGTGCTGTATCGTTGGCATTAGGAATCTCTGAATTAACACCCCGTTAGAGCCCTAGAAGATTTGGGAATTTTGAGTAAGTTGAATCGGAATGAAAATGAAATATAAGCATTGAAAACTTTAATTTTTTGGTAGACTTGGTGAACAAATAAAGCATGACTAGAACTCCTGTTTTCTTGATGTACGTCTAGAAAAGTGATTTGACAAGCCAATTCATGTAAGAAAAGCTATGGATAGCGATTTGAAACAAATTGAATCATAATTGAAAAAGAATTAGAAGTCAAAAACTAATTTTAGAGAGACTTAGTGAACAAGTAAGCTTAAATAGAATGTTTGCTTTATCGTTAGCCTTAGGAATGCGAATTAACACCCCAATTAGAGCTAGAAGATTTGGGAATACATTCGAAAGAAGTTGAATCGGAATGAAAATGAAATATAAACATGAAAACAATTTTTTGGTAGACTTGGTGAACAAGTAAGCAAGACTAGAATATTTTTCTTGATCATACGTCTTGGAAAGTGGTTGAACATGCAAATTCGAATAAGAAAAGCTACGGATAGGGATTTGAAACAAATTGAATCACAATTGAAAAAGAATTGGAAGTCAAAAACTAATGTTAGAGACTTAGTGAACAAGTAAGTTTAAATAGAATGTTTGCTTTATCGTTAGCCTTAGGAATGCGAATTAACACCCCAATTAGAGCTAGAAGATTTGGGAATACATTCGAAACAAGTTGAATCGGAATGAAAATGAAATATAAACATGAAAACACATTTTTGGTAGACTTGGTGAACAAGTAAGCATGACTAGATTATGTTTCTCGATCATACGTCTTGGAAAGTTGTTTAACATGCCAATTCGAGTAAGAAAAGCTACGGATAGGGATTTGAAACAAATTGAATCATAATTGAAAAAGAATTGGAAGTCAAAAACTAATTTTAGAGAGACTTAGTGAACAAGTAAGCTTAAATAGAATGTTTGCTTTATCGTTAGCCTTAGGAATGCGAATTAACACCCCAATTAGAGCTAGAAGATTTGGGAATACATTCGAAACAAGTTGAATCGGAATGAAAATGAAATATAAACATGAAAACACATTTTTGGTAGACTTGGTGAACAAGTAAGCATGACTAGATTATGTTTCTCGATCATACGTCTTGGAAAGTTGTTTAACATGCCAATTCGAGTAAGAAAAGCTACGGATAGGGATTTGAAACAAATTGAATCATAATTGAAAAAGAATTGGAAGTCAAAAACTAATTTTAGAGAGACTTAGTGAACAAGTAAGATTAAATAGAATGTTTGCTTTATCGTTAGCCTTAGGAATGCGAATTAACACCCCAATTAGAGCTAGAAGATTTGGGAATACATTCGAAACAAGTTGAATCGGAATGAAAATGAAATATAAACATGAAAACACATTTTTGGTAGACTTGGTGAACAAGTAAGCATGACTAGATTATGTTTCTCGATCATACGTCTTGGAAAGTTGTTTAACATGCCAATTCGAGTAAGAAAAGCTACGGATAGGGATTTGAAACAAATTGAATCATAATTGAAAAAGAATTGGAAGTCAAAAACTAATTTTAGAGACTTAGTGAACAAGTAAGATTAAATAGAATGTTTGCTTTATCGTTAGCCTTAGGAATGCGAATTAACACCCCAATTAGAGCTAGAAGATTTGGGAATACATTCGAAACAAGTTGAATCGGAATGAAAATGAAATATAAACATGAAAACACATTTTTGGTAGACTTGGTGAACAAGTAAGCATGACTAGATTATGTTTCTCGATCATACGTCTTGGAAAGTTGTTTAACATGCCAATTCGAGTAAGAAAAGCTACGGATAGGGATTTGAAACAAATTGAATCATAATTGAAAAAGAATTGGAAGTCAAAAACTAATTTTAGAGAGACTTCGTGAACAAGTAAGCTTAAATAGAATTTTTGCTTTATCGTTAGCCTTAGGAATGCGAATTAACACCACAATTAGAGCTAGAAGATTTGTAAAGACATTTTGCAATAAGTTGAATCGAATGAAGCGAAATATAAACATGAAAACACATTTTAGGTAGACTTTGGTGAACAAGTAAGCATGGCTAGAATATGTTTCTCGATCATACGTCTTGGAAAGTTGTTTATCATGCCAGTTCGAGTGAGGAAAAAATACGGATAGGGATTTTGAATCAAATTGAATCATGTTGAAAAAGAATTGGAAGTTAAAATATAATTTTAGAGACTTAGTGAACAAGTAAGCCTAAATATCGAATATTTTCTTTATAATTGTATAGGAATCACTGAATTAACACCGATTAGAGCTAGAAGATTTGGGAATACATTGAAACAAGTTGAATCGAATGAAAATGAAATATAAACATGAAAACACTTTTATGGTAGACTTTGGTGAAACAGTAAGCATGACTAGAATATGTTTGTGAATCATCCGTCTTGGAAAGTTGTTTAACATGCCAATTCGAGTAAGAAAAGCGACGGATGAGGGATTTGGAAGAAATTAGATCCTGATTGAAAAGGAATTGCAGAAGGTAAAAACTAATTTTAGGGAGACTTAGTGAACAAGTAAGCTTAAATAGAATGTTTGCTATATCGTTAGCCTTAGGAATTCGAATTAACACCCAGCCAGAATTAGAGCTAGAAAGATTTAGCAATGACATTTAATAAATTAGAATCGGAATGGCTGAAATATAAACATGAAAACACATTTTTTTGGTAGACATGGTGAACAAGTAAGCATGACTAGAATATGTTTCTCGATCATACGTCTTGGAAAGTTGTTTAACATGCCAATTCGAGTAAGAAAAGCTGCGGATAGGGATTTGGGCTCGAATTGAATCATAATTGAAAAAGAATTCAGTGTAAAACTAATTTTAGAGAGACTTAGTGAAAGAGTAAGCTTAAATAGAAGATGTTTTGCTTTATCGTTAGCCTTAGGAATCACGAATTAACACCCCCACTTAGAGCTAGAAGATTTAGGAATGACATTGAAACAAGTTGAATCGGAATAAGAAAATATAAATATAAACATGAAAACACATTTTTGGTAGACTTGTGTTGAACAAGTAAACATGACTAGAATATGTTTCTACGATCATACGTCTTGGAAAGTTATTGTTTAACATGCAATTCAGAGATAGAAAAGGATAGGGATTTGAAACAAATTGAATCATAATTGAAAAAAATTGGAAATTCAAAAACTAATTTTAGAATGACTGCTTGAACAAATGGAAAACTTAAATAGATATGTTTGCTTTATGCGTTGGCCTCAGGAATCTTGAATTAAACACCCAAGCTGAGCTAGAAGATTTGGCAATGACAATTGCAATAAGTTAGAATCGGAATGAAACCCATGAAATATAAACATAAAAACACTTACATTTTTGGTAGACTTGGTGAACAACAAGTAAGCGTTGAAGCTAGAATATGTTTCTCAATCATACGTCTTGGAAAGCTGTTTAACATGCCAATTCGAGTAGGAAAAGCTACGCATAGGGATTTGAAACAAATTGAATCATAATTGAAAAAGAATTGGAAATGAAAGCTAATTTTAGAAACTTGTGGTGAACAAGTAAGCTTAAACTAGAATGTTTTGCTTTATCGTTCCCAGCCTTAGGAATGCAGAATTAACACCGAATTAAAGCTTGAAGATTTGGGAATGACATTGGCTCAAGTTGAATCGCAATGAAAATGAAATATAAACATGAAAACACACTTTTGGTAGACTTGGTGAACAAGAAGTAAGCATGACTAGAATATGTTTATCGATCATACATACGGGAAAGTTGTTTAACATGCCAATTCGAAGTAAGAAAAGAAGCTCTGGATAGGGATTTGAAAGCAATTGAAGCATAGTAAATTCTAAATTAAAACTAATTTTAGAGACTTAATGAACAAGTAAGTAAGCTTAAATAGAATATTTGCTTTATAACTAGTGTGTATAAGATCACAATTACTTACCCCAATTAGAGGCTAGAAGATTTGTGATCTATTGAAACTAATTAGATTGGAATGAAAATGAATTATAAACATGAAAACACATTTTAGTGAGACTTGGTGAACAAGTAAGCTTGTGATGACTAGAATATGTTTGTCGATCGTACGTCTTGGAAAGTTGTTTAACATGCACAAGTCGAGTAAGAAGAAACTCTAGGATAGGGATTTAGAGCAAATTGAATCATAATTGAAAAAGGTCGAAGTCAAAAACTAATTTTAGAGACTTAGTGAAAGAGTAAGCTTAAATAGAATGTTTGCTTTATCGTTGGCCTTAGGAATGCGAATTAACACTGACAGAGCTAGAAGATTTGAGAATACATTAGAAACAAGTTGAATCGAGATGAAAATGAAATATAAACATGAAAACACATTTTTGGTGAACTTGGTGAACAAGTAAGCATGACTAGAATATGTATCTCAAGTCAATAAATATAGAATTTGTACTCTTATTTGGCTACAGCGCCTGTTGTTTGCAATCTTAGAGATTCATTTAACATGCCAGTCAGAGTAAGAAAAGCTGCGGATAGAGATTTGAAACAAATTGAATCATAATTGAAAAAGAATTGGAAATTAAAGCTAATTTTAGGGTACTTGGCAGATAAGTAAAGCAAATATAGAATGTTTACTTTATCGTTAGCTTACCTGGCGAATCTTAATTAACACCATTTAGAAATTGAAGATTTGTAATGACTTAATTGCAATAAGTTGAATCAGAATGGCTGAAATATAAACATGAAAACACATTTTTGATAGACTTGGTGAACAACCCTTGCAAGACTAGAATATGTTTTCTCGATAAATACGTCTTGGAAACTTGTTTAACATGCCAATTAATTAAGAAAAGCTACGGATAGGGATTTGAAACAAATTGAATCATGATTGAAAAGAATTGGAAGTCAAAAACTGTTTGAGAGACTTAGTGAGCAGTAGCTTCAATAGATGTTTTGCTTTATCAAGTTAGCCTAAATAGAATGCGAATCTGATGCACCCCAATTAGAGCTAGAAGATTTGGGAATGACAGTCGAAACAAGTTGAATGCAATGAAAATGAAATATAAACATGAAAACATATACACTTTTGGTAGACTTGGTGAACAACAGCTAAGCATGACTAGGAGCTCATGTTTGTCGATCATTACATACAGGAAAGTTGTTTAACATACCAAGTCAGGTAAGAAAAGCTACGGATGATAGAGGATTTGAAAGCAATTGAAGCATAATTGAAAAAGAATTGCGAAAGTCAAAGCTAATTGGTACAGGACTTAGTGAACAAGTAAGCTTAAATAGACATGTTTGCTTTATCGTTAGCCTTAGGAATCTTAGAATTAACACCAACCCAGGAGCTAGAAGATTTGTGGAATACATTGAAACAAGTTGAATTGGAATGAAAATGAATTATAAACATGAAAACACATTTTTGTAGACTTGGTGAACAAGTAAGCATGACTATAGATTATCTTTCTCGATCATACGTCTTGGAAGATTGTTTATCATGCCAAGTCGAGTAAGAAAAAGCTACGGATAGGGATTTAAATCAGAATTGAATCATAATTGAAAAGAATTGGAAGTCAAAAACTAATTTTAGAAGAGAGACTTAATTGAACAAGTAAGCTTAAATAGAGATGTTTTCTTTATCACAATTAGCTTTAGGAATGTTGAATTAACACCCCAATTAGAGCTAGAAGATTTGGGAATGACATTGAAACAAGTTGAATCGGAATGAAAATGAAATATAAACATGGCTTATTTGGTAGACTTGGTGAACAAGTAAGCATGACTAGAATATGTATCTCAATCATATCGTCTTGGAAGGTTGTTTAATATGCTGTAGTCAGGTAAGAAAAAGGCTGAGATAGGGATTTGAAATCAGTGAATGCAGTGAAAAAGAATTGGAGATTCAAAAACTAATTTTAGAGACTTAGTATGAACAAGTAAGCTTAAATAGAGTGTTGCAGCTTTATCGTTAGCCTCAGGGAATGCCAATTAACACCCGTAGAGCTAGAAGATTTGGCAATGACATTTTGCAATAGGATTGAATCGAATGAAACTGAAATATAAACATACCAACACATGCAAATGGTAGACTTGTGATGAACAAGTAAGCATGACTAGAATATGACTTGCTCGATCATAAGTCTTGGAAAGTTGTTTATCATATAATTAAAGTGGAAAAGCTACAGATAGGGATTTGAATCAAATTGAATCCTGGTTGAAAAAAATTGGAAGTCAAAAACTAATTTTAGAGAGACTTAGTGAACAAGTAAGCTTAAATAGAATGTTTTCTTTATACAATTAGCTATACGAATCATGAATTAACACTTTAATTCATTTAGAAGATTTGGGAATGACATTGAAACAAGTTGAATCAGAATGAAAATGAGCCTAAACATGAAACCACATTTTTGGTAGACTTGGGAGAGCAAGTAAGCATATAGTAGAATATGTTTACCGATCCTTAAATCTTGGAATGTTGTTTAAACATGCCAATTAAGTAATAAACTTTGACGGATAGGGATTTGAAAGGCAAATTGAAAATCATAATTGAAAAAGAATTAAGTCAAAAACTAATTGTAGAGACTTAATGAACAAGTAAGCTTAAATAGAATATTTGCTTTATCGTTAGTATAAGATTGCGAATTAACACCCCAATTAGAGCTAGAAGATTTGGGAATGACAATTGAAACAAGTTGAATCGGAATGGCGAAATATAAACATGAAAACAAATTTTCTGTAGACTTAGTGAACAAGTAAGCATGACTAGAATATGTTTGTCGATCATACGTCTTGGAAAGTTGTTCTTATACGGTCGAGTAAGAAAAGCTACGGATAGGGATTTGAAACAAATTGAATCATAATTGAAAAAGAATTGGAAGTCAAAAACTAATTTTAGAGAGACTTAGTGAAAGAGTAAGCTTAAATAGAATGTTTGCTTTATCGTTAGCCTTAGGAATGCTTTGGTACACCCAAATTCAGAGCTAGAAGATTTGGGAATGACATTGAAACAAGTTGAATCGGAATGAAAATGAAATATAAACATGAAAACACATTTTTGGTAGACTTGGTGAACAAGTAAGCATGACTAGAATATGTTTGTCGATCATACGTCTTGGAAAGTTGTTTAACATGCCAATTCGAGTAAGAAAAGCGACGGATAGGGATTTGAAAGAAATTGAATCATAATTGAAAAAGAATTAGAAGTCAAAAACTAATTTTAGAGGGACTTAATGAACAAGTAAGCTTAAATAGAATGTTTGCTTTATCGTTGTATATAGGAATGTGAGTCTTCCCCATGAAATTTAGAAGATTTTGGGAATGACAATTGAAACAAGTTGAATCAGAATGGGCGAAATATAGAAAGCATAGAAAAACACATTTTTGGTAGACTTGGTGAACAAATAAGCATGACTAGAATATGTTTTCTCGATCATACGTCTTTGGAAAGTTGTTTTAACATGCCAATTAGAGTAAGAAAAAGCTACAGTTAGGGATTTGGAAACAAATTGAATCATAATTGAAAAAGAATTGGAAGTGAAAAACTAATTTTAGACAGACTTAGTGAACAAGTAAGCTTAAATAGAATGTTTGCTTGTCATCGTTAGCCTTAGGAATGCGAATTAACACCCCAATTCAGAACTAGAAAGATTTGGGGAATGACATTGAAACAAGTTAGATACTATTGAAAATGAAATATAAACATGAAAACACACTTTTGGTAGAGCTTGGTGAACAAGTAAACATATTTAGAATATGTTTAGCGATCATACATACAGAGGAAAGTTGTTTAACATGCCAAATCAAATAGAAAAAGCCTACGGATAAAGTTTGAAAGCAATTGAAATATAATTGAAAAAGAATTAGAAATTAAAAACTAATTTTAGAGACACTTACTGAACAAGTAAGCTTAAATGGGAATATTTGCTTTATCCAAGTTCGCCTTAGGAATCTTGTTATTTGACACCCCATTAGTGCTAGAAGATTAGCGATTGCATTCGAGAGCAAGTTAGACTGGAATGAAAATGAAATATAAACATGAAGAAAACACTTTTGGTGGGCTTGGTGAGACAAGTCAAACATAAATAGAATATGTTTATCGATCATACGTCTTTGGAAAGTTGTTTATCATGTAATTCGAGTAGGAAAAGCTACAGGATAGGGATTTCCAGATCAATTGAATCATAATTGAAAAAAATTGAGAAGTGAAAACTAATTTTACGAGAGACTTAGTGAACCAGTAAGCTTAAATAGAATGTTTCCTTTATCGTTGTAGCCTTAGGAATGTAGTCTTAACACCCCAAGTTAAAGCTAGAAGATTTGGGAATACATTGAAAGTAGTTCAGATCAGATGAAAGCGTCTCAAACTTGCAAAGCCCTTTTTGGTGGGCTTGGTAAGACTTAAGTAAGCATGACTAGAATATGTTTGCCGATCATACGTCTTGAAGAGTTGTTTAACATGTAATTCGGAAGTAAGAAAAAGCGACGGATAGGGATTTGAATGAAATTGAATCATAATTGAAAAGAATTAGAAGTCAAAAACTAATTTTAGAGGGACAACTGAACAAATAAGCTTAAATAGAATGTTTGCTTTATCGTTAGCCTTAGGAATTGAATTAACACCCCACTTAGAGCTAGAAGATTTGAGATGACAGATTGAAACAGGATTGAATCAGAATGGGGCGAAATATAAACATGAGAAAACAAATTTTTGGTAGACTTAGTGTGAACAAGTAGCATGCATGACTAGAATATGTTTTCTCGATCATACGTCTTGGAAAGTTGTTTAACATACCAGTTCAATTAAGAAAAGCTACGGATAGGGATTTGAGAAAGCAATTGAATCATAATTGAAAAAGAATTGGAAGTCAAAACTAATTTTAGAGAGACTTCAGTGAAGAAGTAAACTTAAATAGAATGTTTGCTTTATCGTTAGCCTTAGGAATGCGAATTGATCTTTTTTAATTAAAACTAGAAGATTTGGGAATGACATTCAGTACAAGTTGAATCGGAATGAAAATGAAATATAAACATGAAAAACACATTTTTGACAGACTTAGTGAATAAATAAGCATGTGACTAGAATATGTTTATCGATCATACGTCTTTGGAAAGTTGTTTTAACATGCCAATTAAATTAAGAAAATGACGGGATAGGGATTTAAAACAAATTGAATCATAATTGAAAAAGAATTATAAGCCAAAAACTAATTCTAGAGAGACTTAATGAACAAGTAAGCCTAAATAGAATGTTTGCTTTATCGTTAGCCTTAGGAATGCGAATTAACACCCCAATTAGAGCTAGAAGATTTAGGAATGACAATTGGAAACAAGTTGAATCGAATGAGAATGGCCCAGAATATAAACATGAAAACAAATTTTTGGTAGACTTGGTGAACAAGTAAGCATGACTAGAATATGTTTCTCGATCAGTGTGATCTTGGAAAGTTGTTTTAACATGCCCGATTAGAGTGAAAGAAGCTACGGGATAGGGATTTGAAACAAATTAGATCATATTAGAAAAGAATTGGAAGTCAAAAACTAATTTTAGAGAGACTTAGTGAAAGAGTAAAGCTTAAATAGAATGTTTGCTTCTCGATTAAATACTTAGGAATCACAATTAACACTGATTAGATTTAGAAGATTTGGGAATGACATTGAAAACAAGTTGAATGGAATGAAAATGAAATATAAACATGAAAACACATTTTTGTTAGACTTAGTGAACAAGTAAGCATGAGTAGAATATGTTTCATGATCTTTCGTCTTGGAAAGTTATTTTGCTATACCAATTAAAATAAGAAAAGCTACGGATCAGGATTTGAAAGAAATTGAATCATAATTGAAAAAGAATTAAATTCAAAACTAATTTTAGAGAGACTTAATGAACAAAGTAAGCTTAAATACGAATGTTTGCTTTATCTCGTTAATATGGAATCTTTGAATTAACACCCCACTTATGAGCTAGAAGATTTGGGAATGACAGACAAACAAGTTGAATCAAGAATGAAACTGAAGTATAAACATGAAAACACATTTTTGGTAGACTTGGTGGGCAAAGTAAACATATTCAAATCTTATGTTTCTCGATCACATCGTCTTAGAAAGTTGTTGCATGTACCAATTAGAGTAAGAAAAGCTCTGGATAGGGATTTGAAACAAATTGAATCCATATTGAAAAAGAATTGGAAGTCAAAAACTAATTTTAGAGGGCTTTGATGAATTAAATGAAAGCTTAAATAGAATGTTTGCTTTATCGTTGTATGGGAATGTAATTAACACTGATTAGAGCTAGAAGATTTGAGAATGATATTGAAACAAGTTGAATCGCAATGAAGAAATGAAATATAAACATGGCTCTACATTTTTGGTAGACTTGGTGAACAAGTAAGCATGGTAGAATATGTTTATTGATCATTATTATCTGGGAAAGTTGTTTAACATGCCAATTCGAGGAGTAAGAAAAAGCTACGGGATAGGGATTTGAAAACTAGTTGAAACACAATTCTGAAAGAATTGGAAATCAAAAACTAATTTTAGAGAGACTTAATGTTTCAAGTAAACTTCAAATGGAATATTTGCTTTATCAATTCAGCCTTAGGAATGCAGAATTAACACCCCAATTAGAGCTAGAAGATTTGAGAGTACATTCGAAACAAGTTGAATTGGAATGAAAATGAAATATAAACATGGCTCATTTTTAGTGAACTTGGTGAACAAATGGCATGAGCTAAAATATGTATCTCGATCATACGTCTTGGAAAGTTATTTAACATGCCAAGTCAAATGATAGAAAAGCTACGGATAGGGTTTAGAGCAAATTAATCATAATTGAAGTGGGCGTTAAAAACTAATGATTTTAAGTCTTACTTGAACAGTAGCTTAAATAGAATGTTTTGCTTTATGGTTAGCCTGGAATCTTGAATTAACACCCCACTTAGAGGCAGAAGATTTGGCAATGACATTTTGTCAAGTTGAATCAGATGAAACTGAAATATAAACAGCGAAAACACATTTTTGAGTGAGACTTGATGAACAAGTAAACATGACTGAGAATCTGTTTTCTGCCAGTGTCATACTTAGGAAAGTTGTTTTATCAATACCAATTCGAGTAAGAAAAAGCTACGGATAGAGATTTAGAAACTAAATTGAATCATAATTGAAAAAGAATTGGAAGTCAAAAACTAATTTTAGAGACTTAGTAGACCAAGTAAACTAAATAGAATGTTTGCTTTAACTCGTTAAGCCTTAGGGAATGCTTAAATTAACACTGAATTAGAGCTAGGCGATTTGGAAATGACATTGTGAACAAGTTGAATCGGAATGAAAATAGAAATATAAACATAGAAAACACTTTTTAGTGGTGAACAAGTAAAGCATGGCTAGAATATGTTTGTCGATCATACGTCACCGGAAAGTTGTTTAACATGTAATTGGAGTAAAAGAAAAGCGACGGATAGAGATTTGAAAGCAAAATTGAATCATAACTGAAAAAGAATTGGAAGTCAAGAAACTAATTTTAGAGAGACTTAATGAACAGAGTAAAGCTTAAATAGGAATGTTTGCTTCATCGATTAGCCTTAGGAGTGCACGAATTAGCACTAATTATGAGCTAGAAAGATTTGGGAATGACAATTGAAAACAAGTTGAATGAGAATGAAAGCCAAAATATGACTGTGAAAACACATTTTTGGTAGACAGTAGACAAGTAAGCATGACTAGAATATGTTTGTCGATCATAAATCTTGGAAAGTTGTTTAACATGCCCAATTGGAGTAAGAAAAGCTCTGGATGGGGAAGTTTGAAACAAATTGAATCTTAATTGAAAAAGAATTGATCAAAAACTAATTTAAGAGTCAAAAAACAAATTTTAGAGACTTAGTGAAAGAGTAAGCTTAAATAGAATGTTTGCTTTATCGTTAGCCTTAGGAAATGCGAATTAACACCCCAATTAGAGCTTAGAAGATTTGGAAATGACATTGAAACAAGTTGAGATCGGAATGAAAATGAAATATAAACATGTGAAAACACATTTTGTAGAGCTTGGTGAACAAGTAAGCATGACTAGATTATGTTTCTTGATCATCGTCTTTGAGAGATTGTTTAACATGCCAATTAGAGAACTAGAAAAGCTACGGATGGGATTTGAAAACAAATTGAATCATAATTGAAAAATGGTGGAAGTCAAAAACTAGATTTTAGAGAGACTTAGTGAACAAGTAAGCTTAAATAGAATGTTTTGCTTTCATCGATTAATGCCTTAGGAATGCGGAATTAACACCCCAATTGGAGTGAGAAGATTTGGGAATGACATTGAAACAAGTTGAATGGCGCATAATGAAAATAGAAATATAAACATGAAAACACATTTTTAGTAGACTTCCCTGGTGAACAAGTAAGCATGAAGCTAGGGGAATTATGTTTCTTGATTATCACGATCTTGGAAGAGATTGTTTAACATGCTGTTAAATAAGAAAAGCTACGGATAGAGTTGGAAACAATTTGAAGCAATCATAATTGAAAACTCAGATAGAAATTAGAGTCAAAGCAAATTTTAGAGACTTAGTAGACAAGTGAAGCAATAGACCAGTGTTTGCTTATATCGTTAAGCCTTAGGAATGCGAATTAACACCCCAAATTAGAGCTAAGAAGAATTTGGGATATGACATTGAAAGGCTCAAGTTGAATCAGAGAGTGAAAATGAAATATAAACATGAAAACACATTTTTGTAGGAGCTTGAGTGAACAAGTAAGCATGACTAAGATTATGTTTCTAGATCATACGTCTTGGAAAGTGGTTTTAACATGCCATATTCGAATAAGAAAAGAAGCTACGGATAGGATTTGAAACAGAATTGAATCATGTGAAAAGAATTGGAAGTCAAAAACTAATTTTAGTAGAGACTTAGTGGAACAAGTAAGCTTCAAAGCCAAAATCGTTTGCTACTTCAGTTTATAGTTCAGCCTTAGGAATGATCTTACGATTCAGAGGCTAGAGAGATTTGGGAATGACCATTTAAAACATTAGTTGAATTAGATGAAAATGAAATATAAACATAAGAAAACATTTTGGTAAGACTTGATGAACAAGTAAGCTATGACTAGAATGTGTTTCTAGATCATACGTCTTGGAAAGTTGTTTAACATGCACATTCCCGAGTAAGAAGCTACGGATAGGGATTTGAAGCTAATAATGGGGTTGAAACAGTCAGATAATGATTGAAAAAATTGGAATTAAGTCAAAAACTAATTTTTGAGGGACTTAGTGAACAAGTAAGCTTAAATGGGAATGTTTGCTTTATCGTTGGCCTTATGAATGCGACATTAACACTGCCCAATTCGAGCTAGAAGATTTGGGAATGACAATTGAAACAAGTTGAATCAGAATGAAACTGAAATATAAACATGAAAACACATTTTTGGTAGACTTGGTGAGCAAGTAAGCATGACTAGGTTATGTTTCTTGATCACTGCGTCTTGAGAAAGTTGTTTAACATTGCCAATTCGAATATGAAAAAGCTACGAGATAGGGATTTGAAACAAATTGAATCATAATTGTAAAAAAGAATTGGAAGTCAGAAAAGCTAATTTATAGGAACTTACTTAGTGAACAAGTAAGCTTAAATAGGAATGTTTTGCTTTATCAGTTAGCCTTCATGAGATACGAATTAACACCCCAATTAGAGCTAGAAGATTTGGGAATACATTGAAAACAAGTTGAATGCGAATGAAAATGAAATATGAACATGAATACATTTTTGGTAGACTTGGTGATGACAAGTAACCTTGACTAGAATATGTTTCTCGATCATCACCGTCTTGGAAAGTGGTTTAACATGCCAATTAGAGTAAGAAAAGCTACGGATAGGGATTTGAAAGCAAATCTGAATCCATAAATTGAAAAAGAATTGGAAGTCAAAAACTAATTTTAGAGAGACTTAGTGAACAAGTAAGCTTAAATACGAATGTTTAGCTTCATCGTTAGCCTTAGGAATGCGAATTAACACCCCAATATAGAGCTAGAAAGATTTGGAAATGACAATTGTTCAAACAGTTGAATCAGGAATGAAAATGAAATATAAACATGAAAACACATTTTTAGTAGAGCTTGAGTGAACAAGTAAGCATGACTAGATTATGTTTCTGGATCATATGTCTTTGGAAGAGTGGTTTAACATGCTTCAATTCGAGAATAAGAAGCTACGGATAGGAAAGCTACGGATGGGGATTTGAAACAAATTGAATCATGGTGAAAAGAATTGGAAGTCAAAAACAAATTTTAGAGAACTAATTTTAGTGAACTTGAAGTAAGAACAGTGGCTTAAATAGAATGTTTGCTTCATAGATTAGCCTTAGAAATGCTGAATTAACACTTTAATTGGAGCTAGAAGATTTGGGAATGACATTGAAACAAGTTGAATTGTAATGAAAATGAAATATAAACATGAAAACACATTGTTTTGGTAGACTTGAGTGAACAAAGTAAGCATGACTAGATTATGTTTCTTGATCATCGATCTTAGGAAAGTTGGTTTAACATGCCAATTCGAGTAAGAAAAGCTACGGATATTAAGGGATTTGAAACAAATTGAATGCATAATTGAAAATGAATTGGAAGTCAAAAACTAATTTTAGAGAGACTTAGTAGAACAAGTAAAGCTTAAATAGAATGTTTGCTATATCGTTAGCCTATAGGAATCTGAATTAACACCCAATTAGAGCTTGATTAGATTTGGGAATGACATTGAAACAAGTTGAATCAGAAGTGAAAATGTAATATAAACATAGAAAAACATTTTTGGTAGACTTGGTGAGACAAGTAAGCATGAAAGCTACAGATTATATTTGCCAGTTGATCATACGTCTTGGAAAGATTGTTCTAACATGCCAATTGGAGTAAGAAAAAGCTACGGATGGGGATTTGAAACAGGTGAATTGAATTGGAAGTCTGCAACAAGTTTAGAGACTTGTGTTGAACAAATGAAAGCCTCAATAGAATGTTTGTCTATATCGTTAGCCTTAGAATCTGCGAATTAACAACCCAATTAGAGAGCTAGAAGATTTGAAGGAATACATTCAAAACAGCAGTTGAATCATAATTAAAATGACAAACCAGCATGAAAACACATTTTTGGTAGAGCTCTGAGTGAACAAAATTAAAACGCATGCCTAGACTGTGTTTCTAGATCATACGATCTTTGGAAAGTTGTTTAACATGCCAATTGGAGTGATAGAAAAGCTACGGGATGGGGACAGTGAAACAAATTGAGATCATAATTGAAAAGAATTGGAAATCAAAGCTAATTTTAGAGGAGACTTAGTGAACAGAGTAAGCTTAAATAGAATGTTTGCTTTATCAGTTAGCCTATAGGAATGCGAATTAACACCCAGCAATTCGAGCTAGAAGATTTGGGAATGACATTGAAACAAAGTTGAATCGGAATGAAGGAAATGAAATATAAACATGAAAACACATTTTTGCAGTAGACTTGGTGAACAAGTAAGCATGACTAGATTATGTTTCTTGATCATACGTCTTTGGAAGAGTTGTTTAACATGCCAATTAGAGTAGAAAAGCTACGGATGAGGATTTATTAGTCAGATCATAGTGAAACAGAATTGAATCATAATTAGAAAAATTGGAAGTCAAGAAAGAAACTAATTTTAGAATGACTTAGCTGAACAAGTAAGCTTAAATAGAATGTTTGCTTTATGTCGTTAGCCTTAAAAATCTGGTCTTACACCCCAATTCAGAGCTACAGAAGATTGAAGCGAATGACATTTGAAACAAGGATTGACATCGTAATGAAAATGAAATATAAACATGAAAACACATTTTTGGTAGACTTGGTGAACAAGTAAGCATGACTAGATTATGTTTCTTGATCATCGTCTTGGAAAGTGGTTTTAACATGCCAATTCTGATATAAGAAAAGAAGCTACGGATGAGGGATTTGAAACAAATTGAATCATAATTGAAAATGAATTGGAAGGTCAAAAAACAAATGTTTAGAGAGGAACTTAATGAACAAGTAAAGCTTAAATAGAATGTTTGCTTTTATCGTTAGCCCTTAGGAATGCTGAATTAACACGATTAGAGCTAGAAGATTTGAGAATACATTCAAAGCTCAAGTTGGAATCGGAATGAAAATCTAAATATAAATATGAAAAACTACATTTTTGGACGAACTTGGTGAACAAGTAAGCATGACTAGAATATGTTTCTCGATCATACATCTTGGAAAGTTGTTTAACATGCCAATTCGAGTAAGAAAAGCTACGGATAGGGATTTGGCTTGATTGAAACAAATTGAATCGTAATTGAAAAAGATTTGGAAGTCAAAACTAGCAATTTTAGAGACTTAGTGAACAAGTAAAGGCTTCAAATAGAATGTTTGCTTTATCGATTAGCCTTAGGAATGCGAATTAACACCCCAATTAGAGCTAGAAGATTTGGGTAATGACATTATGGAAACAAGTTGGTCGGAATGAAATTGAAATATAAACATGAAAACACATTTTTTGTAGACTTGGTGAACAAGTAAAAATGACTAGATTATGTTTCTTGATCATACGTCTTGGAAAGTTGTTTAACATGCCAATTCGAGTAAGAAAAGCTACTATGGATCAGGGATTTGAAACAAATTGAATCATAATTGAAAAAGGAGTTGGAAAGTCAAAAACTAAACAAATTTAGAGATACTTAGCGAACAAATGGATTTAAATAGAATGTTTGCTTTATGTCGTTAGCCTTAGGAATGCAATTAACACCCCAATTAGAGCTAGAAGATTTGGGAATGACATTGAAACAAGTTGACACATCGGAATGAAAATGAAATATAAACATGAAAACACATTTTTGGTAGACTTGGTGAACAAGTAAGCATGACTAGATTATGTTTCTCGATCATCGTCTTGGAAAGTTGTTTTTAACATGCCAATTCGAGTAAGAAGAAAAGCTACGGATGGGGATTTGAAACAAATTGAATCATAATTGAAAAAGAATTGGAAGTCAAAAACTAATTTAGAGACTTAGTGAACAAGTAAGCTTAAATAGAATGTTTTGCTTTATCGTTAGCCTTAGGAATGCTTTGATCACCCCAATTAGAGAGCTAGAAAGATTTGGGAATGACATTTGAAACAAGTTGAATCGGAAGTGAAAATGAAATATAAACATGAAAACACATTTTTGGTAGACTTGGTGAACAAGTAAGCATGACTAGATTATGTTTCTTGATCATACGTCTTTGGAAAGTAGTTTTAACATGCCAATTGAGTAAGAAAGTAGAAAAAGCTACGGAATAGGGATTTGAAATAAAATTGAATCATAATTGAAAATGATAATTGGAAGTCAAAAACAAATTTTAGAGAGACTTAGTGACTTAGTAGACAAGTAAGCTTAAATAGAATGTTTGCTTCATCGTTAGCCTTAGGAATCGCAATTAACACCCCAATTAGAGGCTAAGAAGATTTGGGAATACATTGAAAACAGGACAGTTGAATAAGATGAAAATGAAATATAAACATACAAACACTTTTTTGGTAGACTTGGTGAACAAGTAAGCAAACTAGAATATGTTTCTCGATCATACGTCTTGGAAAGTGGTTTAACATGCCAATTAGAGTAAGAAAAAGCTACGGATAGGGATTTGAAACAAATTGAATCATAATTGAAAAAGAATTGGAAGTCAAAAACTAATTTTAGAGAAAGCGTAGTGAACAAGTAAGCTTAAATAGAATGTTTGCTTCAGTCAAGTTCAGCCTGTAGGAATACTTGAATTAACACCCCAGGTCAGAGCTCAGAAGATTTGGGAGACCAACATTTGAAACAAGTTCTGAATCGGAATGAAAATGAAATATAAACATGAAAAACACATTTTTTGTAGACTTGTGGTAGAACATAAGTGCAGCATGACCTTCAGATTCCCTGTTTCTAGATCATACGTCTTGGAAAGTGGTTTAACATGCCAATTGGAGTAAGAAAACAGCTCACGGATAGGGATTTGAAACAAATTGAATCATAATTGAAAATTGGAAAGCCAAAACTAATATTTAGAGAACCTAGTGAACAAGTAGCTTAAATAGAGATGTTTGCTTCTATCCGTTAGCCTTAAGAATGCGAATTAACACCCCAATTAGAGGCTGTAGAAGATTTGGGAATGACATTGAAACAAGAAGTTGGCCATTGGAATGAAAATGAAATATAAACATGAAAACACATTTTGGTAAGACTTGGTGAACAAGTAAGCATGACTAGATTATGTTTCTGATTATCACGTCTTTGGAAGGATTGTTTAACATACCAATTCAGATGTAGAAAAGCTACGGATGGGGATTTGAAATCAGAATTGAATCATTACATTGAAAAAGAATTGGAAGTCAAGAAACTAATTTTAGAGAGAGACTTACCATGAACAAGTAAGTTTAAATAGAGATGTTTGCTTTTCATCTGATTGCCCTTAGAATGCGAATTAACACTGCAATTAGGAGACTAGACGATTTGGGAATGACATTGAAAACAAGTTGAATCGTAATGAAAATGAAATATAAACATGAAAACATACATTTTTGTGGTGACTTGGTGAACAAATGGCATGACTGAATATGTTTTCTCGATCATCTAAAATCTTGGAAAGTTGTTTAACATGCAATTGATGAAAAGCTACGGATAGGGTTGACAAATTGAATCATAATTGAAAAGAATTAGAAGTTAAAAACTAATTTAGAGATACTTAGCGAACAAGTAAGCAAAGCCTGAGTCATTTACTTTATAGTTAACCTTAGGAATGCGAGATGCTGCAGAGCTAGAAGATTGGGCAATGAACATATGAAACAAATTGAATGGAACAAAATGAAAATATAAACATGAAAACACTTTTTTGGTAGACTTGGTGAATAGGTAAGCATGACAAGATTATGTTTCTCGATCATACGTCTTGGAAAGTTGTTTAACATGCCAATTCAAGTAAGAAAAGCTACGGATAGGGATTTGAAGAAATTGTGGAATCATAATTGAAAAAAGAATTGGAAGTCAAAAACTTAAATTTTTAGAGAGACTTAGTGAACAAGTAAGCTTAAATAGAATGTTTGCTTCATCGTTAGCCTTAGGAATCTGAATTAACACCCCAATTAGAGCTAGAAAGATTTGGGAATACATTTGAAACAAGTTGAATCGTATATTGAAAATGAAAATATAAACATGAAAACACATTTTTTGGTAGACTTGGTGAACAAGTAAGCATGACTAGATTATGTTTGCTTGATCCTACGTCTTAGGAATGCGAATTAACACCCCAATTCGAGCTAGACGATTTGGAAATGACATTCGAACAAGTTGAATCATAACTAAAGTGGTTTAACATGCCAATTGGAGTAAGAAAAGCTACGGATGGGGATTTGAAACAAATTGAATCGTAATTGAAAAAGAATTGGAAGTCAAAAACAAATTTTAGAGAGACTTAGTGAACAAGTAAGCTTAAATAGAATGTTTGCTTCATCGTTAGCCTTACGAATGCGATCTTTAACACCCCAATTAGAGCTATAGAAGATTTGGGAATGACATTTTGAAAACAAGTTAAATTGGAATGAAAATGAAATATAAACATGAAAACACAATTTCGGTAGACTTGGTGAACAAGTATGCATGACTAGATTATGCTTCTTGATTAATACGTCTTGGAAAGTGGTTTTAACATGCCAATTGGAGTAAGAAAAGCTACGGATAGGGATTTGAAACAAATTGAATCAGTAATGGTGAAAAAGAATTGGAAGTCAAAAACAAATTTTAGAGAGACTTAGTGAACAAGTAAGCTTAAATAGAATGTTTGCTTCATCGTTAGCCTTAGAAATGCGAATTAACACCCCAATTAGAGCTAGACGATTTGGAAATGACATTCGAAACAAGTTGACACGTAATGAAAATGAAATATAAACATGAAAACACATTTTTGGTAGACTTGGTGAACAAGTAAGCATGACTAGATTATGTTTCTTGATTATACGTCTTGGAAAGTGGTTTAACATGCCAATTGGAGTAAGAAAAGCTACGGATGGGGATTTGAAACAAATTGAATCATAATTGAAAATGAATTGGAAGTCAAAAACAAATTTTAGAGAGACTTAGTGAACAAGTAAGCTTAAATAGAATGTTTGCTTCATCGTTAGCCTTAGGAATGCGAATTAACACCCCAATTAGAGCTAGAAGATTTGGGAATGACATTCGAAACAAGTTGACGCGTAATGAAAATGAAATATAAACATAAAAACACATTTTTAGTAGACTTGGTGAATAAGTAAGCATGACTAGATTTTGTTTCTTGATCATACGTCTTGGAAAGTGGTTTAACATGCCAATTGGAGTAAGAAAAGCTACGGATGGGGATTTGAAACAAATTGAATCATAATTGAAAATGAATTGGAAGTCAAAAACAAATTTTAGAGAGACTTAGTGAACAAGTAAGCTTAAATAGAATGTTTGCTTCATCGTTAGCCTTAGGAATGCGAATTAACACCCCAATTAGAGCTATACGATTTGGGAATGACATTCGAAACAAGTTGAATCGTAGTGAAAATGTAATATAAACATGAAAAAACATTTTTGGTAGACTTGGTGAATAAGTAAGCATGACTAGATTATGTTTCTTGATCATATGTCTTGGAAAGTGGTTTAACATGCCAATTGGAGTAAGAAAAGCTACGGATGGGGATTTGAAACAAATTGAATCATAATTGAAAAAGAATTGGAAGTCAAAAACAAATTTTATAGAGACTTAGTGAACAAGTAAGCTTAAATAGAATGTTTGCTTCATCGTTAGCCTTACGAATGCGAATTAACACCCCAATTAGAGCTAGAAGATTTGGGAATACATTCAAAACAAGTTGAATCATAACTAAAGTGGTTTAACATGCCAATTGGAGTAAGAAAAGCTACGGATGGGGATTTGAAACAAATTGAATCGTAATTGAAAAAGAATTGGAAGTCAAAAACTAATTTTAGAGAGACTTAGTGAACAAGTAAGCTTAAATAGAATGTTTGCTTCATCGTTAGCCTTAGGAATGCGAATTAACACCCCAATTCGAGCTAGACGATTTGGAAATGACATTCGAACAAGTTGACTCGTAATGAAAATGAAATATAAACATGAAAACACATTTTTGGTAGACTTGGTGAACAAGTAAGCATGACTAGATTATGTTTCTTGATTATACGTCTTGGAAAGTGGTTTAACATGCCAATTGGAGTAAGAAAAGCTACGGATGGGGATTTGAAACAAATTGAATCATAATTGAAAATGAATTGGAAGTCAAAAACAAATTTTAGAGCACTTAGTGAACAAGTAAGCTTAAATAGAATGTTTGCTTCATCGTTAGCCTTAGAAATGCGAATTAACACCCCAATTGGAGCTAGACGATTTGGCAATGACATTCGAAACAAGTTGACGCGTAATGAAAATGAAATATAAACATGAAAACACATTTTTGGTAGACTTGGTGAACAAGTAAGCATGACTAGATTATGTTTCTTGATTATACGTCTTGGAAAGTGGTTTAACATGCCAATTGGAGTAAGAAAAGCTACGGATGGGGATTTGAAACAAATTGAATCATAATTGAAAATGAATTGGAAGTCAAAAACAAATTTTAGAGAGACTTAGTGAACAAGTAAGCTTAAATAGAATGTTTGCTTCATCGTTAGCCTTAGGAATGCGAATTAACACCGCAAGTAGAGCTAGTCGATTTGGGAATGACATTCGAAACAAGTTGAATCGTAGTGAAAATGTAATATAAACATGAAAATACATTTTTGGTAGACTTGGTGAATAAGTAAGCATGACTAGATTATGTTTCTTGATCATATGTCTTGGAAAGTGGTTTAACATGCCAATTGGAGTAAGAAAAGCTACGGATAGGGATTTGAAACAAATTGAATCATAATTGAAAATGAATTGGAAGTCAAAAACAAATTTTATAGAGACTTAGTGAACAAGTAAGCTTAAATAGAATGTTTGCTTCATCGTTAGCCTTGGGAATGCGAATGAACACCCCAATTTGAGCTAGAAGATTTGGGAATGACATTCAAATCAAGTTGAATCGTAACGAAAATGAAATATAAACATGAAAATACATTTTTTGGTAGACTTGGTGAACAAGTAAGCATGACTAGATTATGTTTCTTGATCATATCGTCTTGAAAAGTGGTTTCACATGTCAATTGGAGTAAGAAAAGCTATGGATAGGGATTTGGAACAAATTGAATCATAATTGAAAAAGAATTGGAAGTCAAAAACTAATTTTAGAGAGACTTAGTGAACAAGTAAGCTTAAATAGAATGTTTGCTTCATCGTTAGCCTTAGGAATGCGAATTAACACCCCAATTAGAGCTAGACGATTTGGGAATGACATTCGAAACAAGTTGAATCGTAATGAAAATGAAATATAAACATGAAAACACATTTTTGGTAGACTTGGTGAACAAGTAAGCATGACTAGATTATGTTTCTTGATCATACGTCTTGGAAAGTGATTTAACATGCCAATTCGAATAAGAAAAGCTACGGATGGGGATTTGAAACAAATTGAATGATATTTGAAAAAGAATTGGAAGTCAAAAACAAATTTTGGAGAGACTTAGTGAACAAGTAAGCTTAAATAGAATGTTTGCTTCATCGTTAGCCTTAGGAATGCGAATTAACACCCCAATTAGAGCTAGAAGATTTGGGAATACATTCGAAACAAGTTGAATCGTAGTGAAAATGTAATATAAACATGAAAAAACATTTTTGGTAGACTTGGTGAATAAGTAAGCATGACTAGATTATGTTTCTTGATCATATGTCTTGGAAAGTGGTTTAACATGCCAATTGGAGTAAGAAAAGCTACGGATGGGGATTTGAAACAAATTGAATCATAATTGAAAAAGAATTGGAAGTCAAAAACTAATTTTAGAGCACTTAGTGAACAAGTAAGCTTAAATAGAATGTTTGCTTCATCGTTAGCCTTAGAAATGCGAATGAACACCCCAATTAAAGCTAGACGATTTGGGAATGACATTCGAAACAAGTTGAATCGTAATGAAAATGAAATATAAACATGAAAACATATTTTTGGTAGACTTGGTGAACAAGTAAGCATGACTAGATTATGTTTCTTGATTATACGTCTTGGAAAGTGGTTTAACATGCCAATTGGAGTAAGAAAAGCTACGGATGGGGATTTGAAACAAATTGAATCATAATTGAAAATGAATTGGAAGTCAAAAACAAATTTTAGAGACTTAGTGAACAAGTAAGCTTAAATAGAATGTTTGCTTCATCGTTAGCCTTAGGAATGCGAATTAACACCCCAATTAGAGCTATACGATTTGGGAATGACATTCGAAACAAGTTGAATCGTAGTGAAAATGAAATATAAACATGAAAACACATTTTTGGTAGACTTGGTGAATAAGTAAGCATGACTAGATTATGTTTCTTGATCATATGTCTTGGAAAGTGGTTTAACATGCCAATTGGAGTAAGAAAAGCTACGGATGGGGATTTGAAACAAATTGAATCATAATTGAAAATGAATTGGAAGTCAAAAACAAATTTTAGAGACTTAGTGAACAAGTAAGCTTAAATAGAATGTTTGCTTCATCGTTAGCCTTAGGAATGCGAATTAACACCCCAATTAGAGCTAGACGATTTGGGAATGACATTCGAAACAAGTTGAATCGTAGTGAAAATGTAATATAAACATGAAAAAACATTTTTGGTAGACTTGGTGAATAAGTAAGCATGACTAGATTATGTTTCTTGATCATATGTCTTGGAAAGTGGTTTAACATGCCAATTGGAGTAAGAAAAGCTACGGATGGAGATTTGAAACAAATTGAATCGTAATTGAAAAAGAATTGGAAGTCAAAAACTAATTTTAGAGAGACTTAGTGAACAAGTAAGCTTAAATAGAATGTTTGCTTCATCGTTAGCCTTAGGAATGCGAATTAACACCCCAATTCGAGCTAGACGATTTGGAAATGACATTCGAACAAGTTGACTCGTAATGAAAATGAAATATAAACATGAAAACACATTTTTGGTAGACTTGGTGAACAAGTAAGCATGACTAGATTATGTTTCTTGATTATACGTCTTGGAAAGTGGTTTAACATGCCAATTGGAGTAAGAAAAGCTACGGATGGGGATTTGAAACAAATTGAATCATAATTGAAAATGAATTGGAAGTCAAAAACAAATTTTAGAGCACTTAGTGAACAAGTAAGCTTAAATAGAATGTTTGCTTCATCGTTAGCCTTAAAAATGCGAATTAACACCCCAATTGGAGCTAGACGATTTGGCAATGACATTCGAAACAAGTTGACGCGTAATGAAAATGAAATATAAACATGAAAACACATTTTTGGTAGACTTGGTGAACAAGTAAGCATGACTAGATTATGTTTCTTGATTATACGTCTTGGAAAGTGGTTTAACATGCCAATTGGAGTAAGAAAAGCTACGGATGGGGATTTGAAACAAATTGAATCATAATTGAAAATGAATTGGAAGTCAAAAACAAATTTTAGAGAGACTTAGTGAACAAGTAAGCTTAAATAGAATGTTTGCTTCATCGTTAGCCTTAGGAATGCGAATTAACACCCCAATTAGAGCTATACGATTTGGGAATGACATTCGAAACAAGTTGAATCGTAGTGAAAATGTAATATAAACATGAAAAAACATTTTTGGTAGACTTGGTGAATAAGTAAGCATGACTAGATTATGTTTCTTGATCATATGTCTTGGAAAGTGGTTTAACATGCCAATTGGAGTAAGAAAAGCTACGGATGGGGATTTGAAACAAATTGAATCATAATTGAAAATGAATTGGAAGTCAAAAACAAATTTTAGAGCACTTAGTGAACAAGTAAGCTTAAATAGAATGTTTGCTTCATCGTTAGCCTTCTGAATGCGAATTAACACTGATTAGAGCTAGAAGATTTGGGAATACATTCATAACAAGTTGAATCGTAGTGAAAATGTAATATAAACATGAAAAAACATTTTTGGTAGACTTGGTGAACAAGTAAGCATGACTAGATTATGTTTCTTGATCATATGTCTTGGAAAGTGGTTTAACATGCCAATTGGAGTAAGAAAAGCTACGGATGGGGATTTGAAACAAATTGAATCGTAATTGAAAAAGAATTGGAAGTCAAAAACTAATTTTAGAGACTTAGTGAACAAGTAAGCTGAAATAGAATGTTTGCTTCATCGTTAGCCTTAGGAATGCGAATTAACACCCCAATTAGAGCTAGACGATTTGGAAATGACATTCGAAACAAGTTGACTCGTAATGAAAATGAAATATAAACATGAAAACACATTTTTGGTAGACTTGGTGAACAAGTAAGCATGACTAGATTATGTTTCTTGATCATACGTCTTGGAAAGTGGTTTAACATGCCAATTGGAGTAAGAAAAGCTACGGATGGGGATTTGAAACAAATTGATTCATAATTGAAAAAGAATTGGAAGTCAAAAATAAATTTTAGAGAGACGTAGTGAACAAGTAAGCTTAAATAGAATGTTTGCTTCATCGTTAGCCTTACGAATGCGAATTAACACCCCAATTAGAGCTAGAAGATTTGGGAATACATTCAAAACAAGTTGAATCGTAATGAAAATGAAATATAAACATGAAAACACATTTTTGGTAGACTTGGTGA
Organism: Senna siamea; assembly: GCA_031216115.1. Classification (NCBI taxonomy): domain Eukaryota; kingdom Viridiplantae; phylum Streptophyta; class Magnoliopsida; order Fabales; family Fabaceae; genus Senna; species Senna siamea. The sequence continues at coordinate 14,393,610 of CM062356.1, read as the reverse complement.
ACAAGTAAGCATGACTAGATTATGTTTCTTGATTATACGTCTTGGAAAGTGGTTTAACATGCCAATTAGAGTAAGAAAAGCTACGGATGGGGATTTGAAACAAATTGAATCGTAATTGAAAAAGAATTGGAAGTCAAAAACTAATTTTAGAGACTAGTGAACAAGTAAGCTTAAATAGAATGTTTGCTTCATCGTTAGCCTTAGAAATGCGAATTAACACCCCAATTAGAGCTAGACGATTTGGAAATGACATTCGAAACAAGTTGACACGTAATGAAAATGAAATATAAACATGAAAACACATTTTTGGTAGACTTGGTGAACAAGTAAGCATGACTAGATTATGTTTCTTGATTATACGTCTTGGAAAGTGGTTTAACATGCCAATTGGAGTAAGAAAAGCTACGGATGGGGATTTGAAACAAATTGAATCATAATTGAAAATGAATTGGAAGTCAAAAACAAATTTTAGAGAGACTTAGTGAACAAGTAAGCTTAAATAGAATGTTTGCTTCATCGTTAGCCTTACAGTGCTTGAATTAACACCCCAATTAGAGCTAGAAGATTTGGGAATACATTCAAAACAAGTTGAATCATAACTAAAGTGGTTTAACATGCCAATTGGAGTAAGAAAAGCTACGGATGGGGATTTGAAACAAATTGAATCGTAATTGAAAAAGAATTGGAAGTCAAAAACTAATTTTAGAGAGACTTAGTGAACAAGTAAGCTTAAATAGAATGTTTGCTTCATCGTTAGCCTTAGGAATGCGAATTAACACCCCAATTCGAGCTAGACGATTTGGAAATGACATTCGAACAAGTTGACTCGTAATGAAAATGAAATATAAACATGAAAACACATTTTTGGTAGACTTGGTGAACAAGTAAGCATGACTAGATTATGTTTCTTGATTATACGTCTTGGAAAGTGGTTTAACATGCCAATTGGAGTAAGAAAAGCTACGGATGGGGATTTGAAACAAATTGAATCATAATTGAAAATGAATTGGAAGTCAAAAACAAAATTTAGAGCACTTAGTGAACAAGTAAGCTTAAATAGAATGTTTGCTTCATCGTTAGCCTTAAAAATGCGAATTAACACCCCAATTGGAGCTAGACGATTTGGCAATGACATTCGAAACAAGTTGACGCGTAATGAAAATGAAATATAAACATGAAAACACATTTTTGGTAGACTTGGTGAACAAGTAAGCATGACTAGATTATGTTTCTTGATTATACGTCTTGGAAAGTGGTTTAACATGCCAATTGGAGTAAGAAAAGCTACGGATGGGGATTTGAAACAAATTGAATCATAATTGAAAATGAATTGGAAGTCAAAAACAAATTTTAGAGAGACTTAGTGAACAAGTAAGCTTAAATAGAATGTTTGCTTCATCGTTAGCCTTAGGAATGTGAATTAACACCCCAATTAGAGCTATACGATTTGGGAATGACATTCGAAACAAGTTGAATCGTAGTGAAAATGTAATATAAACATGAAAAAACATTTTTGGTAGACTTGGTGAATAAGTAAGCATGACTAGATTATGTTTCTTGATCATATGTCTTGGAAAGTGGTTTAACATGCCAATTGGAGTAAGAAAAAGCTACGGATGGGGATTTGAAACAAATTGAATCATAATTGAAAATGAATTGGAAGTCAAAAACAAATTTTAGAGAGACTTAGTGAACAAGTAAGCTTAAATAGAATGTTTGCTTCATCGTTAGCCTTCTGAATGCAGTGAATTAACACCCCAATTAGAGCTAGAAGATTTGGGAATACATTCATAACAAGTTGAATCGTAATGAAAATGTAAATATAAACATGAAAAAAACATTTTTGGTAGACTTGGTGAGACAAGTAAGCATGACTAGATTATGTTTCTTGATCATATGTCTTGGAAAGTGGTTTAACATGCCAATTGGAGTAAGAAAAGCTACGGATGGGGATTTGAAACAAATTGAATCGTAATTGAAAAAGAATTGGAAGTCAAAAACTAATTTTAGAGAGACTTAGTGAACAAGTAAGCTTAAATAGAATGTTTGCTTCATCGTTAGCCTTAGGAATGCGAATTAACACTGATTAGAGCTAGACAATTTGGAAATGACATTCGAAACAAGTTGACTCGTAATGAAAATGAAATATAAACATGAAAACACATTTTTGGTAGACTTGGTGAACAAGTAAGCATGACTAGATTATGTTTCTTGATCATCTGTCCTGGAAAGTGGTTTAACATGCCAATTGGAGTAAGAAAAGCTACGGATGGGGATTTGAAACAAATTGAATAATAATTGAAAAAGAATTGGAAGTCAAAAACAAATTTTACAGAGACTTAGTGAACAAGTAAGCTTAAATAGAATGTTTGCTTCATCGTTAGCATTAGGAATGCGAATTAACACCCCAATTAGAGCTAGAAGATTTGGCAATGACATTCGAAACAAGTTGAATCGGAATGAAAATGAAGTATAAACATGAAAGAACATTTTTGGTAGACTTGGTGAACAAGTAAGCATGACTAGATTATGTTTCTAGATCATCTGTCTTGGAAAGTGGTTTAACATGCCAATTCGAGTAAGAAAAGCTACGGATGGGGATTTGAAACAAATTGAATAATAATTGAAAAAGAATTAGAAGTCAAAAACAAATTTTACAGAGACTTAGTGAACAAGTAAGCTTAAATAGAATGTTTGCTTCATCGTTAGCATTAGGAATGCGAATTAACACTGATTAGAGCTAGAAGATTTGGAAATGACATTCGAAACAAGTTGAATCGGAATGAAAATGAAGTATAAACATGAAAGAACATTTTTGGTAGACTTGGTGAACAAGTAAGCATGACTAGATTATGTTTCTAGATCATCTGTCTTGGAAAGTGGTTTAACATGCCAATTCGAGTAAGAAAAGCTACGGATGGGGATTTGAAACAAATTGAATAATAATTGAAAAAGAATTAGAAGTCAAAAACAAATTTTACAGAGACTTAGTGAACAAGTAAGCTTAAATAGAATGTTTGCTTCATCGTTAGCCTTACGAATGCGAATTAACACCCCAATTAGAGCTATACGATTTGGGAATGACATTCGAAACAAGTTGAATCGTAGTGAAAATGTAATATAAACATGAAAAAATATTTTTGGTAGACTTGGTGAATAAGTAAGCATGACTAGATTATGTTTCTTGATCATATGTCTTGGAAAGTGGTTTAACATGCCAATTGGAGTAAGAAAAGCTACGGATGGGGATTTGAAACAAATTGAATCATAATTGAAAATGAATTGGAAGTCAAAAACAAATTTTAGAGAGACTTAGTGAACAAGTAAGCTTAAATAGAATGTTTGCTTCATCGTTAGCCTTACGAATGCGAATTAACACCCCAATTAGAGCTATACGATTTGGGAATGACATTCGAAACAAGTTGAATCGTAGTGAAAATGTAATATAAACATGAAAAAACATTTTTGGTAGACTTGGTGAATAAGTAAGCATGACTAGATTATGTTTCTTGATCATATGTCTTGGAAAGTGGTTTAACATGCCAATTGGAGTAAGAAAAGCTACGGATGGGGATTTGAAACAAATTGAATCATAATTGAAAATGAATTGGAAGTCAAAAACAAATTTTAGAGAGACTTAGTGAACAAGTAAGCTTAAATAGAATGTTTGCTTCATCGTTAGCCTTACGAATGCGAATTAACACCCCAATTAGAGCTAGAAGATTTGGGAATACATTCAAAACAAGTTGAATCATAACTAAAGTGGTTTAACATGCCAATTAGAGTAAGAAAAGCTACGGATGGGGATTTGAAACAAATTGAATCGTAATTGAAAAAGAATTGGAAGTCAAAAACTAATTTTAGAGACTAGTGAACAAGTAAGCTTAAATAGAATGTTTGCTTCATCGTTAGCCTGAGAAATGCGAATTAACACCCCAATTAGAGCTAGACGATTTGGAAATGACATTGAAACAAGTTGATTTCGTAATGAAAATGAAATATAAACATGAAAACACATTTTGGTAGACTTGGTGAACAAGTAAGCATGACTAGATTATGTTTCTTGATCATCGTCTGGGAAAGTGGTTTAACATGCCAATTGGAGTAAGAAAAAGCTACGGATGGGGATTTGAAACAAATTGAATAATAATTGAAATAGAATTGGAAGTCAAAAACAAATTTTACAGAGACTTAGTGAACAAGTAAGCTTAAATAGAATGTTTGCTTCATCGTTAGCATTAGGAATGCGAATTAACACCCCAATTAGAGCTAGAAGATTTGGCAATGACATTCGAAACAAGTTGAATCGGAATGAAAATGAAGTATAAACATGAAAGAACATTTTTGGTAGACTTGGTGAACAAGTAAGCATGACTAGATTATGTTTCTAGATCATCTGTCTTGGAAAGTGGTTTAACATGCCAATTCGAGTAAGAAAAGCTACGGATGGGGATTTGAAACAAATTGAATAATAATTGAAAAAGAATTAGAAGTCAAAAACAAATTTTACAGAGACTTAGTGAACAAGTAAGCTTAAATAGAATGTTTGCTTCATCGTTAGCCTTACGAATGCGAATTAACACCCCAATTAGAGCTAGAAGATTTGGCAATGACATTCGAAACAAGTTGAATCGGAATGAAAATGAAATATAAACATGAAAAAACATTTTTGGTAGACTTGGTGAACAAGTAAGCATGACTAGATTATGTTTCTTGATCATATGTCTTGGAAAGTGGTTTAACATGCCAATTGGAGTAAGAAAAGCTACGGATGGGGATTTGAAACAAATTGAATCATAATTGAAAAAGAATTGGAAGTCAAAAACAAATTTTAGAGAGACTTAGTGAACAAGTAAGCTTAAATAGAATGTTTGCTTCATCGTTAGCCTTAGGAATGCGAATTAACACCCCAATTAGAGCTAGAAGATTTGGGAATACATTCAAAACAAGTTGAATCATAACTAAAGTGGTTTAACATGCCAATTGGAGTAAGAAAAGCTACGGATGGGGATTTGAAACAAATTGAATCGTAATTGAAAAAGAATTGGAAGTCAAAAACTAATTTTAGAGAGACTTAGTGAACAAGTAAGCTTAAATAGAATGTTTGCTTCATCGTTAGCCTTAGGAATGCGAATTAACACCCCAATTAGAGCTAGACGATTTGGAAATGACATTCGAAACAAGTTGACGCGTAATGAAAATGAAATATAAACATGAAAACACATTTTTGGTAGACTTGGTGAACAAGTAAGCATGACTAGATTATGTTTCTTGATCATCTGTCTTGGAAAGTGGTTTAACATGCCAATTGGAGTAAGAAAAGCTACGGATGGGGATTTGAAACAAATTGATTCATAATTGAAAAAGAATTGGAAGTCAAAAATAAATTTTAGAGAGACGTAGTGAACAAGTAAGCTTAAATAGAATGTTTGCTTCATCGTTAGCCTTACGAATGCGAATTAGCACCCCAATTAGAGCTAGAAGATTTGGGAATACATTCAAAACAAGTTGAATCATAACTAAAGTGGTTTAACATGCCAATTAGAGTAAGAAAAGCTACGGATGGGGATTTGAAACAAATTGAATCGTAATTGAAAAAGAATTGGAAGTCAAAAACTAATTTTAGAGAGACTAGTGAACAAGTAAGCTTAAATAGAATGTTTGCTTCATCGTTAGCCTTAGAAATGCGAATTAACACCCCAATTGGAGCTAGACGATTTGGCAATGACATTCGAAACAAGTTGACGCGTAATGAAAATGAAATATAAACATGAAAACACATTTTTGGTAGACTTGGTGAACAAGTAAGCATGACTAGATTATGTTTCTTGATTATACGTCTTGGAAAGTGGTTTAACATGCCAATTGGAGTAAGAAAAGCTACGGATGGGGATTTGAAACAAATTGAATCATAATTGAAAATGAATTGGAAGTCAAAAACAAATTTTAGAGAGACTTAGTGAACAAGTAAGCTTAAATAGAATGTTTGCTTCATCGTTAGCCTTAGGAATGCGAATTAACACCCCAATTAGAGCTATACGATTTGGGAATGACATTCGAAACAAGTTGAATCGTAGTGAAAATGTAATATAAACATGAAAAAACATTTTTGGTAGACTTGGTGAATAAGTAAGCATGACTAGATTATGTTTCTTGATCATATGTCTTGGAAAGTGGTTTAACATGCCAATTGGAGTAAGAAAAGCTACGGATGGGGATTTGAAACAAATTGAATCATAATTGAAAATGAATTGGAAGTCAAAAACAAATTTTAGAGCACTTAGTGAACAAGTAAGCTTAAATAGAATGTTTGCTTCATCGTTAGCCTTACGAATGCGAATTAACACCCCAATTAGAGCTATACGATTTGGGAATGACATTCGAAACAAGTTGAATCATAACTAAAGTGGTTTAACATGCCAATTGGAGTAAGAAAAGCTACGGATGGGGATTTGAAACAAATTGAATCGTAATTGAAAAAGAATTGGAAGTCAAAAACTAATTTTAGAGAGACTTAGTGAACAAGTAAGCTTAAATAGAATGTTTGCTTCATCGTTAGCCTTAGGAATGCGAATTAACACCCCAATTAGAGCTAGACGATTTGGAAATGACATTCGAAACAAGTTGACTCGTAATGAAAATGAAATATAAACATGAAAACACATTTTTGGTAGACTTGGTGAACAAGTAAGCATGACTAGATTATGTTTCTTGATCATCTGTCCTGGAAAGTGGTTTAACATGCCAATTGGAGTAAGAAAAGCTACGGATGGGGATTTGAAACAAATTGAATAATAATTGAATAAGAATTGGAAGTCAAAAACAAATTTTACAGAGACTTAGTGAACAAGTAAGCTTAAATAGAATGTTTGCTTCATCGTTAGCATTAGGAATGCAAATTAACACCCCAATTAGAGCTAGAAGATTTGGCAATGACATTCGAAACAAGTTGAATCGGAATGAAAATGAAGTATAAACATGAAAGAACATTTTTGGTAGACTTGGTGAACAAGTAAGCATGACTAGATTATGTTTCTAGATCATACGTCTTGGAAAGTGGTTTAACATGCCAATTCGAGTAAGAAAAGCTACGGATGGGGATTTGAAACAAATTGAATAATAATTGAAAAAGAATTAGAAGTCAAAAACAAATTTTACAGAGACTTAGTGAACAAGTAAGCTTAAATAGAATGTTTGCTTCATCGTTAGCATTAGGAATGCGAATTAACACCCCAATTAGAGCTAGAAGATTTGGCAATGACATTCGAAACAAGTTGAATCGGAATGAAAATGAAGTATAAACATGAAAGAACATTTTTGGTAGACTTGGTGAACAAGTAAGCATGACTAGATTATGTTTCTTGATCATCTGTCTTGGAAAGTGGTTTAACATGCCAATTCGAGTAAGAAAAGCTACGGATGGGGATTTGAAACAAATTGAATAATAATTGAAAAAGAATTAGAAGTCAAAAACAAATTTTAGAGAGACTTAGTGAACAAGTAAGCTTAAATAGAATGTTTGCTTCATCGTTAGCCTTAGGAATGCGAATTAACACCCCAATTAGAGCTATACGATTTGGGAATGACATTCGAAACAAGTTGAATCGTAGTGAAAATGTAATATAAACATGAAAAAACATTTTTGGTAGACTTGGTGAATAAGTAAGCATGACTAGATTATGTTTCTTGATCATATGTCTTGGAAAGTGGTTTAACATGCCAATTGGAGTAAGAAAAGCTACGGATGGGGATTTGAAACAAATTGAATCATAATTGAAAAAGAATTGGAAGTCAAAAACAAATTTTAGAGAGACTTAGTGAACAAGTAAGCTTAAATAGAATGTTTGCTTCATCGTTAGCCTTAGGAATGCGAATTAACACCCCAATTAGAGCTATACGATTTGGGAATGACATTCGAAACAAGTTGAATCGTAGTGAAAATGTAATATAAACATGAAAAAACATTTTTGGTAGACTTGGTGAATAAGTAAGCATGACTAGATTATGTTTCTTGATCATATGTCTTGGAAAGTGGTTTAACATGCCAATTGGAGTAAGAAAAGCTACGGATGGGGATTTGAAACAAATTGAATCATAATTGAAAATGAATTGGAAGTCAAAAACAAATTTTAGAGAGACTTAGTGAACAAGTAAGCTTAAATAGAATGTTTGCTTCATCGTTAGCCTTAGGAATGCGAATTAACACCCCAATTAGAGCTAGAAGATTTGGGAATGACATTCGAAACAAGTTGAATCGGAATGAAAATGAAGTATAAACATGAAAGAACATTTTTGGTAGACTTGGTGAACAAGTAAGCATGACTAGATTATGTTTCTAGATCATCTGTCTTGGAAAGTGGTTTAACATGCCAATTCGAGTAAGAAAAGCTACGGATGGGGATTTGAAACAAATTGAATAATAATTGAAAAAGAATTGGAAGTCAAAAACAAATTTTACAGAGACTTAGTGAACAAGTAAGCTTAAATAGAATGTTTGCTTCATCGTTAGCATTAGGAATGCGAATTAACACCCCAATTAGAGCTAGAAGATTTGGCAATGACATTCGAAACAAGTTGAATCGGAATGAAAATGAAGTATAAACATGAAAGAACATTTTTGGTAGACTTGGTGAACAAGTAAGCATGACTAGATTATGTTTCTTGATCATCTGTCTTGGAAAGTGGTTTAACATGCCAATTGGAGTAAGAAAAGCTACGGATGGGGATTTGAAACAAATTGAATCATAATTGAAAATGAATTGGAAGTCAAAAACAAATTTTAGAGACTTAGTGAACAAGTAAGCTTAAATAGAATGTTTGCTTCATCGTTAGCCTTAGGAATGCGAATTAACACCCCAATTAGAGCTATACGATTTGGGAATGACATTCGAAACAAGTTGAATCGTAGTGAAAATGTAATATAAACATGAAAAAACATTTTTGGTAGACTTGGTGAATAAGTAAGCATGACTAGATTATGTTTCTTGATCATATGTCTTGGAAAGTGGTTTAACATGCCAATTGGAGTAAGAAAAGCTACGGATGGGGATTTGAAACAAATTGAATCATAATTGAAAATGAATTGGAAGTCAAAAACAAATTTTAGAGAGACTTAGTGAACAAGTAAGCTTAAATAGAATGTTTGCTTCATCGTTAGCCTTACGAATGCGAATTAACACCCCAATTAGAGCTATACGATTTGGGAATGACATTCGAAACAAGTTGAATCGTAGTGAAAATGTAATATAAACATGAAAAAACATTTTTGGTAGACTTGGTGAATAAGTAAGCATGACTAGATTATGTTTCTTGATCATATGTCTTGGAAAGTGGTTTAACATGCCAATTGGAGTAAGAAAAGCTACGGATGGGGATTTGAAACAAATTGAATCATAATTGAAAATGAATTGGAAGTCAAAAACAAATTTTAGAGCACTTAGTGAACAAGTAAGCTTAAATAGAATGTTTGCTTCATCGTTAGCCTTAGGAATGCGAATTAACACCCCAATTAGAGCTAGAAAATTTGGGAATGACATTCGAAACAAGTTGAATCGTCGTGAAAATGAAATATAAACATGAAAACACATTTTTGGTAGACTTGGTGAATAAGTAAGCATGACTAGATTATGTTTCTTGATCATATGTCTTGGAAAGTGGTTTAACATGCCAATTGGAGTAAGAAAAGCTACGGATGGGGATTTGAAACAAATTGAATCATAATTGAAAATGAATTGGAAGTCAAAAACTAATTTTAGAGAGACTTAGTGAACAAGTAAGCTTAAATAGAATGTTTGCTTCATCGTTAGCCTTAGGAATCTTGAATTAACACCCCAATTAGAGCTAGACGATTTGGAAATGACATTCGAAACAAGTTGACTCGTAATGAAAATGAAATATAAACATGAAAACACATTTTTGGTAGACTTGGTGAACAAGTAAGCATGACTAGATTATGTTTCTTGATCATACGTCTTGGAAAGTGGTTTAACATGCCAATTGGAGTAAGAAAAGCTACGGATGGGGATTTGAAACAAATTGAATAATAATTGAATAAGAATTGGAAGTCAAAAACAAATTTTACAGAGACTTAGTGAACAAGTAAGCTTAAATAGAATGTTTGCTTCATCGTTAGCATTAGGAATGCGAATTAACACCCCAATTAGAGCTAGAAGATTTGGCAATGACATTCGAAACAAGTTGAATCGGAATGAAAATGAAGTATAAACATGAAAGAACATTTTTGGTAGACTTGGTGAACAAGTAAGCATGACTAGATTATGTTTCTAGATCATCTGTCTTGGAAAGTGGTTTAACATGCCAATTCGAGTAAGAAAAGCTACGGATGGGGATTTGAAACAAATTGAATAATAATTGAAAAAGAATTGGAAGTCAAAAATAAATTTCAAAGAGACGTAGTGAACAAGTAAGCTTAAATAGAATGTTTGCTTCATCGTTAGCCTTACGAATGCGAATTAACACCCCAATTAGAGCTAGAAGATTTGAGAATACATTCAAAACAAGTTGAATCGTAGTGAAAATGAATATAAACATGAAAAAACATTTTGGTAGACTTGGTGAACAAGTAAAGCATGACTAGATTATGTTTCTTGATCATCTGTCTTGGAAAGTGGTTTAACATGCCAATTGGAGTAAGAAAAGCTACGGATGGGGATTTGAAACAAATTGAATCATAATTGAAAAAGAATTGGAAGTCAAAAACTAATTTTAGAGCACTTAGTGAACAAGTAAGCTTAAATAGAATGTTTGCTTCATCGTTAGCCTTAGGAATGCAAATTAACACCCCAATTAGAGCTAGACGATTTGCAAATGACATTCGAAACAAGTTGACTCGTAATGAAAATGAAATATAAACATAAAAACACATTTTTGGTAGACTTGGTGAACAAGTAAGCATGACTAGATTATGTTTCTTGATCATCTGTCTTGGAAAGTGGTTTAACATGCCAATTGGAGCAAGAAAAGCTACGTATGGGGATTTGAAACAAATTGATTCATAATTGAAAAAGAATTGGAAGTCAAAAACAAATTTTAGAGCACTTAGTGAACAAGTAAGCTTAAATAGAATGTTTGCTTCATCGTTAGCCTTAGAAATGCGAATTAACACCCCAATTAGAGCTAGACGATTTGGAAATGACATTCGAAACAAGTTGACGCATAATGAAAATGAAATATAAACATGAAAACACATTTTTGGTAGACTTGGTGAACAAGTAAGCATGACTAGATTATGCTTCTTGATCATACGTCTTGGAAAGTGGTTTAACATGCCAATTGGAGTAAGAAAAGCTACGGATGGGGATTTGAAACAAATTGAATCATAATTGAAAATGAATTGGAAGTCAAAAACAAATTTTAGAGAGACTTAGTGAACAAGTAAGCTTAAATAGAATGTTTGCTTTATCGTTAGCCTTAGGAATGCGAATTAACACCCCAATTAGAGCTAGAAGATTTGGCAATGACATTCGAAACAAGTTGAATCGGAATGAAAATGAAGTATAAACATGAAAGAACATTTTTGGTAGACTTGGTGAACAAGTAAGCTTGACTAGATTATGTTTCTAGATCATCTGTCTTGGAAAGTGGTTTAACATGCCAATTGGAGTAACAAAAGCTACGGATGGGGATTTGAAACAAATTGAATAATAATTGAATAAGAATTGGAAGTCAAAAACAAATTTTAGAGAGACTTAGTGAACAAGTAAGCTTAAATAGAATGTTTGCTTCATCGTTAGCCTTAGGAATGCAAATTAACACCCCAATTAGAGCTAGACGATTTGCAAATGACATTCGAAACAAGTTGACTCGTAATGAAAATGAAATATAAACATAAAAACACATTTTTGGTAGACTTGGTGAACAAGTAAGCATGACTAGATTATGTTTCTTGATCATCTTTCTTGGAAAGTGGTTTAACATGCCAATTGGAGCAAGAAAAGCTACGTATGGGGATTTGAAACAAATTGATTCATAATTGAAAAAGAATTGGAAGTCAAAAACAAATTTTAGAGCACTTAGTGAACAAGTAAGCTTAAATAGAATGTTTGCTTCATCGTTAGCCTTAGAAATGCGAATTAACACCCCAATTAGAGCTAGACGATTTGGAAATGACATTCGAAACAAGTTGACGCGTAATGAAAATGAAATATAAACATGAAAACACATTTTTGGTAGACTTGGTGAACAAGTAAGCATGACTAGATTATGTTTCTTGATCATACGTCTTGGAAAGTGGTTTAACATGCCAATTGGAGTAAGAAAAGCTACGGATGGGGATTTGAAACAAATTGAATCATAATTGAAAATGAATTGGAAGTCAAAAACAAATTTTAGAGAGACTTAGTGAACAAGTAAGCTTAAATAGAATGTTTGCTTTATCGTTAGCCTTAGGAATGCGAATTAACACCCCAATTAGAGCTAGAAGATTTGGCAATGACATTCGAAACAAGTTGAATCGGAATGAAAATGAAGTATAAACATGAAAGAACATTTTTGGTAGACTTGGTGAACAAGTAAGCTTGACTAGATTATGTTTCTAGATCATCTGTCTTGGAAAGTGGTTTAACATGCCAATTGGAGTAACAAAAGCTACGGATGGGGATTTGAAACAAATTGAATAATAATTGAATAAGAATTGGAAGTCAAAAACAAATTTTAGAGAGACTTAGTGAACAAGTAAGCTTAAATAGAATGTTTGCTTCATCGTTAGCCTTAGGAATGCAAATTAACACCCCAATTAGAGCTAGACGATTTGCAAATGACATTCGAAACAAGTTGACTCGTAATGAAAATGAAATATAAACATAAAAACACATTTTTGGTAGACTTGGTGAACAAGTAAGCATGACTAGATTATGTTTCTTGATCATCTGTCTTGGAAAGTGGTTTAACATGCCAATTGGAGTAAGAAAAGCTACGGATGGGGATTTGAAACAAATTGATTCATAATTGAAAAAGAATTGGAAGTCAAAAACAAATTTTAGAGCACTTAGTGAACAAGTAAGCTTAAATAGAATGTTTGCTTCATCGTTAGCCTTAGAAATGCGAATTAACACCTCAATTAGAGCTAGACGATTTGGAAATGACATTCGAAACAAGTTGACTCGTAATGAAAATGAAATATAAACATGAAAACACATTTTTGGTAGACTTGGTGAACAAGTAAGCATGACTAGATTATGTTTCTTGATCATACGTCTTGGAAAGTGGTTTAACATGCCAATTGGAGTAAGAAAAGCTACGGATGGGGATTTGAAACAAATTGAATCATAATTGAAAATGAATTGGAAGTCAAAAACAAATTTTACAGAGACTTAGTGAACAAGTAAGCTTAAATAGAATGTTTGCTTTATCGTTAGCCTTAGGAATGCGAATTAACACCCCAATTAGAGCTAGAAGATTTGGCAATGACATTCGAAACAAGTTGAATCGGAATGAAAATGAAGTATAAACATGAAAGAACATTTTTGGTAGACTTGGTGAACAAGTAAGCTTGACTAGATTATGTTTCTAGATCATCTGTCTTGGAAAGTGGTTTAACATGCCAATTGGAGTAACAAAAGCTACGGATGGGGATTTGAAACAAATTGAATAATAATTGAATAAGAATTGGAAGTCAAAAATAAATTTTACAGAGACTTAGTGAACAAGTAAGCTTAAATAGAATGTTTGCTTCATCGTTAGCATTAGGAATGCGAATTAACACCCCAATTAGAGCTAGAAGATTTGGCATTGACATTCGAACCAAGGTGAATCGGAATGAAAATGAAGTATAAACATGAAAGAACATTTTTGGTAGACTTGGTGAACAAGTAAGCATGACTAGATTATGTTTCTAGATCATCTGTCTTGGAAAGTGGTTTAACATGCCAATTCGAGTAAGAAAAGCTACGGATGGGGATTTGAAACAAATTGAATAATAATTGAAAAAGAATTGGAAGTCAAAAACAAATTTTACAGAGACTTAGTGAACAAGTAAGCTTAAATAGAATGTTTGCTTCATCGTTAGCCTTACGAATGCGAATTAACACCCCAATTAGAGCTAGAAGATTTGGGAATACATTCAAAACAAGTTGAATCATAACTAAAGTGGTTTAACATGCCAATTGGAGTAAGAAAAGCTACGGATGGGAATTTGAAACAAATTGAATCGTAATTGAAAAAGAATTGGAAGTCAAAAACTAATTTTAGAGAGTCTTAGTGAACAAGTAAGCTTAAATAGAATGTTTGCTTCATCGTTAGCCTTAGGAATGCGAATTAACACCCCAATTAGAGCTAGACGATTTGCAAATGACATTCGAAACAAGTTGACTCGTAATAAAAATGAAATATAAACATAAAAACACATTTTTGGTAGACTTGGTGAACAAGTAAGCATGACTAGATTATGTTTCTTGATCATCTGTCTTGGAAAGTGGTTTAACATGCTAATTGGAGCAAGAAAAGCTACGTATGGGGATTTGAAACAAATTGATTCATAATTGAAAAAGAATTGGAAGTCAAAAACAAATTTTAGAGCACTTAGTGAACAAGTAAGCTTAAATAGAATGTTTGCTTCATCGTTAGCCTTAGAAATGCGAATTAACACCCCAATTAGAGCTAGACGATTTGGAAATGACATTCGAAACAAGTTGACTCGTAATGAAAATGAAATATAAACATGAAAACACATTTTTGGTAGACTTGGTGAACAAGTAAGCATGACTAGATTATGTTTCTTGATCATCTGTCTTGGAAAGTGGTTTAACATGCCAATTGGAGTAAGAAAAGCTACGGATGGGGATTTGAAGCAAATTGAATCATAATTGAAAAAGAATTAGAAGTCAAAAACAAATTTTAGAGAGACGTAGTGAACAAGTAAGCTTAAATAGAATGTTTGCTTCAGCGTTAGCCTTACGAATGCGAATTAACACCCCAATTAGAGCTAGAAGATTTGGGAATACATTCAAAACAAGTTGAATCATAACTAAAGTGGTTTAACATGCCAATTGGAGTAAGAAAAGCTACGGATGGGGATTTGAAACAAATTGAATCGTAATTGAAAAAGAATTGGAAGTCAAAAACTAATTTTAGAGAGACTTAGTGAACAAGTAAGCTTAAATAGAATGTTTGCTTCATCGTTAGCCTTAGGAATGCGAATTAACACCCCAATTAGAGCTAGACGATTTGCAAATGACATTCGAAACAAGTTGACTCGTAATGAAAATGAAATATAAACATAAAAACACATTTTTGGTAGACTTGGTGAACAAGTAAGCATGACTAGATTATGTTTCTTGATCATCTGTCTTGGAAAGTGGTTTAACATGCCAATTGGAGTAAGAAAAGCTACGGATGGGGATTTGAAACAAATTGATTCATAATTGAAAATGAATTGGAAGTCAAAAACAAATTTTAGAGCACTTAGTGAACAAGTAAGCTTAAATAGAATGTTTGCTTCATCGTTAGCCTTAGAAATGCGAATTAACACCCCAATTAGAGCTAGACGATTTGGAAATGACATTCGAAACAAGTTGACTCGTAATGAAAATGAAATATAAACATGAAAGAACATTTTTGGTAGACTTGGTGAACAAGTAAACATGACTAGATTATGTTTCTTGATCATCTGTCTTGGAAAGTGGTTTAACATGCCAACTCGAGTAGGAAAAGCTACAAATGGGAATTTGAAACAAATTGAATCATAATTGAAAAAGAATTGGAAGTCAAAAACAAATTTTAGAGAGACTAGTGAACAAGTAAGCTTAAATAGAATGTTTGCTTCATCGTTAGCTTTAGGAATGCGAATTAACACCCCAATTAGAGCTAGACGATTTGGGAATGACGTTCGAAACAAGTTGAATCGTAATGAAAATGAAATATAAACATGAAAAAATATTTTTGGTAGACTTGGTGAATAAGTAAGCATGACTAGATTATGTTTCTTGATCATACGTCTTGGAAAGTGGTTTAACATGCCAATTGGAGTAAGAAAAGCTACGGATGGGGATTTGAAACAAATTGAATCATAATTGAAAATGAATTGGAAGTCAAAAACAAATTTTAGAGAGACTTAGTGAACAAATAAGCTTAAATAGAATGTTTGCTTCATCGTTAGCCTTACGAATGCGAATTAACACCCCAATTAGAGTTAGAACATTTGGGAATACATTCGAAACAAGTTGACTATGAAAATGAAATATAAACATGAAAACACATTTTGGTAGACTTGGTGAACAAGTAACATTGATTAGATTATGTTTCTTGATCATATGTCTTGGAAAGTGGTTTAACATGCCAATTAGAGTAAGAAAAGCTACGAATGGGGATTTGAAACAAATTGAATCACAATTGAAAATGAATTGGAAGTCAAAAACAAATTTTACAGAGACTTAGTGAACAAGTAAGCTTAAATAGAATGTTTGGTTCATCGTTAGCCTTAGAAAGAATTAACACCCCAATTAGAGCTAGACGATTTGGAAATGACATTCGAAACAAGTTGACTCGTAATGAAAATGAAATATAAACATGAAAACACATTTTTGGTAGACTTGGTGAACAAGTAAGCATGACTAGATTATGTTTCTTGATCATCTGTCTTAGAAAGTGGTTTAACATGCCAATTGGAGTAAGAAAAGCTACGGATGGGGATTTGAAACAAATTGAATCATAATTGAAAATGAATTGGAAGTCAAAAACTAATTTGTGAGAGACTTAGTGAACAAGTAAGCTTAAATAGAATGTTTGCTTTATCGTTAGCCTTAGGAATGCGAATTAACACCCCAATTAGAGCTAGAAGATTTGGCAATGACATTCGAAACAAGTTGAATCGGAATGAAAATGAAGTATAAACATGAAAGAACATTTTTTGTAGACTTGGTGAACAAGTAAGCATGACTAGATTATGTTTCTAGATCATCTGTCTTGGAAAGTGGTTTAACATGCCAATTGGAGTAAGAAAAGCTACGGATGGGGATTTGAAACAAATTGAATCATAATTGAAAATGAATTGGAAGTCAAAAACAAATTTTAGAGAGACGTAGTGAACAAGTAAGCTTAAATAGAATGTTTGCTTCATCGTTAGCCTTACGAATGCGAATTAACACCCAATTAGAGCTAGAAGATTTGGGAATACATTCAAAACAAGTTGAATCATAACTAAAGTGGTTTAACATGCCAATTGGAGTAAGAAAAGCTACGGATGGGGATTTGAAACAAATTGAATCGTAATTGAAAAAGAATTGGAAGTCAAAAACTAATTTTAGAGAGACTTAGTGAACAAGTAAGCTTAAATAGAATGTTTGCTTCATCGTTAGCCTTAGGAATGCGAATTAACACCCCAATTAGAGCTAGACGATTTGCAAATGACATTCGAAACAAGTTGACTCGTAATGAAAATGAAATATAAACATAAAAACACATTTTTGGTAGACTTGGTGAACAAGTAAGCATGACTAGATTATGTTTCTTGATCATCTGTCTTGGAAAGTGGTTTAACATGCCAATTGGAGCAAGAAAAGCTACGTATGGGGATTTGAAACAAATTGATTCATAATTGAAAATGAATTGGAAGTCAAAAACAAATTTTAGAGCACTTAGTGAACAAGTAAGCTTAAATAGAATGTTTGCTTCATCGTTAGCCTTAGAAATGCGAATTAACACCCCAATTAGAGCTAGACGATTTAGAAATGACATTCGAAACAAGTTGACTCGTAATGAAAATGAAATATAAACATGAAAGAACATTTTTGGTAGACTTGGTGAACAAGTAAACATGACTAGATTATGTTTCTTGATCATCTGTCTTGGAAAGTGGTTTAACATGCCAACTCGAGTAGGAAAAGCTACAAATGGGAATTTGAAACAAATTGAATCATAATTGAAAAAGAATTGGAAGTCAAAAACAAATTTTAGAGAGACTAGTGAACAAGTAAGCTTAATAGAATGTTTGCTTCATCGTTAGCTTTAGGAATGCGAATTAACACCCCAATTAGAGCTAGACGATTTGGGAATGACGTTCGAAACAAGTTGAATCGTAATGAAAATGAAATATAAACATGAAAAAACATTTTTGGTAGACTTGGTGAATAAGTAAGCATGACTAGATTATGTTTCTTGATCATACGTCTTGGAAAGTGGTTTAACATGCCAATTGGAGTAAGAAAAGCTACGGATGGGGATTTGAAACAAATTGAATCATAATTGAAAATGAATTGAAAGTCAAAAACAAATTTTAGAGAGACTTAGTGAACAAGTAAGCTTAAATAGAATGTTTGCTTCATCGTTAGCCTTACGAATGCGAATTAACACCCCAATTAGAGTTAGAACATTTGGGAATACATTCGAAACAAGTTGAATCGTAACTAAAGTGGTTTAACATGCCAATTAGAGTAAGAAAAGCTACGAATGGGGATTTGAAACAAATTGAATCACAATTGAAAATGAATTGGAAGTCAAAAACAAATTTTACAGAGACTTAGTGAACAAGTAAGCTTAAATAGAATGTTTGGTTCATCGTTAGCCTTAGAAATGCGAATTAACACCCCAATTAGAGCTAGACGATTTGGAAATGACATTCGAAACAAGTTGACTCGTAATGAAAATGAAATATAAACATGAAAACACATTTTTGGTAGACTTGGTGAACAAGTAAGCATGACTAGATTATGTTTCTTGATCATCTGTCTTAGAAAGTGGTTTAACATGCCAATTGGAGTAAGAAAAGCTACGGATGGGGATTTGAAACAAATTGAATCATAATTGAAAATGAATTGGAAGTCAAAAACAAATTTTACAGAGACTTAGTGAACAAGTAAGCTTAAATAGAATGTTTGCTTTATCGTTAGCCTTAGGAATGCGAATTAACACCCCAATTAGAGCTAGAAGATTTGGCAATGACATTCGAAACAAGTTGAATCGGAATGAAAATGAAGTATAAACATGAAAGAACATTTTTTGTAGACTTGGTGAACAAGTAAGCATGACTAGATTATGTTTCTAGATCATCTGTCTTGGAAAGTGGTTTAACATGCCAATTCGAGTAAGAAAAGCTACGGATGGGGATTTGAAGCAAATTGAATCATAATTGAAAATGAATTGGAAGTCAAAAACAAATTTTAGAGAGACGTAGTGAACAAGTAAGCTTAAATAGAATGTTTGCTTCATCGTTAGCCTTACGAATGCGAATTAACACCCAATTAGAGCTAGAAGATTTGGGAATACATTCAAAACAAGTTGAATCATAACTAAAGTGGTTTAACATGCCAATTGGAGTAAGAAAAGCTACGGATGGGGATTTGAAACAAATTGAATCGTAATTGAAAAAGAATTGGAAGTCAAAAACTAATTTTAGAGAGACTTAGTGAACAAGTAAGCTTAAATAGAATGTTTGCTTCATCGTTAGCCTTAGGAATGCGAATTAACACCCCAATTAGAGCTAGACGATTTGCAAATGACATTCGAAACAAGTTGACTCGTAATGAAAATGAAATATAAACATAAAAACACATTTTTGGTAGACTTGGTGAACAAGTAAGCATGACTAGATTATGTTTCTTGATCATCTGTCTTGGAAAGTGGTTTAACATGCCAATTGGAGCAAGAAAAGCTACGTATGGGGATTTGAAACAAATTGATTCATAATTGAAAATGAATTGGAAGTCAAAAACAAATTTTAGAGCACTTAGTGAACAAGTAAGCTTAAATAGAATGTTTGCTTCATCGTTAGCCTTAGAAATGCGAATTAACACCCCAATTAGAGCTAGACGATTTAGAAATGACATTCGAAACAAGTTGACTCGTAATGAAAATGAAATATAAACATGAAAGAACATTTTTGGTAGACTTGGTGAACAAGTAAACATGACTAGATTATGTTTCTTGATCATCTGTCTTGGAAAGTGGTTTAACATGCCAACTCGAGTAGGAAAAGCTACAAATGGGAATTTGAAACAAATTGAATCATAATTGAAAAAGAATTGGAAGTCAAAAACAAATTTTAGAGAGACTAGTGAACAAGTAAGCTTAATAGAATGTTTGCTTCATCGTTAGCTTTAGGAATGCGAATTAACACCCCAATTAGAGCTAGACGATTTGGGAATGACGTTCGAAACAAGTTGAATCGTAATGAAAATGAAATATAAACATGAAAAAACATTTTTGGTAGACTTGGTGAATAAGTAAGCATGACTAGATTATGTTTCTTGATCATACGTCTTGGAAAGTGGTTTAACATGCCAATTGGAGTAAGAAAAGCTACGGATGGGGATTTGAAACAAATTGAATCATAATTGAAAATGAATTGAAAGTCAAAAACAAATTTTAGAGAGACTTAGTGAACAAGTAAGCTTAAATAGAATGTTTGCTTCATCGTTAGCCTTACGAATGCGAATTAACACCCCAATTAGAGTTAGAACATTTGGGAATACATTCGAAACAAGTTGAATCGTAACTAAAGTGGTTTAACATGCCAATTAGAGTAAGAAAAGCTACGAATGGGGATTTGAAACAAATTGAATCACAATTGAAAATGAATTGGAAGTCAAAAACAAATTTTACAGAGACTTAGTGAACAAGTAAGCTTAAATAGAATGTTTGGTTCATCGTTAGCCTTAGAAATGCGAATTAACACCCCAATTAGAGCTAGACGATTTGGGAATGACGTTCGAAACAAGTTGAATCGTAATGAAAATGAAATATAAACATGAAAAAACATTTTTGGTAGACTTGGTGAATAAGTAAGCATGACTAGATTATGTTTCTTGATCATACGTCTTGGAAAGTGGTTTAACATGCCAATTGGAGTAAGAAAAGCTACGGATGGGGATTTGAAACAAATTGAATCATAATTGAAAATGAATTGGAAGTCAAAAACAAATTTTACAGAGACTTAGTGAACAAGTAAGCTTAAATAGAATGTTTGGTTCATCGTTAGCCTTAGAAATGCGAATTAACACCCCAATTAGAGCTAGACGATTTGGGAATGACGTTCGAAACAAGTTGAATCGTAATGAAAATGAAATATAAACATGAAAAAACATTTTTGGTAGACTTGGTGAATAAGTAAGCATGACTAGATTATGTTTCTTGATCATACGTCTTGGAAAGTGGTTTAACATGCCAATTGGAGTAAGAAAAGCTACGGATGGGGATTTGAAACAAATTGAATCATAATTGAAAATGAATTGGAAGTCAAAAACAAATTTTACAGAGACTTAGTGAACAAGTAAGCTTAAATAGAATGTTTGGTTCATCGTTAGCCTTAGAAATGCGAATTAACACCCCAATTAGAGCTAGACGATTTGGGAATGACGTTCGAAACAAGTTGAATCGTAATGAAAATGAAATATAAACATGAAAAAACATTTTTGGTAGACTTGGTGAATAAGTAAGCATGACTAGATTATGTTTCTAGATCATCTGTCTTGGAAAGTGGTTTAACATGCCAATTCGAGTAAGAAAAGCTACGGATGGGGATTTGAAACAAATTGAATAATAATTGAAAAAGAATTGGAAGTCAAAAACAAATTTTACAGAGACTTAGTGAAGAAGTAAGCTTAAATAGAATGTTTGCTTTATCGTTAGCCTTACGAATGCGAATTAACACCCCAATTAGAGCTAGAAGATTTGGGAATACATTCAAAACAAGTTGAATCATAACTAAAGTGGTTTAACATGCCAATTGGAGTAAGAAAAGCTACGGATGGGGATTTGAAACAAATTGAATCGTAATTGAAAAAGAATTGGAAGTCAAAAACCAATTTTAGAGAGACTTAGTGAACAAGTAAGCTTAAATAGAATTTTGCTTCATCGTTAGCCTTATGAATGCGAATTAACACCCCAATTAGAGCTAGACGATTTGCAAATGACATTCGAAACAAGTTGACTCGTAATGAAAATGAAATATAAACATAAAAATACATTTTTGGTAGACTTGGTGAACAAGTAAGCATGACTAGATTATGTTTCTTGATCATCTGTCTTGGAAAGTGGTTTAACATGCCAATTGGAGCAAGAAAAGCTACGTATGGGGATTTGAAACAAATTGATTCATAATTGAAAAAGAATTGGAAGTCAAAAATAAATTTTAGAGCACTTAGTGAACAAGTAAGCTTAAAAAGAATGTTTGCTTCATCGTTAGCTTTAGGAATGCGAATTAACACCCCAATTAGAGCTAGACGATTTGGGAATGACGTTCGAAACAAGTTGAATCGTAATGAAAATGAAATATAAACATGAAAAAACATTTTTGGTAGACTTGGTGAATAAGTAAGCATGACTAGATTATGTTTCTTGATCATACGTCTTGGAAAGTGGTTTAACATGCCAATTGGAGTAAGAAAAGCTACGGATGGGGATTTGAAACAAATTGAATCATAATTGAAAATGAATTGGAAGTCAAAAACAAATTTTACAGAGACTTAGTGAACAAGTAAGCTTAGATAGAATGTTTGCTTTATCGTTAGCCTTAGGAATGCGAATTAACACCCCAATTAGAGCTAGAAGATTTGGCAATGACATTCGAAACAAGTTGAATCGGAATGAAAATGAAGTATAAACATGAAAGAACATTTTTGGTAGACTTGGTGAACAAGTAAGCATGACTAGATTATGTTTCTAGATCATCTGTCTTGGAAAGTGGTTTAACATGCCAATTCGAGTAAGAAAAGCTACGGATGGGGATTTGAAACAAATTGAATAATAATTGAAAAAGAATTGGAAGTCAAAAACAAATTTTACAGAGACTTAGTGAAGAAGTAAGCTTAAATAGAATGTTTGCTTCATCGTTAGCCTTACGAATGCGAATTAACACCCCAATTAGAGCTAGAAGATTTGGGAATACATTCAAAACAAGTTGAATCATAACTAAAGTGGTTTAACATGCCAATTGGAGTAAGAAAAGCTACGGATGGGGATTTGAAACAAATTGAATCGTAATTGAAAAAGAATTGGAAGTCAAAAACCAATTTTAGAGAGACTTAGTGAACAAGTAAGCTTAAATAGAATTTTGCTTCATCGTTAGCCTTATGAATGCGAATTAACACCCCAATTAGAGCTAGACGATTTGCAAATGACATTCGAAACAAGTTGACTCGTAATGAAAATGAAATATAAACATGAAAACACATTTTTGGTAGACTTGGTGAACAAGTAAGCATGACTAGATTATGTTTCTTGATCATCTGTCTTGGAAAGTGGTTTAACATGCCAATTGGAGTAAGAAAAGCTACGGATGGGGATTTGAAGCAAATTGAATCATAATTGAAAAAGAATTAGAAGTCAAAAACAAATTTTAGAGAGACGTAGTGAACAAGTAAGCTTAAATAGAATGTTTGCTTCATCGTTAGCCTTACGAATGCGAATTAACACCCCAATTAGAGCTAGAAGATTTGGGAATACATTCAAAACAAGTTGAATCATAACTAAAGTGGTTTAACATGCCAATTGGAGTAAGAAAAGCTACGGATGGGGATTTGAAACAAATTGAATCGTAATTGAAAAAGAATTGGAAGTCAAAAACTAATTTTAGAGAGACTTAGTGAACAAGTAAGCTTAAATAGAATGTTTGCTTCATCGTTAGCCTTAGGAATGCGAATTAACACCCCAATTAGAGCTAGACGATTTGCAAATGACATTCGAAACAAGTTGACTCGTAATGAAAATGAAATATAAACATAAAAACACATTTTTGGTAGACTTGGTGAACAAGTAAGCATGACTAGATTATGTTTCTTGATCATCTGTCTTGGAAAGTGGTTTAACATGCCAATTGGAGCAAGAAAAGCTACGTATGGGGATTTGAAACAAATTGATTCATAATTGAAAATGAATTGGAAGTCAAAAACAAATTTTAGAGCACTTAGTGAACAAGTAAGCTTAAATAGAATGTTTGCTTCATCGTTAGCCTTAGAAATGCGAATTAACACCCCAATTAGAGCTAGACGATTTGGAAATGACATTCGAAACAAGTTGACTCGTAATGAAAATGAAATATAAACATGAAAGAACATTTTTGGTAGACTTGGTGAACAAGTAAACATGACTAGATTATGTTTCTTGATCATCTGTCTTGGAAAGTGGTTTAACATGCCAACTCGAGTAGGAAAAGCTACAAATGGGAATTTGAAACAAATTGAATCATAATTGAAAAAGAATTGGAAGTCAAAAACAAATTTTAGAGAGACTAGTGAACAAGTAAGCTTAAATAGAATGTTTGCTTCATCGTTAGCTTTAGGAATGCGAATTAACACCCCAATTAGAGCTAGACGATTTGGGAATGACGTTCGAAACAAGTTGAATCGTAATGAAAATGAAATATAAACATGAAAAAATATTTTTGGTAGACTTGGTGAATAAGTAAGCATGACTAGATTATGTTTCTTGATCATACGTCTTGGAAAGTGGTTTAACATGCCAATTGGAGTAAGAAAAGCTACGGATGGGGATTTGAAACAAATTGAATCATAATTGAAAATGAATTGGAAGTCAAAAACAAATTTTAGAGAGACTTAGTGAACAAATAAGCTTAAATAGAATGTTTGCTTCATCGTTAGCCTTACGAATGCGAATTAACACCCCAATTAGAGTTAGAACATTTGGGAATACATTCGAAACAAGTTGAATCGCAATGAAAATGAAATATAAACATGAAAACACATTTTTGGTAGACTTGGTGAACAAGTAAGCATGACTAGATTATGTTTCTTGATTATACGTCTTGGAAAGTGGTTTAACATGCCAATTGGAGTAAGAAAAGCTACGAATGGGGATTTGAAACAAATTGAATCACAATTGAAAATGAATTGGAAGTCAAAAACAAATTTTACAGAGACTTAGTGAACAAGTAAGCTTAAATAGAATGTTTGGTTCATCGTTAGCCTTAGAAATGCGAATTAACACCCCAATTAGAGCTAGACGATTTGGAAATGACATTCGAAACAAGTTGACTCGTAATGAAAATGAAATATAAACATGAAAACACATTTTTGGTAGACTTGGTGAACAAGTAAGCATGACTAGATTATGTTTCTTGATCATCTGTCTTAGAAAGTGGTTTAACATGCCAATTGGAGTAAGAAAAGCTACGGATGGGGATTTGAAACAAATTGAATCATAATTGAAAATGAATTGGAAGTCAAAAACAAATTTTAGAGAGACTTAGTGAACAAGTAAGCTTAAATAGAATGTTTGCTTTATCGTTAGCCTTAGGAATGCGAATTAACACCCCAATTAGAGCTAGAAGATTTGGCAATGACATTCGAAACAAGTTGAATCGGAATGAAAATGAAGTATAAACATGAAAGAACATTTTTGGTAGACTTGGTGAACAAGTAAGCATGACTAGATTATGTTTCTTGATCATCTGTCTTGGAAAGTGGTTTAACATGCCAATTCGAGTAAGAAAAGCTACGGATGGGGATTTGAAACAAATTGAATCATAATTGAAAATGAATTGGAAGTCAAAAACAAATTTTAGAGAGACTTAGTGAACAAGTAAGCTTAAATAGAATGTTTGCTTCATCGTTAGCCTTACGAATGCGAATTAACACCCAATTAGAGCTAGAAGATTTGGGAATACATTCAAAACAAGTTGAATCATAACTAAAGTGGTTTAACATGCCAATTGGAGTAAGAAAAGCTACGGATGGGGATTTGAAACAAATTGAATCGTAATTGAAAAAGAATTGGAAGTCAAAAACTAATTTTAGAGAGACTTAGTGAACAAGTAAGCTTAAATAGAATGTTTGCTTCATCGTTAGCCTTAGGAATGCAAATTAACACCCCAATTAGAGCTAGACGATTTGCAAATGACATTCGAAACAAGTTGACTCGTAATGAAAATGAAATATAAACATAAAAACACATTTTTGGTAGACTTGGTGAACAAGTAAGCATGACTAGATTATGTTTCTTGATCATCTGTCTTGGAAAGTGGTTTAACATGCCAATTGGAGCAAGAAAAGCTACGTATGGGGATTTGAAACAAATTGATTCATAATTGAAAATGAATTGGAAGTCAAAAACAAATTTTAGAGCACTTAGTGAACAAGTAAGCTTAAATAGAATGTTTGCTTCATCGTTAGCCTTAGAAATGCGAATTAACACCCCAATTAGAGCTAGACGATTTAGAAATGACATTCGAAACAAGTTGACTCGTAATGAAAATGAAATATAAACATGAAAGAACATTTTTGGTAGACTTGGTGAACAAGTAAACATGACTAGATTATGTTTCTTGATCATCTGTCTTGGAAAGTGGTTTAACATGCCAACTCGAGTAGGAAAAGCTACAAATGGGAATTTGAAACAAATTGAATAATAATTGAAAAAGAATTGGAAGTCAAAAACAAATTTTACAGAGACTTAGTGAAGAAGTAAGCTTAAATAGAATGTTTGCTTTATCGTTAGCCTTACGAATGCGAATTAACACCCCAATTAGAGCTAGAAGATTTGGGAATACATTCAAAACAAGTTGAATCGGAATGAAAATGAAATATAAACATGAAAAGAAACATTTTTTGGTAGACTTGGTGAACAAGTAAGCATGACTAGATTATGTTTCTTAATCATCCATCTTGGAAAGTGGTTTAACATGCCAATTGGAGTAAGAAAAGCTACGGATGGGGATTTGAAACAAATTGAATCGTAATTGAAAAAGAATTGGAAGTCAAAAACCAATTTTAGAGAGACTTAGTGAACAAGTAAGCTTAAATAGAATTTTGCTTCATCGTTAGCCTTATGAATGCGAATTAACACCCCAATTAGAGCTAGACGATTTGCAAATGACATTCGAAACAAGTTGACTCGTAATGAAAATGAAATATAAACATTAAAATACATTTTTGGTAGACTTGGTGAACAAGTAAGCATGACTAGATTATGCTTCTTGATCATCGTCTTGGAAAGTGGTTTAACATGCCAATTGGAGCAAGAAAAGCTACGTATGGGGATTTGAAACAAATTGATTCATAATTGAAAAAGAATTGGAAGTCAAAAATAAATTTTAGAGCACTTAGTGAACAAGTAAGCTTAAATAGAATGTTTGCTTCATCGTTAGCTTTAGGAATGCGAATTAACACCCCAATTAGAGCTAGACGATTTGGGAATGACATTCGAAACAAGTTGAATCGTAATGAAAATGAAATATAAACATGAAAAAACATTTTTGGTAGACTTGGTGAATAAGTAAGCATGACTAGATTATGTTTCTTGATCATACGTCTTGGAAAGTGGTTTAACATGCCAATTGGAGTAAGAAAAGCTACGGATGGGGATTTGAAACAAATTGAATCATAATTGAAAATGAATTGGAAGTCAAAAACAAATTTTACAGAGACTTAGTGAACAAGTAAGCTTAGATAGAATGTTTGCTTTATCGTTAGCCTTAGGAATGCGAATTAACACCCCAATTAGAGCTAGAAGATTTGGCAATGACATTCGAAACAAGTTGAATCGGAATGAAAATAAAGTATAAACATGAAAGAACATTTTTGGTAGACTTGGTGAACAAGTAAGCATGACTAGATTATGTTTCTAGATCATCTGTCTTGGAAAGTGGTTTAACATGCCAATTCGAGTAAGAAAAGCTACGGATGGGGATTTGAAACAAATTGAATAATAATTGAAAAAGAATTGGAAGTCAAAAACAAATTTTACAGAGACTTAGTGAAGAAGTAAGCTTAAATAGAATGTTTGCTTCATCGTTAGCCTTACGAATGCGAATTAACACCCCAATTAGAGCTAGAAGATTTGGGAATACATTCAAAACAAGTTGAATCATAACTAAAGTGGTTTAACATGCCAATTGGAGTAAGAAAAGCTACGGATGGGGATTTGAAACAAATTGAATCGTAATTGAAAAAGAATTGGAAGTCAAAAACCAATTTTAGAGAGACTTAGTGAACAAGTAAGCTTAAATAGAATTTTGCTTCATCGTTAGCCTTATGAATGCGAATTAACACCCCAATTAGAGCTAGACGATTTGCAAATGACATTCGAAACAAGTTGACTCGTAATGAAAATGAAATATAAACATAAAAACACATTTTTGGTAGACTTGGTGAACAAGTAAGCATGACTAGATTATGTTTCTTGATCATCTGTCTTGGAAAGTGGTTTAACATGCCAATTGGAGCAAGAAAAGCTACAGATGGGGATTTGAAACAAATTGAATAATAATTGAAAAAGAATTGGAAGTCAAAAACAAATTTTACAGAGACTTAGTGAAGAAGTAAGCTTAAATAGAATGTTTGCTTCATCGTTAGCCTTACGAATGCGAATTAACACCCCAATTAGAGCTAGAAGATTTGGGAATACATTCAAAACAAGTTGAATCATAACTAAAGTGGTTTAACATGCCAATTGGAGTAAGAAAAGCTACGGATGGGGATTTGAAACAAATTGAATCGTAATTGAAAAAGAATTGGAAGTCAAAAACCAATTTTAGAGAGACTTAGTGAACAAGTAAGCTTAAATAGAATTTTGCTTCATCGTTAGCCTTATCAATGCGAATTAACACCCCAATTAGAGCTAGACGATTTGCAAATGACATTCGAAACAAGTTGACTCGTAATGAAAATGAAATATAAACATGAAAACACATTTTTGGTAGACTTGGTGAACAAGTAAGCATGACTAGATTATGTTTCTTGATCATCTGTCTTGGAAAGTGGTTTAACATGCCAATTGGAGCAAGAAAAGCTACGTATGGGGATTTGAAACAAATTGATTCATAATTGAAAAAGAATTGGAAGTCAAAAATAAATTTTAGAGCACTTAGTGAACAAGTAAGCTTAAATAGAATGTTTGCTTCATCGTTAGCTTTAGGAATGCGAATTAACACCCCAATTAGAGCTAGACGATTTGGGAATGACGTTCGAAACAAGTTGAATCGTAATGAAAATGAAATATAAACATGAAAACACATTTTTGGTAGACTTGGTGAATAAGTAAGCATGACTAGATTATGTTTCTTGATCATACGTCTTGGAAAGTGGTTTAACATGCCAATTGGAGTAAGAAAAGCTACGGATGGGGATTTGAAACAAATTGAATCATAATTGAAAATGAATTGGAAGTCAAAAACAAATTTTAGAGAGACTTAGTGAACAAGTAAGCTTAAATAGAATGTTTGCTTCATCGTTAGCCTTACGAATGCGAATTAACACCCCAATTAGAGTTAGAACATTTGGGAATACATTCGAAACAAGTTGAATCGTAATGAAAAAGTGGTTTTAACATGCCAATTAGAGTAAGAAAAGGCTACGGATGGGGATTTGAAACAAATTGAATCATAATTGAAAATGAATTGGAAGTCAAAAACAAATTTTAGAGAGACTTAGTGAACAAGTAAGCTTAAATAGAATGTTTGCTTCATCGTTAGCCTTAGGAATGCGAATTAACACCCCAATTCGAGCTAGACGATTTGGAAATGACATTCGAACAAGTTGACTCGTAATGAAAATGAAATATAAACATGAAAACACATTTTTGGTAGACTTGGTGAACAAGTAAGCATGACTAGATTATGTTTCTTGATCATCTGTCTTGGAAAGTGGTTTAACATGCCAATTGGAGTAAGAAAAGCTACGGATGGGGATTTGAAACAAATTGAATCATAATTGAAAATGAATTGGAAGTCAAAACAAATTTTGCAGAGCCTTAGTGAACAAGTAAGCTTAAATAGAATGTTTGCTTATCGTTAGCCCTAGGAATGCGAATTAACACCCCAATTAGAGCTAGACGATTTGGGAATGACATTCGAAACAAGTTGAATCGTAATGAAAATGAAATATAAACATGAAAACACATTTTTGGTAGACTTGGTGAACAAGTAAACATGACTAGATTATGTTTCTTGATCATCTGTCTTGGAAAGTGGTTTAACATGCCAATTCGAGTAGGAAAAGCTACGGATGGGAATTTGAAACAAATTGAATCATAATTGAAAATGAATTGGAAGTCAAAAACAAATTTTAGAGAGACTTAGTGAACAAGTAAGCTTAAATAGAATGTTTGCTTCATCGTTAGCCTTAGGAATGCGAATTAAAACCTCAATTAGAGCTAGACGATTTGGAAATGACATTCGAAGCAAGTTGAATCGTAATGAAAATGAAGTATAAACATGAAAACACATTTTTGGTAGACTTGGTGAACAATTAAGCATGACTAGATTATGTTTTTTGATCATCTGTCTTAGAAAGTGGTTTAACATGCCAATTGGAGTAAGAAAAGCTACGGATGGGGATTTGAAACAAATTGATTCATAATTGAAAAAGAATTGGAAGTCAAAAACTAATTTTAGAGAGACTAGTGAACAAGTAAGCTTAAATAGAATGTTTGCTTCATCGTTAGCCTTAGGAATGCGAATTAACACCCCAATTAGAGCTAGAAGATTTGGGAATACATTCGAAACAAGTTGAATCGTAACTAAAGTGGTTTAATATGCCAATTAGAGTAAGAAAAGCTACGGATGGGGATTTGAAACAAATTGAATCATAATTGAAAATGAATTGGAAGTCAAAAACAAATTTTAGAGAGACTTAGTGAACAAGTAAGCTTAAATAGAATGTTTGCTTCATCGTTAGCCTTAGAAATGCGAATTAACACCCCAATTAGAGCTAGACGATTTGGAAATGACATTCGAAACAAGTTGAATCGTAATGAAAATGAAATATAAACATGAAAACACATTTTTGGTAGACTTGGTGAACAAGTAAGCATGACTAGATTATGTTTCTTGATCATAATAGTCTTGGAAAGTGGTTTAACATGCCAATTGGAGTAAGAAAAGCTACGGATGGGGATTTGAAACAAATTGAATCATAATTGAAAATGAATTGGAAGTCAAAAACGAATTTTAGAGAGACTTAGTGAACAAGTAAGCTTAAATAGAATGTTTGCTTATCGTTAGCCCTAGGAATGCGAATTAACACCCCAATTAGAGCTAGACGATTTGGGAATGACATTCGAAACAAGTTGAATCATAACTAAAGTGGTTTAACATGCCAATTGGAGTAAGAAAAGCTACGGATGGGGATTTGAAACAAATTGAATCATAATTGAAAAAGAATTGGAAGTCAAAAACAAATTTTAGAGAGACTAGTGAACAAGTAAGCTTAAATAGAATGTTTGCTTCATCGTTAGCCTTAGGAATGCGAATTAAAACCTCAATTAGAGCTAGACGATTTGGAAATGACATTCGAAACAAGTTGAATCGTAATGAAAATGAAGTATAAACATGAAAACACATTTTTGGTAGACTTGGTGAACAATTAAGCATGACTAGATTATGTTTCTTGATCATACGTCTTGGAAAGTGGTTTAACATGCCAATTGGAGTAAGAAAAGCTACGGATGGGGATTTGAAACAAATTGAATCATAATTGAAAATGAATTGGAAGTCAAAAACAAATTTTAGAGCACTTAGTGAACAAGTAAGCTTAAATAGAATGTTTACTTCATCGTTAGCCTTAGGAATGCGAATTAACACCCCAATTAGAGCTAGACGATTTGGAAATGAAATTCGAAACAAGTTGAATCGTAATGAAAATGAAGTATAAACATGAAAACACATTTTTGGTAGACTTGGTGAACAATTAAGCATGACTAGATTATGTTTCTTGATCATACGTCTTGGAAAGTGGTTTAACATGCCAATTGAAGTAAGAAAAGTTACGGATGGGGATTTGAAACAAATTGAATCATAATTGAAAATGAATTGGAAGTCAAAAACAAATTTTAGAGAGACTTAGTGAACAAGTAAGCTTAAATAGAATGTTTGCTTCATCGTTAGCCTTAGGAATGCGAATTAAAACCTCAATTAGAGCTAGACGATTTGGAAATGACATTCGAAACAAGTTGAATCGTAATGAAAATGAAGTATAAACATGAAAACACATTTTTGGTAGACTTGTTGAACAATTAAGCATGGCTAGATTATGTTTCTTGTTCATACGCCTAGTAAAGTGGTTTAACATGCCAATTGGAGTAAGAAAAGCTACGGATGGGGATTTGAAACAAATTGAATCATAATTGAAAATGAATTGGAAGTCAAAAACAAATTTTAGAGAGCCTTAGTGAACAAGTAAGCTTAAATAGAATGTTTACTTCATCGTTAGCCTTAGGAATGCGAATTAACACCCCAATTAGAGCTAGACGATTTGGGAATGACATTCGAAACAAGTTGAATCGTAATGAAAATGAAATATAAACATCAAAACACATTTTTGGTAGACTTGGTGAACAATTAAGCATGACTAGATTATGTTTCTTGATCATACGTCTTGGAAAGTGGTTTAACATGCCAATTGGAGTAAGAAAAGCTACGGATGGGGATTTGAAACAAATTGAATCATAATTGAAAATGAATTGGAAGTCAAAAACAAATTTTAGAGAGCCTTAGTGAACAAGTAAGCTTAAATAGAATGTTTACTTCATCGTTAGCCTTAGGAATGCGAATTAACACCCCAATTAGAGCTAGACGATTTGGAAATGACATTCGAAACAAGTTGAATCGTAATGAAAATGAAGTATAAACATGAAAACACATTTTTGGTAGACTTGGTGAACAATTAAGCATGACTAGATTATGTTTCTTGATCATACGTCTTGGAAAGTGGTTTAACATGCCAATTAGAGTAAGAAAAGCTACGGATGGGGATTTGAAACAAATTGAATCATAATTGAAAATGAATTGGAAGTCAAAAACAAATTTTAGAGAGCCTTAGTGAACAAGTAAGCTTAAATAGAATGTTTACTTCATCGTTAGCCTTAGGAATGCGAATTAACACCTCAATTAGAGCTAGACGATTTGGAAATGACATTCGAAACAAGTTGAATCGTAATGAAAATGAAGTATAAACATGAAAACACATTTTTGGTAGACTTGGTGAACAATTAAGCATGACTAGATTATGTTTCTTGATCATACGTCTTGGAAAGTGGTTTAACATGCCAATTGGAGTAGGAAAAGCTACGGATGGGAATTTGAAACAAATTGAATCATAATTGAAAATGAATTGGAAGTCAAAAACAAATTTTAGAGAGCCTTAGTGAACAAGTAAGCTTAAATAGAATGTTTACTTCATCGTTAGCCTTAGGAATGCGAATTAACACCCCAATTAGAGCTAGACGATTTGGGAATGACATTCGAAACAAGTTGAATCGTAATGAAAATGAAGTATAAACATGAAAACACATTTTTGGTAGACTTGGTGAACAATTAAGCATGACTAGATTATGTTTCTTGATCATACGTCTTGGAAAGTGGTTTAACATGCCAATTGGAGTAAGAAAAGCTACGGATGGGGATTTGAAACAAATTGAATCATAATTGAAAATGAATTGGAAGTCAAAAACAAATTTTAGAGAGCCTTAGTGAACAAGTAAGCTTAAATAGAATGTTTACTTCATCGTTAGCCTTAGGAATGCGAATTAACACCCCAATTAGAGCTAGACGATTTGGAAATGACATTCGAAACAAGTTGACGCGTAATGAAAATGAAATATAAACATCAAAACACATTTTTGGTAGACTTGGTGAACAATTAAGCATGACTAGATTATGTTTCTTGATCATACGTCTTGGAAAGTGGTTTAACATGCCAATTGGAGTAAGAAAAGCTACGGATGGGGATTTGAAACAAATTGAATCATAATTGAAAATGAATTGGAAGTCAAAAATAAATTTTAGAGAGCCTTAGTGAACAAGTAAGCTTAAATAGAATGTTTACTTCATCGTTAGCCTTAGGAATGCGAATTAACACCCCAATTAGAGCTAGACGATTTGGGAATGACATTCGAAACAAGTTGAATCGTAATGAAAATGAAGTATAAACATGAAAACACATTTTTGGTAGACTTGGTGAACAATTAAGCATGACTAGATTATCTTTCTTGATCATACGTCTTGGAAAGTGGTTTAACATGCCAATTGGAGTAAGAAAAGCTACGGATGGGGATTTGAAACAAATTGAATCATAATTGAAAATGAATTGAAGTCAAAAACAAATTTTAGAGAGACTTAGTGAACAAGTAAGCTTAAATAGAATGTTTGCTTCATCGTTAGCCTTAGGAATGCGAATTAACACCCCAATTAGAGCTAGACGATTTGGAAATGACATTCGAAACAAGTTGAATCGTAATGAAAATGAAATATAAACATGAAAAAACATTTTTGGTAGACTTGGTGAATAAGTAAGCATGACTAGATTATGTTTCTTGATCATACGTCTTGGAAAGTGGTTTAACATGCCAATTGGAGTAAGAAAAGCTACGGATGGGGATTTGAAACAAATTGAATCATAATTGAAAATGAATTGGAAGTCAAAAACAAATTTTAGAGCACTTAGTGAACAAGTAAGCTTAAATAGAATGTTTGCTTCATCGTTAGCCTTAGAAATGCGAATTAACACCCCAATTAGAGCTAGACGATTTGGAAATGACATTCGAAACAAGTTGACGCGTAATGAAAATGAAATATAAACATCAAAACACATTTTTGGTAGACTTGGTGAAAAAGTAAGCATGACTAGATTATGTTTCTTGATCATACGTCTTGGAAAGTGGTTTAACATGCCAATTGGAGTAAGAAAAGCTACGGATGGGGATTTGAAACAAATTGAATCATAATTGAAAATGAATTGGAAGTCAAAAACAAATTTTAGAGAGCCTTAGTGAACAAGTAAGCTTAAATAGAATGTTTACTTCATCGTTAGCCTTAGGAATGCGAATTAACACCCCAATTAGAGCTAGACGATTTGGGAATGACATTCGAAACAAGTTGAATCGTAATGAAAATGAAATATAAACATGAAAACACATTTTTGGTAGACTTGGTGAACAAGTAAACATGACTAGATTATGTTTCTTGATCATCTGTCTTGGAAAGTGGTTTAACATGCCAATTCGAGTAGGAAAAGCTACGGATGGGAATTTGAAACAAATTGAATCATAATTGAAAAAGAATTGGAAGTCAAAAACAAATTTTAGAGAGACTAGTGAACAAGTAAGCTTAAATAGAATGTTTGCTTCATCGTTAGCCTTAGGAATGCGAATTAACACCCCAATTAGAGCTAGACGATTTGGGAATGACATTCGAAACAAGTTGAATCGTAATGAAAATGAAATATAAACATGAAAACACATTTTTGGTAGACTTGGTGAACAATTAAGCATGACTAGATTATGTTTCTTGATCATACGTCTTGGAAAGTGGTTTAACATGCCAATTGGAGTAAGAAAAGCTACGGATGGGGATTTGAAACAAATTGAATCATAATTGAAAATGAATTGGAAGTCAAAAACAAATTTTAGAGAGCCTTAGTGAACAAGTAAGCTTAAATAGAATGTTTACTTCATCGTTAGCCTTAGGAATGCGAATTAACACCCCAATTAGAGCTAGACGAATTGGAAATGACATTCGAAACAAGTTGACGCGTAATGAAAATGAAATATAAACATCAAAACACATTTTTGGTAGACTTGGTGAAAAAGTAAGCATGACTAGATTATGTTTCTTGATCATACGTCTTGGAAAGTGGTTTAACATGCCAATTGGAGTAAGAAAAGCTACGGATGGGGATTTGAAACAAATTGAATCATAATTGAAAATGAATTGAAGTCAAAAACAAATTTTAGAGAGACTTAGTGAACAAGTAAGCTTAAATAGAATGTTTGCTTCATCGTTAGCCTTAGGAATGCGAATTAACACCCCAATTAGAGCTAGACGATTTGGGAATGACATTCGAAACAAGTTGAATCGTAATGAAAATGAAATATAAACATGAAAACACATTTTTGGTAGACTTGGTGAACAAGTAAGCATGACTAGATTATGTTTCTTGATCATACGTCTTGGAAAGTGGTTTAACATGCCAATTGGAGTAAGAAAAGCTACGGATGGGGATTTGAAACAAATTGAATCATAATTGAAAATGAATTGGAAGTCAAAAACAAATTTTAGAGAGACTTAGTGAACAAGTAAGCTTAAATAGAATGTTTGCTTCATCGTTAGCCTTAGGAATGCGTAATTAACACCTCAATTGGAGCTAGACGATTTGGAAATGACATTCGAAACAAGTTGAATCGTAATGAAAATGAAGTATAAACATGAAAACACATTTTTGGTAGACTTGGTGAACAATTAAGCATGACTAGATTATGTTTCTTGATCATACGTCTTGGAAAGTGGTTTAACATGCCAATTGGAGTAAGAAAAGCTACGGATGGGGATTTGAAACAAATTGAATCATAATTGAAAATGAATTGGAACTCAAAAACAAATTTTAGAGAGACTAGTGAACAAGTAAGCTTAAATAGAATGTTTGCTTCATCGTTAGCCTTAGGAATGCGAATTAACACCCCAATTAGAGCTAGACGATTTGGAAATGACATTCGAAACAAGTTGACTCGTAATGAAAATGAAATATAAACATCAAAACACATTTTTGGTAGACTTGGTGAACAATTAAGCATGACTAGATTATGTTTCTTGATCATACGTCTTGGAAAGTGGTTTAACATGCCAATTGGAGTAAGAAAAGCTACGGATGGGGATTTGAAACAAATTGAATCATAATTGAAAATGAATTGGAAGTCAAAAACAAATTTTAGAGAGCCTTAGTGAACAAGTAAGCTTAAATAGAATGTTTACTTCATCGTTAGCCTTAGGAATGCGAATTAACACCCCAATTAGAGCTAGACGATTTGGGAATGACATTCGAAACAAGTTGAATCAGAATCAAAATGAAATATAAACATGAAAACACATTTTTGTTAGACTTGCTGAACAAGTAAGCATGACTAGATTATGTTTCTTGATCATACGTCTTGGAAAGTGGTTTAACATGCCAATTGGAGTAAGAAAAGCTACGGATGGGGATTTGAAACAAATTGAATCATAATTGAAAATGAATTGGAAGTAAAAAACAAATTTTAGAGAGACTTAGTGAACAAGTAAGCTTAAATAGAATGTTTGCTTCATCGTTAGCCTTAGGAATGCGAATTAACACCCCAATTAGAGCTAGACGATTTGGAAATGACATTCGAAACAAGTTGAATCGTAATGAAAATGAAGTATAAACATGAAAACACATTTTTGGTAGACTTGGTGAACAATTAAGCATGACTAGATTATGTTTCTTGATCATACGGCTTGGAAAGTGGTTTAACATGCCAATTGGAGTAAGAAAAGCTACGGATGGGGATTTGAAACAAATTGAATCATAATTGAAAATGAATTGGAAGTCAAAAACAAATTTTAGAGAGACTTAGTGAACAAGTAAGCTTAAATAGAATGTTTGCTTCATCGTTAGCCTTAGGAATGCGAATTAACACCCCAATTAGAGCTAGACGATTTGGAAATGACATTCGAAACAAGTTGACTCGTAATGAAAATGAAATATAAACATGAAAACACATTTTTGGTAGACTTGGTGAACAAGTAAGCATGACTAGATTATGTTTCTTGATCATACGTCTTGGAAAGTGGTTTAACATGCCAATTGGAGTAAGAAAAGCTACGGATGGGGATTTGAAACAAATTGAATCATAATTGAAATTGAATTGGAAGTCAAAAACAAATTTTAGAGAGCCTTAGTGAACAAGTAAGCTTAAATAGAATGTTTACTTTATCGTTAGCCTTAGGAATGCGAATTAACACCCCAATTAGAGCTAGACGATTTGGGAATGACATTCGAAACAAGTTGAATCGTAATGAAAATGAAATATAAACATGAAAACACATTTTTGGTAGACTTGGTGAACAAGTAAGCATGACTAGATTATGTTTCTTGATCATCTGTCTTGGAAAGTGGTTTAACATGCCAATTGGAGTAAGAAAAGCTACGGATGGGGATTTGAAACAAATTGAATCATAATTGAAAAAGAATTGGAAGTCATAAACAAATTTTAGAGAGACTAGTGAACAAGTAAGCTTAAATAGAATGTTTGCTTCATCGTTAGCCTTAGGAATGCGAATTAAAACCTCAATTAGAGCTAGACGATTTGGAAATGACATTCGAAACAAGTTGAATCGTAATGAAAATGAAGTATAAACATGAAAACACATTTTTGGTAGACTTGGTGAACAATTAAGCATGACTAGATTATGTTTCTTGATCATACGTCTTGGAAAGTGGTTTAACATGCCAATTGGAGTAAGAAAAGCTACGGATGGGGATTTGAAACAAATTGAATCATAATTGAAAATGAATTGGAAGTCAAAATCAAATTTTAGAGAGCCTTAGTGAACAAGTAAGCTTAAATAGAATGTTTACTTCATCGTTAGCCTTAGGAATGCGAATTAACACCCCAATTAGAGCTAGACGATTTGGAAATGACATTCGAAACAAGTTGAATCGTAATGAAAATGAAATATAAACATGAAAACACATTTTTGGTAGACTTGGTGAACAATTAAGCATGACTAGATTATGTTTCTTGATCATACGTCTTGGAAAGTGGTTTAACATGCCAATTGGAGTAAGAAAAGCTACGGATGGGGATTTGAAACAAATTGAATCATAATTGAAATTGAATTGGAAGTGAAAACACTAATTTTAGAGAGACTTAGTGAACAAGTAAGCTTAAATAGAATGTTTACTTCATCGTTAGCCTTAGGAATGCGAATTAACACCCCAATTAGAGCTAGACGATTTGGGAATGACATTCGAAACAAGTTGAATCGTAATGAAAATGAAATATAAACATGAAAACACATTTTTGGTAGACTTGGTGAACAAGTAAACATGACTAGATTATGTTTCTTGATCATCTGTCTTGGAAAGTGGTTTAACATGCCAATTCGAGTAGGAAAAGCTACGGATGGGAATTTAAAACAAACTGAATCATAATTGAAAATGAATTGGAAGTCAAAAACAAATTTTAGAGAGACTTAGTGAACAAGTAAGCTTAAATAGAATGTTTGCTTCATCGTTAGCCTTAGGAATGCGAATTAACACCCCAATTAGAGCTAGACGATTTGGAAATGACATTCGAAACAAGTTGAATCAGAATGAAAATGAAATATAAACATCAAAACACATTTTTGGTAGACTTGGTGAACAATTAAGCATGACTAGATTATGTTTCTTGATCATACGTCTTGGAAAGTGGTTTAACATGCCAATTGGAGTAAGAAAAGCTACGGATGGGGATTTGAAACAAATTGAATCATAATTGAAAATGAATTGGAAGTCAAAAACAAATTTTAGAGAGCCTTAGTGAACAAGTAAGCTTAAATAGAATGTTTACTTCATCGTTAGCCTTAGGAATGCGAATTAACACCCCAATTAGAGCTAGACGATTTGGGAATGACATTCGAAACAAGTTGAATCGTAATGAAAATGAAATATAAACATGAAAACACATTTTTGGTAGACTTGGTGAACAAGTAAGCATGACTAGATTATGTTTCTTGATCATACGTCTTGGAAAGTGGTTTAACATGCCAATTCGAAAGTAAGAAAAGCTACGGATGGGGATTTGAAACAAATTGAATCATAATTGAAAATGAATTGAAGTCAAAAACAAATTTTAGAGAGACTTAGTGAACAAGTAAGCTTAAATAGAATGTTTGCTTCATCGTTAGCCTTAGGAATGCGAATTAACACCCCAATTAGAGCTAGACGATTTGGGAATGACATTCGAAACAAGTTGAATCGTAATGAAAATGAAATATAAACATGAAAACACATTTTTTGTAGACTTGGTGAACAAGTAAAAATGACTAGATTATGTTTCTTGATCATACGTCTTGGAAAGTGGTTTAACATGCCAATTCGAGTAAGAAAAGCTACGGATGGGGATTTGAAACAAATTGAATGATAATTGAAAAAGAATTGGAAGTCAAAACAAATTTTAGAGAGACTTAGTGAACAAGTAAGCTTAAATAGAATGTTTGCTTCATCGTTAGCCTTAGGAATGCGAATTAACACCCCAATTAGAGCTAGACGATTTGGGAATGACATTCGAAACAAGTTGAATCGTAATGAAAATGAAATATAAACATGAAAACACATTTTTGGTAGACTTGGTGAACAAGTAAGCATGACTAGATTATGTTT
This sequence comes from Senna siamea, assembly GCA_031216115.1. NCBI lineage: Eukaryota > Viridiplantae > Streptophyta > Magnoliopsida > Fabales > Fabaceae > Senna > Senna siamea. The sequence continues at coordinate 14,353,549 of CM062356.1, read as the reverse complement.
CTTGATCATAAGCCTTGGAAAGTGGTTTAACATGCCAATTGGAGTAAGAAAAGCTACGGATGGGGATTTGAAACAAATTGAATCATAATTGAAAATGAATTGGAAGTCAAAAACATATTTTAGAGAGCCTTAGTGAACAAGTAAGCTTAAATAGAATGTTTGCTTCATCGTTAGCCTTAGGAATGCGAATTAACACCCCAATTAGAGCTAGACGATTTGGGAATGACATTCGAAACAAGTTGAATCGTAATGAAAATGAAATATAAACATGAAAACACATTTTTGGTAGACTTGGTGAACAATTAAGCATGACTAGATTATGTTTCTTGATCATACAGCTTGGAAAGTGGTTTAACATGCCAATTGAAGTAAGAAAAGTTACGGATGGGGATTTGAAACAAATTGAATCATAATTGAAAATGAATTGGAAGTCAAAATCAAATTTTAGAGAGACTAGTGAACAAGTAAGCTTAAATAGAATGTTTGCTTCATCGTTAGCCTTAGGAATGCGAATTAACACCCCAATTAGAGCTAGACGATTTGGGAATGACATTCAAAACAAGTTGAATCGGAATGAAAATGAAATATAAACATGAAAGCACATTTTTGGTAGACGCGGTGAACAAGTAAGCATGACTAGATTATGTTTCTTCATCATACGTCTTGGAAAGTGGTTTAACATGCGAATTTGAGTAAGAAAAGCTACGGATGGGGATTTGAAACAAATTGTATCATAATTGAAAATCAATTGGAAATCCAAAACAAATTTTAGAGAGACTTAGTGAACAAGTAAGCTTAAATAGATTGTTTTCTTCATCGTTAGCCTTAGGAATGCGAATTAACACCCCAATTAGAGCTAGAAGATTTGGGAATGACATTCAAACAAGTTGAATCAGAATGAAAATGAAATATAAACATGAAAACACATTTTTGGTAGACTTGGTGAACAAGTAAGCATGACTAGATTATGTTTCTTGATCATACGTATTGGAAAGTGGTTTAACATGCCAATTGGAGTAAGAAAAGCTACAGATGGGGATTTGAAACAAATTGAATCATAATTGAAAATGAATTGGAAGTCAAAAACAAATTTTAGAGAGACTTAGTGAACAAGTAAGCTTAAATAGAATGTTTGCTTCATCGTTAGCCTTAGGAATGCGAATTAACACCCCAATTAGAGCTAGACGATTTGGGAATGACATTCGAAACAAGTTGAATCGTAATGAAAATGAAATATAAACATGAAAACACATTTTTGGTAGACTTGGTGAACAAGTAAGCATGACTAGATTATGTTTCTTGATCATACGACTTGGAAAGTGGTTTAACATGCCAATTGGAGTAAGAAAAGCTACGGATGGGGATTTGAAACAAATTGAATCATAATTGAAAATGAATTGGAAGTCAAAACATAATTTTAGAGAGACTTAGTGAACAAGTAAGCTTAAATAGAATGTTTGCTTCATCGTTAGCCTTAGGAATGCGAATTAACACCCCAATTAGAGCTAGACGATTTGGGAATGACATTCGAAACAAGTTGAATCAGAATGAAAATGAAATATAAACATGAAAGCACATTTTTGGTAGACTTGGTGAACAAGTAAGCATGACTAGATTATGTTTCTTGATCATACGTCTTGGAAAGTGGTTTAACATGCCAATTGGAGTAAGAAAAGCTACGGATGGGGATTTGAAACAAATTGAATCATAATTGAAAATGAATTGGAAGTCAAAAACAAATTTTAGAGAGACTTAGTGAACAAGTAAGCTTAAATAGAATGTTTGCTTCATTGTTAGCCTTAGGAATGCGAATTAACACCCCAATTAGAGCTAGACGATTTGGGAATGACATTCGAAACAAGTTGAATCGGAATGAAAATGAAATATAAACATGAAAACACATTTTTGGTAGACTTGGTGAACAAGTAAGCATGACTAGATTATGTTTCTTGATCATACGTCTTGGAAAGTGGTTTAACATGCCAATTGGAGTAAGAAAAGCTACGGATGGGGATTTGAAACAAATTGAATCATAATTGAAAATGAATTGAAGTCAAAAACAAATTTTAGAGAGACTTAGTGAACAAGTAAGCTTAAATAGAATGTTTGCTTCATCGTTAGCCTTAGGAATGCGAATTAACACCCCAATTAGAGCTAGACGATTTGGGAATGACATTCGAAACAAGTTGAATCGTAATGAAAATGAAATATAAACATCAAAACACATTTTTGGTAGACTTGGTGAACAAGTAAGCATGACGAGATTATGTTTCTTGATCATACGTCTTGGAAAGTGGTTTAACATGCCAATTCGAGTAAGAAAAGCTACGGATGGGGATTTGAAACAAATTGAATCAAAATTGAAAAGCTATTAGAAGTTGAAAACACAATTTAGAGAGACTTAGTGAACAAGTAAGCTTAAATAGAATGTTTGCTTCATCGTTAGCCTTAGGAATGCGAATTAAAACCTCAATTAGAGCTAGACGATTTGGAAATGACATTCAAAACAAGTTGAATCGTAATGAAAATGAAGTATAAACATGAAAACACATTTTTGGTAGACTTGGTGAATAATTAAGCATGACTAGATTATGTTTCTTGATCATACGTCTTGGAAAGTGGTTTAACATGCCAATTGGAGTAAGAAAAGCTACGGATGGGGATTTGAAACAAATTGAATCATAATTGAAAATGAATTGAAAGTCAAAACAAATTTTAGAGCACTTAGTGAACAAGTAAGCTTAAATAGAATGTTTGCTTCATCGTTAGCCTTAGAAATGCGAATTAACACCCCAATTAGAGCTAGACGATTTGGGAATGACATTCAAACAAGCTGAATCGTAATGAAAAAGAAATATAAACATGAAAACAAATTTTTGGTAGACTTGGTGAACAAGTAAGCATGACTAGATTATGTTTCTTGATCATACGCCTTGGAAAGTGGTTTAACATGCCAATTGGAGTAAGAAAAGCTACGGATGGGGATTTGAAACAAATTGAATCATAATTGAAAATGAATTGAAGTCAAAACAAATTTTAGAGAGACTTAGTGAACAAGTATGCTTAAATAGGATGTTTGCTTCATCGTTAGCCTTAGGAATGCGAATTAACACCCCAATTAGAGCTAGACGATTTGGGAATGACATTAAAAACATGTTGAATAGTAATGAAAATGAAATATAAACATGAAAACACATTTTTGGTAGACTTGGTGAACAAGTAAGCATGACTAGATTATGTTTCTTGGTCATACGCCTTGGAAAGTGGTTTAACATGCCAATTCGAGTAAGAAAAGCTGTGGATGGGGATTTGAAACAAATTGATTCAATATTGAAAAAGAATTGGAAGTCAAAACCAAATTTTAGAGAGACTTAGTGAACAAGTAAGCTTAAATAGAATGTTTGCTTCATCGTTAGCCTTAGGAATGCGAATTAACACCCCAATTAGAGCTAGACGATTTGGGAATGACATTCGAAACAAGTTGAATCGTAATGAAAATGAAATATAAACATGAAAACACATTTTTGGTAGACTTGGTGAACAAGTAAGCATGACTAGATTATGTTTCTTGATCATACGCCTTGGAAGGTGGTTTAACATGCCAATTCGAGTAAGAAAAGCTGTGGTTGGGGATTTGAAACAAATTGAATCATAATTGAAAAGAATTGGAAGTCAAAACAAATTTTAGAGAGACTTAGTGAACAAGTAAGCTTAAATAGAATGTTTGCTTCATCGTTAGCCTTAGGAATGCGAATTAACACCCCAATTAGAGCTAGACGATTTGGGAATGACATTCGAAACAAGTTGAATCGTAATGAAAATGAAATATAAACATGAAAACACATTTTTGGTAGACTTGGTGAACAAGTAAGCATGACTAGATTATGTTTCTTGATCATACGACTAGGAAAGTGGTTTAACATGCCAATTGGAGTAAGAAAAGCTACGGATGGGATTTGAAACAAATTGAATCATAATTGAAAATGAATTGGAAGTCAAATCAAATTTTAGAGAGACTTAGTGAACAAGTAAGCTTAAATAGAATGTTTGCTTCATCGTTAGCCTTAGGAATGCGAATTAACACCCCAATTAGAGCTAGACGATTTGGGAATGACATTCAAACAAAGTTGAATCGTAATGAAAATGAAATATAAACATGAAAACACATTTTTGGTAGACTTGGTGAACAAGTAAGCATGATTAGAATATGTTTCTTGATCATACGTCTTGGAAAGTGGTTTAACATGCCAATTCGAGTAAGAAAAGCTACTGATGGGATTTGAAACAAATTGATTCATAATTGAAAAGAATTGGAAGTCAAAATCAAATTTTAGAGAGACTTAGTGAACAAGTAAGCTTAAATAGAATGTTTGCTTCATTGTTAGCCTTGGGAATGCAAATTAACACCCCAATTAGAGCTAGACGATTTGGGAACGACATTCGAAACAAGTTGAATCAGAATGAAAATGAAATATAAACATGAAAGCACATTTTTGGTAGACTTGGTGAACAAGTAAGCATGACTAGATTATGTTTCTTGATCATACGTCTTGGAAAGTGGTTTAACATGCCAATTGGAGTAAGAAAAGCTACGGATGCGGATTTGAAACAAATTGAATCATAATTGAAAATGAATTGGAAGTTAAAAACAAATTTTAGAGAGACTTAGTGAACAAGTAAGCTTAAATAGAATGTTTGCTTCATCGTTAGCCTTAGGAATGCGAATTAACACCCCAATTAGAGCTAGACGATTTGGGAATGACATTCGAAACAAGTTGAATCGTAATGAAAATGAAATATAAACATGAAAACACATTTTTGGTAGACTTGGTGAACAAGTAAGCATGACTAGATTATGTTTCTTGATCATACGTCTTGGAAAGTGGTTTAACATGCCAATTGGAGTAAGAAAAGCTACGGATGGAGATTTGAAACAAATTGAATCATAATTGAAAAAGAATTGAAGTCAAAAACAAATTTTAGAGAGACTTAGTGAACAAGTAAGCTTAAATAGAATGTTTGCTTCATCGTTAGCCTTAGGAATGCGAATTAACACCCCAATTAGAGCTAGACGATTTGGGAATGACATTCGAAACAAGTTGAATCGTAATGAAAATGAAACATAAACATGAAAACACATTTTTGGTAGACTTGGTGAACAATTAAGCATGACTAGATTATGTTTCTTGATCATACGTCTTGGAAAGTGGTTTAACATGCCAATTGGAGTAAGAAAAGCTACGGATGGGGATTTGAAACAAATTGAATCATAATTGAAAATGAATTGGAAGTCAAAAACAAATTTTAGAGAGACTTAGTGAACAAGTAAGCTTAAATAGAATGTTTGCTTTATCGTTAGCCTTAGGAATGCGAATTAACACCCCAATTAGATCTTGACGATTTGGGAATGACATTCGAAACAAGTTGACGCGTAATGAAAATGAAATATAAACATGAAAACACATTTTTGGTAGACTTGGTGAACAAGTAAGCATGACTAGATTATGTTTCTTGATCATACGTCTTGGAAAGTGGTTTAACATGCCAATTGGAGTAAGAAAAGCTACAGATGGGGATTTGAAACAAATTGAATCATAATTGAAAAGAATTGAAGTCAAAACAAATTTTAGAGAGACTTAGTGAACAAGTAAGCTTAAATAGAATGTTTCCTTCATCGTTAGCCTTACGAATGCGAATTAACACCCCAATTAGAGCTAGAAGATTTGGGAATGACATTCGAAACAAGTTGAATCAGAATGAAAATTAAATATAAACATGAAAGCACATTTTTGGTAGACTTGGTGAACAAGTAAGCATGACTAGATTATGTTTCTTGATCATACGTCTTGGAAAGTGGTTTAACATGCCAATTGGAGTAAGAAAAGCTACGGATGGGGATTTGAAACAAATTGAATCATAATTGAAAAAGAATTGGAAGTCAAAACTAATTTTAGAGAGACTTAGTGAACAAGTAAGCTTAAATAGAATGTTTGCTTCATCGTTAGCCTTAGGAATGCGAATTAACACCCCAATTAGAGCTAGACGATTTGGGAATGACATTCGAAACAAGTTGAATCGTAATGAAAATGAAATATAAACATGAAAACACATTTTTGGTAGACTTGGTGAACAAGTAAGCATGACTAGATTATGTTTCTTGATCATACGTATTGGAAAGTGGTTTAACATGCCAATTCGAGTAAGAAAAGCTACGGATGGGGATTTGAAACAAATTGATTCATAATTGAAAAAGAATTGGAAGTCAAAAACAAATTTTAGAGAGACTTAGTGAACAAGTAAGCTTAAATAGAATGTTTGCTTCATCGTTAGCCTTAGGAATGCGAATTAACACCCCAATTAGTGCTAGACGATTTGGGCATGACATTCGAAACAAGTTGAATCAGAATGAAAATGAAATATAAACATGAAAGCACATTTTTGGTCGACTTGGTGAACAAGTAAGCATGACTAGATTATGTTTCTTGATCATACGACTTGGAAAGTGGTTTAACATGCAAATTAGAGTAAGAAAAGCTACGGATGGGGATTTGAAACAAATTGAATGATAATTGAAAAAGAATTGGAAGTCAAAAATAATTTTAGAGAGACTTAGTGAACAAGTAAGCTTAAATAGAATGTTTGCTTCATCGTTAGCCTTAGGAATGCGAATTAACACCCCAATTAGAGCTAGACGATTTGGGAATGACATTCGAAACAAGTTGAATCAGAATGAAAATGAAATATAAACAAGAGAACACATTTTTGGTAGACTTGGTGAACAAGTAAGCATGACTAGATTATGTTTCTTGGTCATACGCCTTGGAAAGTGGTTTAACATGCCAATTCGAGTAAGAAAAGCTGTGGATGGGGATTTGAAACAAATTGATTCATAATTGAAAATGAATTGGAAGTCAAAAACAAATTTTAGAGAGACTTAGTGAACAAGTAAGCTTAAATAGAATGTTTGCTTCATCGTTAGCCTTAGAAATGCGAATTAACACCCCAATTAGAGCTAGACGATTTGGGAATGACATTCGACACAAGTTGAATCGTAATGAAAATGAAATATAAACATGAAAACACATTTTTGGTAGACTTGGTGAACAAGTAAGCATGACTAGATTATGTTTCTTGATCATACGTCTTGGAAAGTGGTTTAACATGCGAATTTGAGTAAGAAAAGCTGCGGATAGGGATTTGAAACAAATTGAATCATAATTGAAAAGAATTGGAAGTGAAAAACAAATTTTAGAGAGACGTAGTGAACAAGTAAGCTTAAATAGAATGTTTGCTTCATCGTTATCCTTAGGAATGCGAATTAACACCCCAATTAGAGCTAGAAGATTTGGGAATGACATTCGAAACAAGTTGAATCAGAATGAAAATTAAATATAAACATGAAAGCACATTTTTGGTAGACTTGGTGAACAAGTAAGCATGACTAGATTATGTTTCTTGATCATACGACTTGGAAAGTAGTTTAACATGCCAATTCGAGTAAGTAATGCTTCGGATGGGGATTTAAAACAAATTGATTCATAATTGAAAAGAATTGAAGTCAAAAACAAATTTTAGAGAGACTTAGTGAACAAGTAAGCTTAAATAGAATGTTTGCTTCATCGTTAGCCTTAGGAATGCGAATTAACACCCCAATTAGAGCTAGACGATTTGGGAATGACATTCGAAACAAGTTGAATCGAATGAAAATGAAATATAAACATGAAAACACATTTTTGGTAGACTTGGTGAACAAGTAAGCATGACTAGATTATGTTTCTTGATCATACGTCTTGGAAAGTGGTTTAACATGCCAATTCGAGTAAGAAAAGCTACGATGGGGATTTTGAAACAAATTCAATCATAATTGAAAAATAATTGGAAGTCAAAAACTAATTTTAGAGGGACTTAGTGAGTAAGTAAGCTTAAATAGAATGTTTGCTTGATCGTTAGCCTTAGGAATGCGAATTAACACCCCAATTAGAGCTAGACGATTTGGGAATGACATTCGAAACAAGTTGAATCGTAATGAAAATGAAATATAAACATGAAAACACATTTTTGGTAGACTTGGTGAACAAGTAAGCATGACTATATTATGTTTCTTGATCATACGTCTTGGAAAGTGGTTTAACATGCCAATTCGAGTAAGAAAAGCTACGGATGGGGATTTGAAACAAATTGATTCATAATTGAAAAGAATTGAAGTCAAAAACAAATTTTAGAGAGACTTAGTGAACAAGTAAGCTTAAATAGAATGTTTGCTTCATCGTTAGCCTTAGGAATGCGAATTAACACCCCAATTAGAGCTAGACGATTTGGGAATGACATTCAAACAAGTTGAATCGAATGAAAATGAAATATAAACATGAAAACACATTTTTGGTAGACTTGGTGAACAAGTAAGCATGTCTAGATTATGTTTCTTGGTCATACGTCTTGGAAAGTGGTTTAACATGCCAATTCGAGTAAGAAAAGCTACGGATGGGGATTTGAAACAAATTGATTCATAATTGAAAAAGAATTGGAAGTCAAAAACAAATTTTAGAGAGACTTACTGAACAAGTAAGCTTAAATAGAATGTTTGCTTCATCGTTAGCCTTAGGAATGCGAATTAACACCCCAATTAGAGCTAGAAGATTTGGGAATGACATTCAAACAAGTTGAATCGTAATGAAAATGAAATATAAACATGAAAACACATTTTTGGTAGACTTGGTGAACAAGTAAGCATGATTAGATTATGTTTCTTGATCATACGTCTTGGAAAGTGGTTTAACATGCCAATTCGAGTAAGAAAAGCTACGGATGGGGATTTGAAACAAATTGATTCATAATTGAAGAAGAATTGAAGTCAAAAACAAATTTTAGAGAGACTTAGTGAACAAGTAAGGTTAAAAAGTATGTTTGCTTCATCGTTAGCCTTAGGAATGCTAAATAACACTTCAATTAGTGCTAGAAAATTTGGGAATGACATTCAAACAAGTTGAATCGAATGAAAATGAAATATAAACATGAAAACACATTTTTGGTAGACTTGGTGAACAAGTAAGCATGACTAGATTATGTTTCTTGATCATAAGTCTTGGAAAGTGGTTTAACAAGCCAATTCGAGTAACAAAAGCCACGGATGGGGATTTGAAACAAATTGATTCATAATTGACAAAGAATTGGAAGTCAAAAACAAATTTTAGAGAGACTTAGTGAACAAGTAAGCTTAAATAGAATGTTTGCTTCATCGTTAGCCTTAGGAATGCGAATTAACACCCCAATTAGAGCTAGAAGATTTGGGAATGACATTCGAAACAAGTTGAATCGTAGTGAAAATGAAATATAAACATGAAAACACATTTTTGGTAGATTTGGTGAACAAGTAAGCATGACTAGATTATGTTTCTTGATCATACGTCTTGGAAAGTGGTTTAACATGCCAATTCGAGTAAGAAAAGCTACGGATGGGGATTTGAAACAAATTGATTCATAATTGAAAAAGAATTGGAAGTCAAAATAAATTTTAGAGAGACTTAGTGAACAAGTAAGCTTAAATAGAATGTTTGCTTCATCGTTAGCCTTAGGAATGCGAATTAACACCGCAATTAGAGCTAGAAGATTTGGGAATAACATTCGAAACAAGTTGAATCGGAATGAAAATGAAATATAAACATGAAAGCACATTTTTGGTAGACTTGGTGAACAAGTAAGCATGACTAGATTATGTTTCTTGATCATACGTCTTGGAAAGTGGTTTAACATGCCAATTCGAGTAAGAAAAGCTACGGATGGGGATTTGAAACAAATTGATTCATAATTGAGAAAGAATTCGAAGTACAAAACTAATTTTAGAGAGACTTAGTGAACAAGTAAGCTTAAATAGAATGTTTGCTTCATCGTTAGCCTTAGAAATGCGAATTCACACCCCAATTAGAGCTAGACGATTTGGGAATGACATTCAACACCAGTTGAATCGTAATGAAAATGAAATATAAACATTGAAACATATTTTTGGTAGACTTGGTGAACAAGTAAGCATGACTAGATTATGTTTCTTGATCATCTGTCTTGGAAAGTGGTTTAACATGCCAATTCGAGTAAGAAAAGCTACGGATTGGGATTTGAAACAAATTGATTCATAATTGAAAAAGAATTGAAGTCAAAAACAAATTTTGGAGAAACTTAGTGAACAAGTATGCTTAAATAGGATGTTTGCTTCATCGTTAGCCTTAGGAATGCGAATTAACACCCCAATTAGAGCTAGAAGATTTGGGAATGACACTTGAAATAAGTTCAATCGGAATGAAAATGAAATATAAACATGAAAACACATTTTTGGTAGACTTGGTGAACAAGCAAGCATGACTAGATTATGCTTCTTCATCATACATCTTCGAAAGTGGTTTAACATGCCAATTCGAGTAAAAAAAGCTGCGGATGGGGATTTGATACAAATTGATTCATAATTGAAAAGAATTGAAGTCAAAACAAATTTTAGAGAGACTTAGTGAACAAGTAAGCTTAAATAGAATGTTTGCTTCATCGTTAGCCTTAGGAATGCAAATTAACACCCCAATTAGAGCTAGACGATTTGGGAATGACATTCGAAACAAGTTGAATCAGAATGAAAATGAAATATAAACATCAAAGCACATTTTTGGTAGACTTGGTGAACAAGTAATCATGACTAGATTATGTTTCTTGATCATACGTCTTGGAAAGTGGTTTAACATGCCAATTCGAGTAAGAAAAGCTACGGATGGGGATTTGAAACAAATTGATTCATAATTGAAAAAGAATTGGAAGTCAAAAACAAATTTTAGAGAGACTTAGTGAACAAGTAAGCTTAAATAGAATGTTTGCTTCATCGTTAGCCTTAGGAATGCAAATTAACACCCCAATTAGAGCTAGACGATTTGGGAATGACATTCGAAACAAGTTGAATCGTAATGAAAATGAAATATAAACATGAAAACACATTTTTGGTAGACTTGGTGAACAAGTAAGCATGACTAGATTATGTTTCTTGATCATACGCCTTGGAAAGTGGTTTAACATGCCAGTGCGAGTAAGAAAAGCTACTGATGGGGATTTGAAACAAATTGATTCATAATTGAAAAGAATTGAAGTCAAAAACAAATTTTAGAGAGACTTAGTGAACAAGTAAGCTTAAATAGAATGTTTGCTTCATCGTTAGCCTTAGGAATGCGAATTAACACCCCAATTAGAGCTAGAAGATTTGGGAATGACATTCGAAACAAGTTGAATCAGAATGATACTGAAATATAAACATAAAACACATTTTTGGTAGACTTGGTGAACAAGTAAGCATGACTAGATTATGTTTCTTGATCATCTGTCTTGGAAAGTGGTTTAACATGCCAATTCGAGTAAGAAAAGCTGTGGATGGGGATTTGAAACAAATTGATTCATAATTGAAACAGAATTGGAAGTCAAAAACAAATTTTAGAGAGACTTAGTGAACAAGTAAGCTTAAATAGAATGTTTGCTTCATCGTTAGCCTTAGGAAAGCAAATTAACACCGCAATTAGAGCTAGAAGATTTGGGAATGACATTCGAAACAAGTTGAATCGGAATGAAAATGAAATATAAACATGAAAGCACATTTTTGGTAGACTTGGTGAATAAGTAAGCATGAGTAGATTATGTTTCTTGATCATCTGTCTTGGAAAGTGGTTTAACATGCCAATTCGAGTAGGAAATGCAACGGATGGGGATTTGAAACAAATTGATTCATAATTGGAAAAGAATTGGAAGTCAAAAACAAATTTTAGAGAGACTTAGTGAACAAGTATGCTTAAATAGGATGTTTGCTTCATCGTTAGCCTTAGGAATGCGAATTAACACCCCAATTAGAGCAGACGATTTGGGAATGACATTCGAAACAAGTTGAATCGGAATGAAAATGAAATATAAACATGAAAGCACATTTTTGGTAGACTTGGTGAACAAGTAAGCATGACTAGATTATGTTTCTTGATCATCTGTCTTGGAAAGTGGTTTAACATGCCAATTCGAGTAAGAAAAGCTACGGATTGGGATTTGAAACAAATTGATTCATAATTGAAAAAGAATTGAAGTCAAAAACAAATTTTGGAGAAACTTAGTGAACAAGTAAGCTTAAATAGAATGTTTGCTTCATCGTTAGCCTTAGGAATGCGAATTAACACCCCAATTAGAGCTAGACGATTTGGGAATACATTCGAAACAAGTTGAATCGGAATGAAAATGAAATATAAACATGAAAACACATTTTTGGTAGACTTGGTGAACAAGTAAGCATGACTAGATTATGTTTCTTGATCATACGACTTGGAAAGTGGTTTAACATGCCAATTCGAGTAAGAAAAGCTACGGATGGGGATTTGAAACAAATTGATTCATAATTGAAAAAGAATTGGAAGTCAAATACAAATTTTAGAGAGACTTAGTGAACAAGTAAGCTTAAATAGAATGTTTGCTTCATCGTTAGCCTTAGGAATGCGAATTAACACCCCAATTAGAGCTAGAAGATTTGGGAATGACATTCGAAACAAGTTGATCAGAATGAAAATGAAATATAAACATGAAAACACATTTTTGGTAGACTTGGTGAACAAGTAAGCATGACTAGATTATGTTTCTTGATCATACGTCTTGGAAATTGGTTTAACATGCCAATTCGAGTAAGAAAAGCTACGGATGGGGATTTGAAACAAATTGAATCATAATTGAAAAAGAATTGGAAGTCAAAAACAAATTTTAGAGAGACTTAGTGAACAAGTAAGCTTAAATAGAATGTTTGCTTCATCGTTAGCCTTAGGAATGCGAATTAACACCCCAATTAGAGCTAGACGATTTGGGAATGACATTCAAAACAAGTTGAATCGGAATGAAAATGAAATATAAACATGAAAGCACATTTTTGGTAGACTTGGTGAACAAGTAAGCATGACTAGATTATGTTTCTTGATCATACGACTTGGAAAGTGGTTTAACATGCCAATTCGAGTAAGAAAAGCTATGGATGGGGATTTGAAACAAATTGATTCATAATTGAAAAAGAATTAGAAGTCAAAATCAAATTTTAGAGAGACTTAGTGAATTAGTAACCTTAAATAGAATGTTTGCTTGATCGTTAGCCTTAGGAATGCGAATTAACACCCCAATTAGAGCTAGAAGATTTGGGAATGACATTCGAAACAAGTTGAATCGGAATGAAAATGAAATATAAACATGAAAACACATTTTTGGTAGACTTGGTGAACAAGTAAGCATGGCTAGAATATTTTTCTTGATCATCTGTCTTGGAAAGTGGTTTAAAATGCCAATTCGAGTAAGAAAAGTTACTGATGGCGATTTGAAACAAACTAATTCATAATTGAAAAAGAATTGGAAGCCAAAAAAAAATTTTAGAGAGACTTAGTGAACAAGTAAGCTTAAATAGAATGTTTGCTTCATCGTTAGCCTTAGGAATGCGAATTAACACCCCAATTAGAGCTAGAAGATTTGGGAATGACATTCGAAACAAGTTGAATCGGAATGAAACTGAAATATAAACATGAAAACACATTTTTGGTAGACTTGGTGAACAACTAAGCATGACTAGATTATGTTTCTTGATCATACATCTTCGAAAGTGGTTTAACATGCCAATTCGAGTAAGAAAAGCTACAGATAGGGATTTGAAACAAATTAATTCATAATTGAAAAAGAATTGGAAGTCAAAAACTAATTTTAGAGAGACTTAGTGAACAAGTAAGCTTAAATAGAATGTTTGCTTTATCGTTAGCCTTAGGAATGCTAATTAACACCCCAATTAGAGCTAGAAGATTTGGGAATGACATTTGAAACAAGTTGAATCAGAATGAAACTGAAATATAAACATGAAAACACATTTTTTGTTGACTTGGTGAACAAGTAAGAAGACTAGAATATGTTTTTTGATCATACGTCTTGGAAAGTGGTTTAACAAGCCAATTCGAGTAAGAAAAGCTACGGATGGGAATTTGAAACAAATTGAATCATAATTGAAAAAGAATATAAAGTCAAAACCAAATTTTAGAGAGACTTAGTGAATAAGTAAGCTTAAATAGAATGTTTGCTTCATCGTTAGCCTTAGGAATGCGAATTAACACCCCAATTAGAGCTAGAAGATTTGGGAATGACATTCGAAACAAGTTGAATCAGAATGAAAATGAAATATAAACATCAAAGCACATTTTTGGTAGACTTGGTGAACAAGTAAGCATGACTAGATTATGTTTCTTGATCATACGACTTGGAAAGTAGTTTAACATGCCAATTCGAGTAAGAAAAGCTACGGATGGGGATTTGAAACAAATTGATTCATAATTGAAAAAGAATTGGAAGTCAAAAACAAATTTTAGAGAGGCATAGTGAACAAGTAAGCTTAAATAGAATGTTTGCTTCATCGTTAGCCTTAGGAATGCGAATTAACACCCCAATTAGAGCTAGAAGAATTGGGAATACATTCAAACAAGTTGAATCGAATGAAAATGAAATATAAACATGTAAACAGATTTTTGGTAGACTTGGTGAACAAGTAAGCATGACTAGATTATGTTTCTTGATCATACGTCTTGGAAAGTGGTTTAACATGCCAATTCGAGTAAGAAAAGCTACGGATGGGGATTTGAAACAAATTGATTCATAATTGTAAAAGAATTGAAGTCAATAACAAATTTTAGAGAGACTTAGTGAACAAGTAAGCTTAAATAGAATGTTTGCTTCATCGTTAGCCTTAGGAATGTGAATTAACACGCCAATTAGAGCTAGAAGATTTGGGAATGACATTCAAACAAGTTGAATCGTGAATGAAAATGAAATATAAACATGAAAACACATTTTTGGCAGACTTGGTGAACAAGTAAGTATGACTAGGTTATGTTTCTTGATCATACGCCTTGGAAAGTGGTTTAACATGCCAATTCGAGTCAGAAAAGCTACGGATGGGGATTTGAAACAAATTGATTCATAATTGAAAAAGAATTGGAAGTCAAAACAAATTTTAGAGAGAATTAGTGAACAAGTAAGCTTAAATAGAATGTTTGCTTCATCGTTAGCCTTAGGAATGCGAATTAACATGCCAATTAGAGCTAGAATATTTAGGAATGACATTCGAAACATGTTGAATCAGAATGAAAATGAAATATAAACATGAAAACACATTTTTGATAGACTTGGTGAACAAGTAAGCATGACTAGAATATGTTTCTTGATCATACGCCTTGGAAAGTGGTTTAACATGCCAATTCGAGTAAGAAAAGCTAAGGATGGGGATTTGAAACAAATTAAATCATAATTGAAGAAGAATTGGAAGTCAAAACAAATTTTAGAGAGACGGAGTGAACAAGTAAGCTTAAATAGAATGTTTGCTTCATCGTTAGCCTTAGGAATGTGAATTAACACCCCAATTAGAACAAGAAGATTTGGGAATAACAATCAAAACATGTTGAATCGGAATTAAAATGAAATATAAACATGAAAACCCATTTTTGGTAGACTTGGTGAACAAGTAAGCATGACTAGATTATGTTTCTTGATCATACGCCTTGGAAAGTGGTATAACATGCCAATCCGAGTAAGAAAAGCTACTGATGGGGATTTGAAACAAATTGATTCATAATTGAAAAGAATTGGAAGTCAAAACAAATTTTAGAGAGACTTAGTGAACAAGTAAGCTTAAATAGAATGTTTGCTTCATCGTTAGCCTTAGGAATGCTAATTAACACCCTAAATAGAGCTAGAAGATTTGGGAATGACATTCAAACAAGTTGAATCGAATGAAAATGAAATATAAACATGAAAACACATTTTTGGTAGACTTGGTGAACAAGTAAGCATGACTAGATTATGTTTCTTGATCATACGTCTTGGAAAGTGGTTTAACATGCCAATTCGAGTAAGAAAAGCTACGGATGGGATTTGAAACAAATTGATTCATAATTGAAAAAGAATTGGAAGTCAAAAACAAATTTTAGAGAGACTTAGTGAACAAGTAAGCTTAAATAGAATGTTTGCTTCATCGTTAGCCTTAGGAATGCGAATTAACACCCCAATTAGAGCTAGAAGATTTGGGAATGACATTCGAAACAAGTTGAATCAGAATGAAAATGAAATATAAACATGAAAGCACATTTTTGGTAGACTTGGTGAACAAGTAAGCATGACTAGATTATGTTTCTTGATCATACGCCTTGGAAAGTGGTTTAAGATGCCAATTCGAGTAAGAAAAGCTACGGATGGGGATTTGAAACAAATTGATTCATAATTGAAAAAGAATTGGAAGTCAAAAACAAATTTTAGAGAGACTTAGTGAACAAGTAAGCTTAAATAGAATGTTTGCTTCATCGTTAGCCTTAGGAATGCGAATTAACACCGCAATTAGAGCTAGAAGATTTGGGAATGACATTCGAAACAAGTTGAATCGTAACGAAAATGAAATATAACCATGAAAATACATTTTTGGTAGACTTGGTGAACAAGTAAGCATGACTAGATTATGTTTCTTGATCATACGACTTGGAAAGTGGTTTAAGATGCCAATTCGAGTAAGTAAAGCTACGGATGGGGATTTGAAACAAATTGATTCATAATTGAAAAGAATTGAAGTCAAAACTAATTTTAGAGAGACTTAGCGAACAAGTAAGCTTAAATAGAATGTTTGCTTCATCGTTAGCCTTAGGAATGCGAATTAACACCGCAATTAGAGCTAGAAGATTTGGGAATGACATTCGAAACAAGTTGAATCGGAATGAAAATGAAATATAAACATGAAAACACATTTTTGGTAGACTTGGTGAACAAGTAAGCATGACTAGATTATGTTTCTTGATCATACAACATGGAAAGTGGTTTAACATGCCAATTCGAGTAAGGAAAGCTACGGATGGGGATTTTAAACAAATTGAATCATAATTGAAAAAGAATTGGATGTCAAAAACTAACTATAGAGAGACTTAGTGACCAATTAAGCTTAAATAGAATGTTTGCTTCATCGTTAGCCTTGGGAATGCGAATTAACACCCCAATTTGAGCTAGAAGATTTGGGAATGACATTCAAATCAAGTTGAATCGTAACGAAAATGAAATATAACCATGAAAATACATTTTTGGTAGACTTGGTGAACAAGTAAGCATGACTAGATTATGTTTCTTGATCATACGACTTGGAAAGTGGTTTAATATGCCAATTCGAGTAAGGAAAGCTACGGATAGGGATTTGAAACAAATTGATTCATAATTGAAAAGAATTGGAAGTCAAAACTAATTTTGGAGAGACTTAGTGAACAAGTAAGCTTAAATAGAATGTTTGCTTCATCGTTAGCCTTAGGAATGCGAATTAACACCGCAATTAGAGCTAGTAGATTTGGGAATGACATTCAAACAAGATGAATCGTAATGAAAATGAAATATAAACAAGAAAACACATTTTTGGTAGACTTGCTGAACAAGTAAGCATGACTAGATTATGCTTCTTGATCATACGTCTTGGAAAGTGGTTTAACATGCCAATTCGAATAAGTAAAGCTACGGATAGGGATTTGAAACAAATTGATTCATAATTGAAAAGAATTGAAGTCAAAAACAAATTTTAGAGAGACGTAGTGAACAAGTAAGTTTAAATAGAATGTTTGCTTCATCGTTAGCCTTAGTAATGCGAATTAACACCCCAATTAGAGCTAGAAGATTTGGGAATGACATTCGAAACAAGTTGAATCAGAATGAAAATGAAATATAAACATGAAAACACATTTTTGGTAGACTTGGTGAACAAGTAAGCATGACTAGATTATGTTTCTTGATCATACATCTTCGAAAGTGGTTTAACATGCCAATTCGAGTAAGAAAAGCTACGGATGGGGATTTGAAACAAATTGATTCATAATTGAAAAAGAATTGGAAGTCAAAAACAAATTTTAGAGAGACTTAGTGAACAAGTAAGCTTAAATAGAATGTTTTCTTCATCGTTAGCCTTAGGAATGCGAATTAACACCCCAATTAGAGCTAGAAGATTTGGGAATGACATTTGAAACAAGTTGAATCAGAATGAAACTGAAATATAAACATGAAAACACATTTTTGGTAGACTTGGTGAACAAGTAAGCATGACTAGATTATGTTTCTTGATCATACGCCTTGGAAAGTGATTTAACAAGCCTATTCGAGTAAGCAAAGCTACTGATGGGGATTTGAAACAAATTGATACATAATTGGAAAAGAATTGGAAGTCAAAAACTAATTTTAGAGAGACTTAGTGAACAAGTAAGCTTAAATAGAATGTTTGCTTCATCGTTAGCCTTAGGAATGCGAATTAACACCCCAATTAGAGCTAGAAGATTTGGGAATGACATTCAAAACAAGTTGAATCAGAATGAAAATGAAATATAAACATGAAAACACATTTTTGGTAGACTTGGTGAACAAGTAAGCATGACTAGATTATGTTTCTTGATCATACGTCTTGGAAAGTGGTTTAACATGCCAATTCGAGTAGGAAAAGCTACGGATGGGGATTTGAAACAAATTGATTCATAATTGAAAAGAATTGGAAGTCAAAAACAAATTTTAGAGAGACGTAGTGAACAAGTAAGCTTAAATAGAATGTTTGCTTCATCGTTAGCCTTAGGAATGCGAATTAACACCCCAATTAGAGCTAGAAGATTTGGGAATGACATTCGAAACAAGTTGAATCGTAATGAAAATGAAATATAAACATGAAAACACATTTTTGGTAGACTTGGTGAACAAGTAAGCATGACTAGATTATGTTTCTTTATCATACGTCTTGGAAAGTGGTTTAACATGCCAATTCGAGTAAGAAAAGCTACGGATGGGGATTTGAAACAAATTGATTCATAATTGAAAACGAATTGGATGTCAAAAACTAATTTTAGAGAGACTTAGTGAGCAACTAAGCTTAAATAGAATGTTTGCTTCATCGTTAGCCTTAGGAATGCGAATTAACACCGCAATTAGAGTTAGAAGATTTGGGAATGACATTCAAACAAGTTGAATCGGAATGAAAATGAAATATAAACATGAAAACACATTTTTGGTAGACTTGGTGAACAAGTAAGCATGACTAGATTATGTTTCTTGATCATACGACTTGGAAAGTGGTTTAACATGCCAATTCGAGTAAGAAAAGCTACGGATAGGGATTTGAAACAAATTGAATCATAATTGAAAAAGAATTGGAAGTCAAAAACTAATTTTAGAGAGGCTTAGTGAACAAGTAAGCTTAAATAGAATGTTTGCATCATCGTTAGCCTTGGGAATGCGAATTAACACCCCAATTTGAGCTAGAAGATTTGGGAATGACATTCAAATCAAGTTGAATCGTGAATGAAAATGAAATATAAACATGAAAACACACTTTTGGTAGACTTGGTGAACAAGTAAGCATGACTAGATTATGTTTCTTGATCATACGTCTTGGAAAGTGGTTTAACATGCCAATTCGAGTAAGAAAAGCTACGGATGGGATTTGAAACAAATTGATTCATAATTGAAAAAGAATTGGAAGTCAAACACTAATTTTAGAGAGACTTAGTGAACAAGTAAGCTTAAATAGAATGTTTGCTTCATCGTTAGCCTTGGGAATGCGAATTAACACCCCAATTTGAGCTAGAAGATTTGGGAATGACATTCGAAACAAGTTGAATCAGAATGAAAATGAAATATAAACATGAAAACACATTTTTGGTAGACTTGGTGAACAAGTAAGCATGACTAGATTATGTTTCTTGATCATACGACTTGGAAAGTGGTTTAACATGCCAATTCGAGTAAGGAAAGCTACTGATGGGGATTTGAAACAAATTGATTCATAATTGAAAAAGAATTGAAGTCAAAACCAAATTTTAGAGAGACTTAGTGAACAAGTAAGCTTAAATAGAATGTTTGCTTCATCGTTAGCCTTAGGAATGCGAATTAACACCGCAATTAGAGCCAGAAGATTTGGGAATGACATTTGAATCAAGTTGAATCGGAATGAAAATGAAATATAAACATGAAAGCACATTTTTGGTAGACTTGGTGAACAAGTAAGCATGACTAGATTATGTTTCTTGATCATACGCCTTGGAAAGTGGTTTAAGATGCCAATTCGAGTAAGAAAAGCTACGGATGGGGATTTGAAACAAATTGATTCATAATTGAAAAAGAATTGGAAGTCAAAAACAAATTTTAGACAGACATAGTGAACAAGTAAGCTTAAATAGAATGTTTGCTTCATCGTTAGCCTTACGAATGCGAATTAACACCCCAATTAGAGCTAGAAGAATTGGGAATGACTTTCAAATCAAGTTGACTCGGAATGATCATTAAATATATACATGAAAACTCAGTTTTGGTAGACTTGGTGAACAAGTAAGCATGACTAGATTATGTTTCTTGATCATACGTCTTGGAAAGTGGTTTAACATGCCAATTCGAGTAAGAAAAGCTACTGATGGGGATTTGAAACAAATTGATTCATAATTGAAAAGAATTGAAGTCAAAACTAATTTTAGAGAGACTTAGTGAACAAGTAAGCTTAAATAGAATGTTTGCTTCATCGTTAGCCTTGGGAATGCGAATTAACACCGCAATTAGAGCTAGAAGATTTGGGAATGACATTCGAAACAGGTTGAATCAGAATGAAAATGAAATATAAACATGAAAACACATTTTTTGTAGACTTGGTGAACAAGTAAGCATGACTAGATTAAGTTTCTTGATCATACGACTTGGAAAGTGGTTTAACATGCCAATTCGAGTAAGGAAAGCTACGGATAGGGATTTGAAACAAATTGAATCATAATTGAAAGTCAAAAACTAATTTTAGAGAGACTTAGTGAACAAGTAAGCTTAAATAGAATGTTTGCTTCATCGTTAGCCTTAGGAATGCGAATTAACACCGCAATTAGAGCTAGAAGATTTGGGAATGACATTCGAAACAAGTTGAATCGGAATGAAAATGAAATATAAACATGAAAACACATTTTTGGTAGACTTGGTGAACAAGTAAGCATGACTAGATTATGTTTCTTGATCATACGACTTGGAAAGTGGTTTAACATGCCAATTCGAGTAGGGAAAGCTACGGATAGGGATTTGAAACATTTGAATCATAATTGAAAAAGAATCGAAGTCAAAACAAATTTTAGAGAGACTTACTGAACAAGTAAGCTTAAATAGAATGTTTGCTTCATCGTTAGCTTTAGGAATGCGAATTAACACCCCAATTAGAGCTAGAAGATTTGGGAATGACATTCGATACAAGTTGAATCGGAATGAAAATGAAATATAAACATGAAAACACATTTTTGGCAGACTTGGTGAACAAGTAAGCATGACTAGATTATGTTTCTTGATCATACAACATGGAAAGTGGTTTAACATGCCAATTCGAGTAAGGAAAGCTACGGATGGGGATTTTAAACAAATTGAATCATAATTGAAAAAGAATTGGATGTCAAAACAAATTTTAGAGAGACTTAATGAACAAGTAAGCTTAAATAGAATGTTTGCTTCATCGTTAGCCTTGGGAATGCGAATTAACACCCCAATTTGAGCTAGAAGATTTGGGAATGACATTCAAATCAAGTTGAATCGTAACGAAAATGAAATATAAACATGAAAACACATTTTTGGTAGACTTGGTGAACAAGTAAGCATGACTAGATTATGTTTCTGGATCATACGTCTTGGAAACTGGTTTAACATGCCAATTCGAGTAAGAAAACCTACGAATAGGGATTTGAAACAAATTGAATCATAATTGAAAAAGAATTGAAGTCAAAAACTAATTTTAGAGAGACTTAGTGAACAAGTAAGCTTAAATAGAATGTTTGCTTTATCGTTAGCCTTAGGAATGCGAATTAACACCGCAATTAGAGCTAGAAGATTTGGGAATGACATTCGAAACAAGTTGAATCAGAATGAAAATGAAATATAAACATGAAAACACATTTTTGGTAGACTTGGTGAACAAGTCAGCATGACTAGATTATGTTTCTTGATCATACCTCTTGAAAAGTGGTTTAACATATAATTTCGAGTAAGAAAAGCTACGGATAGGGTTTTGAAACAAATTGAATCATAATTGAAAAAGAATTGGATGTCAAAAACTAATTTTAGAGAGACTTAGTGAGCAACTAAGCTTAAATAGATTGTTTGCTTCATCGTTAGCCTTAGGAATGCTAATTAACACCACAATTAGAGGTAGAAGATTTGGGAATGACATTCGAAACAAGTTGAATCGGAATGAAAATGAAATATAAACATGAAAACACATTTTTGGTAGACTTGGTGAACAAGTAAGCATGACTAGATTATGTTTCTTGATCATACGACTTGGAAAGTGGTTTAACATGCCAATTCGAGTAAGGAAAGCTACGGATAGGGATTTGAAACAAATTGAATCATAATTGAAAAGAATTGAAGTCAAAAACAAATTTTACACAGACTTAGTGAACAAGTAAGCTTAAATAGAATGTTTGCTTCATCGTTAGCCTTAGGAATGCGAATTAACACCGCAATTAGAGCTAGAAGATTTGGGAATGACATTCGAAACAAGTTGAATCAGAATGAAAATGAAATATAAACATGAAAACACATTTTTGGTAGACTTGGTGAACAAGTAAGCTTGAATAGATTATGTTTCTTGATCATCTGTCTTGGAAAGTGGTTTAACATGCCAATTCGAGTAAGAAATGCTACTGATGGGGATTTGAAACAAATTAATTCATAATTGAAAAAGAATCGGAAGTCTAAAACTAGTTTTAGAGAGACTTAGTGAACAAGTAAGCTTAAATAGAATGTTTGCTTCATCGTTAGCCTTAGGAATGCGAATTAACACCCCAATTAGAGCTAGAAGATTTGGGAATGACAATCGAAACAAGTTGAATCGGAACGAAAATGAAATATAAACATGAAAACAAATTTTTGGTAGACTTGGTGAACAAGTAAGCATGACTACATTATGTTTCTTGATCATACGACTTGGAAAGTGGTTTAACATGCCAATTCGAGTAACGAAAAGCTACTGATGGGGATTTGAAACAAATTGAATCATAATTGAAAAAGAATTGAAGTCAAAAACTAATTTTAGAGAGACTTAGTGAACAAGTAAGCTTAAATAGAATGTTTGCTTCATCGTTAGCCTTAGGAATGTGAATTAACACCGCAATTAGAGCTAGAAGATTTGGGAATGACATTCGAAACAAGTTGAATCGGAATGAAAATGAAATATAAACAAGAAAACACATTTTTGGTAGACTTGGTGAACAAGTAAGCATGACTAGATTATGTTTCTTGATCATACGACTTGGAAAGTGGTTTAACATGCCAATTCGAGTAAGGAAGGCTACGGATAGGGATTTGAAACAAATTGAATCATAATTGAAAAAGAATTGGATGTCAAAAACTAAGTTTAGAGAGACTTAGTGAACATGTAAGCTTAAATAAAATGTCTGCTTCATCGTTAGCCTTAGGAATGCAAATTAACACCTCAATTAGCGCTACAAGATTTAGGAATGACATTCGAAACAAGTTGAATCAGAATGAAAATAAATATAAACAAGAAAACACATGTTGGGTAGACTTGGTGAACAAGTAAGCATGACTAGATTATGTTTCTTGATCATACGACTTGGAAAGTGGTTTAACATGCCAATTCGAGTAAGAAATACTACGGATAGGGATTTGAAACAAATTGATTCATAATTGAAAAAGAATTAGAAGTCAAAAACAAATTTTAGAGAGACTTAGTGAACAAGTAAGCTTAAATAGAATGTTTGCTTCATCGTTAGCCTTAGGAATGCAAATTAACACCGCAATTAGAGCTAGAAGATTTGGGAATGACATTCGAAACAAGTTGAATCGGAATGAAAATGAAATATAAACATGAAAACACATTTTTGGTAGACTTGGTGAACAAGTAAGCATGACTAGATTATGTTTCTTGATCATACGTCTTGGAAAGTGGTTTAACATGCCAATTCGAGTAAGAAAAGCTACAGATGGGGATTTGAAACAAATTGATTCATAATTGAAAAAGAATTGGAAGTCAAAAACAAATTTTAGAGAGACTTAGTGAACAAGTAAGCTTAAATAGAATGTTTGCTTCATCGTTAGCCTTAGGAATGCGAATTAACACCGCAATTAGAGCTAGAAGATTTGGGAATGACATTCGAAACAAGTTGAATCGGAATGAAAATGAAATATAAACATGAAAACACATTTTTGGTAGACTTGGTGAACAAGTAAGCATGACTAGATTATGTTTCTTAATCATCCATCTTGAAAAGTGGTTTCACATGTCAATTGGAGTAAGAAAAGCTACGGATAGGGATTTGAAACAAATTGAATCATAATTGAAAAAGAATTGGAAGTCTAAAACTAATTTTAGAGAGACTTAGTGAACAAGTAAGCTTAAATAGAATGTTTGCTTCATCGTTAGCCTTAGGAATGCGAATTAACACCGCAATTAGAGCTAGAAGATTTGGGAATGACATTCGAAACAAGTTGAATCAGAATGAAAATGAAATATAAACATGAAAACACATTTTTGGTAGACTTGGTGAACAAGTAAGCATGACTAGATTATGTTTCTTGATCATACATCTTCGAAAGTGGTTTAACATGCCAATTCGAGTAAGAAAAGCTGCGGATGGGGATTTGAAACAAATTGATTCATAATTGAAAAAGAATTAGAAGTCAAAAACAAATTTTAGAGAGACTTAGTGAACAAGTAAGCTTAAATAGAATGTTTGCTTCATCGTTAGCCTTAGGAATGCTAATTAACACCGCAATTAGAGGTAGAAGATTTGGGAATGACATTCAAACAAGTTGAAGTGGAATGAAAATGAAATATAAACATGAAAACACATTTTTGGTAGACTTGGTGAACAAGTAAGCATGACTAGATTATGTTTCTTGATCATACGACTTGGAAAGTGGTTTAACATGCCAATTCGAGTAAGAAAAGCTACAGATAGAGATTTGAAACAAATTGAATCATAATTGAAAAAGAATTAGAAATCAAAAACTAATTTTAGAGAGACTTAATGAACAAGTAAGCTTAAATAGAATGTTTGTTTCATCGTTAGCCTTAGGAATGCGAATTAACACCCCAATTAGAGATAGAAGATTTGGGAATGCATTCGAAACAAGTTGAATCGTAATGAAAATGAAATATAAACATGAAAACACATTTTTGGTAGACTTGGTGAACAAGTAAGCATGATTAGATTATGTTTCTTGATCATACATCTTGGAAAGTGGTTTAACTTGGCAATTCGAGTAAGAAAAGCTACGGATAGGGATTTGAAACAAATGAATCATAATTGAAAAAGAATTGGAAGTCAAAACCAAATTTTAGAGAGACTTAGTGAACAAGTAAGCTTTAATAGAATGTTTGCTTGATCGTTAGCCTTAGGAATGCGAATTAACACCGCAATTAGAGCTAGAAGATTTGGGAATGACATTCAAAACAAGTTGAATCGGAATGAAAATGAAATATAAACATGAAAGCACATTTTTGGTAGACTTGGTGAACAAGTAAGCATGACTAGATTATGTTTCTTGATCATACGTCTTTTAAAGTGGTTTAACATGCCAATTCGAGTAAGAAAAGCTACGAATGAGGATTTGAAACAAATTGAATCATAATTGAAAAGAATTCGAAGTCAAAAACTAATTTTAGAGAGACTTAGTGAACAAGTAAGCATAAATAGAATGTTTGCTTCATCGTTAGCCTTAGAAATGTGAATTAACAGCCCAGTGAGAGCTAGAAGATTTGGGAATACATTCTAAACAAGATGAATCGGAATGAAAATGAAATATAAACATCAAAGCACATTTTTGGTAGACTTGGTGAACAAGTAAGCATGACTAGATTAGGTTTGTTGAACATCCATCTTGGAATGTGGTTTAACATGCCAATTCGAGTAAGAAAAGCTACGAATGAGGATTTGAAACAAATTGAATCATAATTGAAAAAGAATCGGAAGTCAAAAACAAATTTTAGAGAAACTTAGTCAACAACTAAGCTTAAATAGAATGTTTGCTTCATCGTTAGCCTTAGGAATGCGAATTAACACTGCAATTAGAGCTAGAAGATTTGGGAATGACATTCAAAACAAGTTGAATCGAATGAAATTGAAATATAAACATGAAAACACATTTTTGGTAGACTTGGTGAACAAGTAAGCATGACTAGATTATGTTTCTTGATCATACGTCTTGGAAAGTGGTTTAACATGCCAATTCGAGTAAGAAAAGCTACGGATGGGATTTGAAACAAATTGATTCATAATTGAAAAAGAATTAGAAGTCAAAAACTAATTTTAGAGAGACTTAGTGAACAAGTAAGCTTAAATAGAATGTTTGCTTCATCGTTAGCCTTAGGAATGCGAATTAACACCCCAATTAGAGCTAGAAGATTTGGGAATGACATTCAAAACAAGTTGAATCGGAATGAAAATGAAATATAAACATGAAAGCACATTTTTGGTAGACTTGGTGAACAAGTAAGCATGACTAGATTATGTTTCTTGATCATACGTCTTGAAAAGTGGTTTAACATGCCAATTCGAGTAAGAAAAGCTACGGATGGGGATTTGAAACAAATTGAATCGTAATTAAAAAAGAATTGGAAGTCAAAAACTAATTTTAGAGAGACTTAGTGAACAAGTAAGCTTAAATAGAATGTTTGCTTCATCGTTAGCCTTAGGAATGCGAATTAACACCGCAATTAGAGCTAGAAGATTTGGGAATGACATTCGAAACAAGTTGAATCGTAGTGAAAATGAAATATAAACATGAAAACACATTTTTGGTAGATTTGGTGAACAAGTAAGCATGACTAGATAATGTTTCTTGATCATACGTCTTGGGAAGTGGTTTAACATGCCAATTCGAGTAGGAAAAGCTACAGATAGGGATTTGAAACAAATTGAATCATAATTGAAAACGAATTGAAGTCAAAACAAATTTTAGAGAGACTTAGTGAACAAGTAAGCTTAAATAGAATGTTTGCTTCATCGTTAGCCTTAGGAATGCGAATTAACACCCCAATTAGAGCTAGAAGATTTGGGAATGACATTCGAAACAAGTTGAATGCGAATGAAAATGAAATATAAACATGAAAACACATTTTTGGTAGACTTGGTGAACAAGTAAGCATGAATAGAATATTTTTCTTAATCATCCATCTTGAAAAGTGGTTTAACATGCCAATTCGAGTAAGAAAAGCTGTGGATAAGGATTTGAAACAAATTGAATCATAATTGAAAAGGAATTGGAAGTCAAAATGAAATTTTAGAGAGACTTAGTGAACAAGTAAGCTTAAATAGAATGTTTGCTTCATCGTTAGCCTTAGGAATGCGAATTAACACCGCAATTAGAGCTAGAAGATTTGGGAATGACATTCGAAACAAGTTGAATCAGAATGAAAATGAAATATAAACATGAAAACACATTTTTGGTAGACTTGGTGAACAAGTAAGCATGACTAGATTATGTTTCTTGATCATACATCTTCGAAAGTGGTTTAACATGCCAATTCGAGTAAGAAAAGCTACGGATAGGGATTTGAAAGAAATTGAATCATAATTGAAAAAGAATTGGAAGTCAAAAACTAATTTTAGAGAGACTTAGTGAACAAGTAAGCTTAAATAGAATGTTTGCTTCATCGTTAGCCTTAGGAATGCGAATTAACACCGCAATTAGAGCTAGAAGATTTGGGAATGACATTCGAAACAAGTTGAATCAGAATGAAAATGAAATATAAACATGAAAACACATTTTTGGTAGACTTGGTGAACAAGTAAGCATGACTAGAATATGTTTCTTGATCATACGTCTTGGAAAGTTGTTTAACATGCCAATTTGAGTACGTAAAGCTACAGATAGGGATTTGAAAGAAATTGAATCATAATTGACAAAGAATTAGAAGTCAAAAACTAATTTTAGAGATACTTAATGAACAAGTAAGCTTAAATAGAATGTTTGCTTTATCGTTAGCCTTAGGAATGCGAATTAACACCCCACTTAGAGCTAGAAGATTTGGGAATGACATTCGAAACAAGTTGAATCGGAATGAAACTGAAATATAAACATGAAAACACATTTTTGGTAGACTTGGTGAACAAGTAAGCATGACTAGATTATGTTTCTTGATCATACATCTTCGAAAGTGGTTTAACATGCCAATTCGAGTAAGAAAAGCTGCGGATAAGGATTTGAAAGAAATTGAATCATAATTGAAAAAGAATTGGAAGCCAAAAACTAATTTTAGAGAGACTTAGTGAACAAGTAAGCTTAAATAGAATGTTTGCTTTATCGTTAGCCTTAGGAATGCGAATTAACACCCCAATTAGAGCTAGAAGATTTGGGAGTACATTCGAAACAAGTTGAATTGGAATGAAAATGAAATATAAACATGAAAACACATTTTTGGTAGACTTGGTGAACAACTAAGCATGACTAGATTATGTTTCTTGATCATACATCTTCGAAAGTGGTTTAACATGCCAATTCGAGTAAGAAAAGCTACAGATAGGGATTTGAAACAAATTGAATCATAATTGAAAAAGAATTGGAAGTCAAAAACTAATTTTAGAGAGACTTAGTGAACAAGTAAGCTTAAATAGAATGTTTGCTTCATCGTTAGCCTTAGGAATGCGAATTAACACCGCAATTAGAGCTAGAAGATTTGGGAATACATTCGAAACAAGTTGAATTGGAATGAAAATGAAATATAAACATGAAAACACATTTTTGGTAGACTTGGTGAACAAGTAAGCATGACTAGATTATGCTTCTTGATCATACATCTTCGAAAGTGGTTTAACATGCCAATTCGAGTAAGAAAAGCTACGGATAGGGATTTGAAAGAAATTGAATCATAATTGAAAAAGAATTGAAAGTCAAAACTAATTTTAGAGAGACTTAATGAACAAGTAAGCTTAAATAGAATGTTTTCTTCATCGTTAGCCTTAGGAATGCGAATTAACACCCCAATTAGAGCTAGAAGATTTGGGAATGACATTTTAAACAAGTTGAATCAGAATGAAACTAAAATATAAACATGAAAACACATTTTTGGTAGACTAGGTGAATAGGTAAGCAAGACTAGAATATGTTTCTTGATCATACGTCTTGGAAAGCTGTTTAACCTGCCAATTTGAGTAGGGAAAGCTACGGATAGGGATTTGAAACAAATTGAATCATAATTGAAAAAGAATTAGAACTCAAAAACTAATTTTAGAGAGACTTAGTGAACAAGTAAGCTTAAATAGAATGTTTGCTTTATCGTTAGCCTTAGGAATGCGAATTAACACCCCAATTAGAGCTAGAAGATTTGGGAATACATTCGAAACAAGTTGAATCGTAATGAAAATTAAATATAAACATGAAAACACATTTTTGGTAGACTTGGTGAACAAGTAAGCATGACTAGAATATGTTTCTCGATCATGCGTCTTGGAAAGCTGTTTAACATGCCAATTTGACTAGGAAAAGCTATGGATAGGGATTTGAAACAAATTGAATCATAATTGAAAAAGTTTTGGAAGTCAAAAACTAATTTTAGAGAGACTTAGTTAACAAGTAAGTTTAAATAGAATGTTTGCTTTATCGTTAGCCTTAGGAATGCGAATTAACACCCCAATTAGAGCTAGAAGATTTGGGAATGACATTCAAATCAAGTTGAATCGTAATGAAAATGAAATATAAACATGAAAACACATTTTTGGTAGACTTGGTGAACAAGTAAGCATGATTAGATTATGTTTGTTGATCATACGTCTTGGAAAGTGGTTTGACATGCCAATTCGAGTAAGAAAAGCTACGGATAGGGATGTGAAACAAATTAAATCATCAATGAAAAAGAATTAGAAGTCAAAAACTAATTTTAGAGAGACTTAGTGAACAAGTAAGCTTAAATAGAATGTTTGCTTCATCGTTAGCCTTAGGAATGCAAATTAACACCGCAATTAGAGCTAGAAGATTTGGGAATGACATTCGAAACAAGTTGAATCGGAATGAAAATGAAATATAAACATGAAAACACATTTTTGGTAGACTTGGTGAACAAGTAAGCATGACTAGATTATGTTTCTTGATCATACGACTTGGAAAGTGGTTTAACATGCCAATTCGAGTAAGGAAAGCTACGGATAGGGATTTGAAACAAATTGAATCATAATTGGATGTCAAAAACTAATTTTAGAGAGACTTAGTGAACAAGTAAGCTTAAATAGATTGTTTGCTTCATCGTTAGCCTTAGGAATGCTAATTAACACCGCAATTAGAGGTAGAAGATTTGGGAATGACATTCGAAACAAGTTGAATCGGAATGAAAATGAAATATAAACATGAAAACACATTTTTGGTAGACTTGGTGAACAAGTAAGCATGACTAGATTATGTTTCTTGATCATACGACTTGGAAAGTGGTTTAACATGCCAATTCGAGTAAGGAAAGCTACGGATAGGGATTTGAAACAAATTGAATCATAATTGAAAAAGCATTGGATGTCAAAAACTAATTTTAGAGAGACTTAGTGAACAAGTAAGCTTAAATAGAATGTTTGCTTCATCGTTAGCCTTAGGAATGCGAATTAACACCGCAATTAGAGCTAGAAGATTTGGGAATGACATTCGAAACAAGTTGAATCGATATGAAAATAAAATATAAACATGAAAACACATTTTTGGTAGACTTGGTGAACAAGTAAGCATGACTAGATTATGTTTCTTAATCATCCATCTTGAAAAGTGGTTTCACATGTCAATTGGAGTAAGAAAAGCTACAGATAAGGATTTGAAACAAATTGAATCATAATTGAAAAAGATTTGAAGTCAAAAACTAATTTTAGAGAGACTTAGTGAACAAGTAAGCTTAAATAGAATGTTTGCTTCATCGTTAGCCTTAGGAATGCGAATTAACACCGCAATTAGAGCTAGAAGATTTGGGAATGACATTCGAAACAAGTTGAATCGGAATGAAAATGAAATATAAACATGAAAACACATTTTTGGTAGACTTGGTGAACAAGTAAGCATGACTAGATTATGTTTCTTGATCATACGACTTGGAAAGTGGTTTAACATGCCAATTCGAGTAAGAAAAGCTACGGATAGGGATTTGAAACAAAATGAATCATAATTGAAAAAGAATTAAAGTCAAAAACTAATTTTAGAGAGACTTAGTGAACAAGTAAGCTTAAATAGAATGTTTGCTTCATCGTTAGCCTTAGGAATGCGAATTAACACCGCAATTAGAGCTAGAAGATTTGGGAATGACATTCGAAACTAGTTGAAGTGGAATGAAAATGAAATATAAACATGAAAACACATTTTTGGTAGACTTGGTGAACAAGTAAGCATGACTAGATTATGCTTCTTGATCATACATCTTCGAAAGTGGTTTAACATGCCAATTCGAGTAAGGAAAAGCTACGGATAGGGATTTGAAACAAATGAATCATAATTGAAAAAGAATTGGAAGTCAAAAACTAATTTTAGAGAGACTTAGTGAACAAGTAAGCTTAAATAGAATGTTTGCTTCATCGTTAGCCTTTGGAATGCGAATTAACACGCAAATTAGAGGTAGAAGATTTGCGAATGACATTCGAAAAAAATTCAATCGTAATGAAAATGAAATATAAACATGAAAACACATTTTTGGTAGACTTGGTGAACAAGTAAGCATGACTAGAATATGTTTCTCGATCATACGTCTTGGAAAGTTGTTTAACATGCCAATTCGAGTAAGAAAAGCTACGGATAGGGATTTGAAACAAATTGAATCATAATTGAAAAAGAATCGAAGTCAAAATCTAATTTTAGAGAGACTTAGTGAACAAGTAAGCTTAAATAGAATGTTTGCTTCATCGTTAGCCTTAGGAATGCGAATTAACACCGCAATTAGAGCTAGAAGATTTGGGAATGACATTCGAAACAAGTTGAATCGGAATGAAAATGAAATATAAACATGAAAACACATTTTTGGTAGACTTGGTGAACAAGTAAGCATGACTAGATTATGTTTCTTGATCATACGTCTTGGAAAGTGGTTTAACATGCCAATTCGAGTAAGAAAAGCTACGGATAGGGATTTGAAACAAATTGAATCATAATTGAAAAAGAATTGGAAGTCAAAAACTAATTTTAGAGAGACTTAGTGAACAAGTAAGCTTAAATAGAATGTTTGCTTCATCGTTAGCCTTAGGAATGCGAATTAACACCGCAATTAGAGCTAGAAGATTTGGGAATGACATTCGAAACAAGTTGAATCGGAATGAAAATAAATATAAACAAGAAAACACATGTTGGGTAGACTTGGTGAACAAGTAAGCATGACTAGATTATGTTTCTTGATCATACGACTTGGAAAGTGGTTTAACATGCCAATTCGAGTAAGGAAAGCTACGGATAGGGATTTGAAACAAATTGAATCATAATTGAAAAAGAATTGGAAGTCAAAAACTAATTTTAGAGAGACTTAGTGAACAAGTAAGCTTAAATAGAATGTTTGCTTCATCGTTAGCCTTAGGAATGCAAATTAACACCGCAATTAGAGGTAGAAGATTTGGGAATGACATTCGAAACAGGTTGAATCGGAATGAAAATGAAATATAAACATGAAAACACATTTTTGGTAGACTTGGTGAACAAGTAAGCATGACTAGATTATGTTTCTTGATCATACATCTTCAAAAGTGGTTTAACATGCCAATTCGAGTAAGAAAAGCTGCGGATAAGGATTTGAAAGAAATTGAATCATAATTGAAAAAGAAATTGAAGTCAAAACTAATTTTAGAGAGACTTAGTGAACAAGTAAGCTTAAATAGAATGTTTGCTTCATCGTTAGCCTTGGGAATGCGAATGAACACCCCAATTTGAGCTAGAAGATTTGGGAATGACATTCAAATCAAGTTGAATCGTAACGAAAATGAAATATAAACATGAAAATACATTTTTCGTAGACTTGGTGAACAAGTAAGCATGACTAGATTATGTTTCTGATCATCCGCATCTTGGAAAGTGGTTTAACATGTCAATTGGAGTAAGAAAAGCTATGGATAGGGATTTGGAACAAATTGAATCATAATTGAAAAAGAATTGGAAGTCAAAAACTAATTTTAGAGAGACTTAGTGAACAAGTAAACTTAAATAGAATGTTTGCTTCATCGTTAGCCTTAGGAATGCGAATTAACACCGCAATTAGAGCTAGAAGATTTGGGAATGACAATCGAAACAAGTTGAATCGGAACGAAAATGAAATATAAACATGAAAACAAATTTTTGGTAGACTTGGTGAACAAGTAAGCATGACTAGATTATGTTTCTTGATCATACGACTTGGAAAGTGGTTTAACATGCTAATTCGAGTAAGGAAAGCTACGGATGGGGATTTGAAACAAATTGAATCATAATTGAAAAAGAATTGGAAGTCAAAAACTAATTTTAGAGAGACTTAGTGAACATGTAAGCTTAAATAGAATGTTTACTTCATCGTTAGCCTTAGGAATGCGAATTAACACCTCAATTTGAGCTAGAAGATTTGGGATTGACATTCAAATCAAGTTGACTCATAACGAAAATGAAATATAAACATGAAAATTTTTGGTAGACTTTTTGAAACAAGCATGACTAGATTATGTTTCTTGATCAAGTATTGGAAAGTGGTTTAACATGCCAATTCGAGTATCCAGAAAAGTGGTTTAATACTGATGGGATTTGAAAGAAATTGAATCATAATTGAAAAAGAATTGGAAGTTAAAAACTAATTTTAGAGAGACTTAGTGAACAAGTAAGCTTAAATCGAATGTTTGCTTCATCGTTAGCCTTAGGAATGCGAATTAACACCGCAATTAGAGCTAGAAGATATGGGAATGAAATTTGAAATAAGTTGAATCGGAATGAAACTGAAATATAAACATGAAAACACATTTTTGGTAGACTTGTTGAATAACTAAGCATGACTAGATTATGTTTCTTGATCATACATCTTCGCAAGTGGTTTAACATGCCAATTCGAGTAAGAAAAGCTACAGATAGGGATTTGAAACAAATTGAATCATAATTGAAAAAGAATTAGAAATCAAAAACTAATTTTAGAGAGACTTAATGAACAAGTAAGCTTAAATAGAATGTTTGCTTCATCGTTAGCTTTAGGAATGCGAATTAACACCGCAATTAGAGCTAGAAGATTTGGGAATGACATTCGAAACAAGTTGAATCGGAATGAAAATGAAATATAAACATGAAAACACATTTTTGGTAGACTTGGTGAACAAGTAAGCATGACTCGATTATGTTTCTCGATCATACGACTTGGAAAGTGGTTTAACATGCCAATTCGAGTAGGGAAAGCTACGGATAGGGATTTGAAACAAATTGAATCATAATTGAAAGTCAAAAACTAATTTTAGAGAGACTTAGTGAACAAGTAAGCTTAAATAGAATGTTTGCTTCATCGTTAGCCTTAGGAATGCGAATTAACACCCCAATTTGAGCTAGAAGATTTGGGAATGACATTCAAATCAAGTTGAATCGTAACGAAAATGAAATATAAACATGAAAACACATTTTTGGCAGACTTGGTCAACAAGTAAGAATGACTAGATTATGTTTCATAATCATCCATCTTGAAAAGTGGTTTCACATGTCAATTGGAGTAAGAAAAGCTACGGATAGGGATTTGAAACAAATTGAATCATAATTGAAAAAGAATTGGAAGTCAAAAACTAATTTTAGAGAGACTTAGTGAACAAGTAAGCTTAAATAGAATGTTTGCTTCATCGTTAGCCTTGGGAATGCAAATTAACACCGCAATTTGAGCTAGAAGATTTGGGAATGACATTCAAATCAAGTTGAATCGGAACGAAAATGAAATATAAACATGAAAACACATTTTTGGTAGACTTGGTGAACAAGTAAGCATGACTAGATTATGTTTCTTGATCATACGACTTGGAAAGTGGTTTAACATGCCAATTCGAGTAAGGAAAGCTAAGGATAGGGATTTGAAACAAATTGATTCATAATTGAAAAGAATTGGAACTCAAAAGCAAATGTTAGAGAGACTTAGTGAACAAGTAAGTTTAAATAGAATGTTTGCTTTATCGTTAGCCTTAGGAATGCGAATTAACACCCCAATTAGAGCTAGAAGATTTGGAATGACATTCAAACAAGTTGAATCGAATGAAAATGAAATATAAACATGAAAACACATTTTTGGTAGACTTGGTGAACAAGTAAGCATGACTAGATTATGTTTCTTGATCATACGGCTTGGGAAGTGGTTTAACATGCCAATTCGAGTAAGAAAACCTACGGATAGGGATTTGAAACAAATTGAATCATAATTGAAAAAGAATTGGAAGTCAAAAACTAATTTTAGAGAGACTTAGTGAACAAGTAAGCTTAAATAGAATGTTTGCTTTCTCGTTAGCCTTAGGAATGCGAATTAACACCCCAATTCGAGCTAGAAGATTTGGAAATGACATTCAAACAAGTTGAATCGAATGAAAATGAAATATAAACAAGAAAACACATTTTTGGTAGACTTGGTGAACAAGTAAGCATGACTAGGTTATGTTTCTTGGTCATACGCCTTGGAAAGTGGTTTAACATGCCAATTCGAGTAAGAAAAGCTACTGATAGGGATTTGAAACAAATTGAATCATAATTGAAAATGAATTGGAAGTCAAAAACAAATTTTAGAGAGACTTAGAGAACAAGTAAGCTTAAATAGAATGTTTGCTTCATCGTTAGCCTTAGGAATGCGAATTAACACCCCAATTAGAGCTAGACGATTTGGGAATGACATTCGAAACTAGTTGAATCGTAATGAAAATGAAATATAAACATGAAAACACATTTTTGGTACATTTGGTGAACAAGTAAGCATGACTAGATTATGTTTCTTGATCATACATCTTGGAAAGTGGTTTAACTTGGCAATTCGAGTAAGAAAAGCTAAAGATTGGGATTTGAAACAAATGAATCATAATTGAAAAAGAATTGGAAGTCAAAAACTAATTTTAGAGAGACTTAGTGAACAAGTAAGCTTAAATAGAATGTTTGCTTCATCGTTAGCCTTTGGAATGCGAATTAACACGCAAATTAGAGGTAGAAGATTTGCGAATGACATTCGAAAAAAATTCAATCGTAATGAAAATGAAATATAAACATGAAAACACATTTTTGGTAGACTTCGTGAACAAGTAAGCATGACTAGATTATGTTTCTTGATCATCGCCTGAAAGTGGATTAACTTGGCAATTCGAGTAAGAAAAGCTACGGATAGGGATTTGAAACAAATGAATCATAATTGAAAAAGAATTGGAAGTCAAAAACTAATTTTAGAGAGGCTTAGAGAACAAGTAAGCTTAAATAGAATGTTTACTTCATCGTTAGCTTTAGGAATGCGAATTAACACCCCAATTTGAGCTAGAAGATTTGGGAATGACATTCGAAACAAGTTAAATCGTAATGAAAATGAAATATAAACATGAAAACACATTTTTGGTAGACTTGGTGAACAAGTAAGCATGACTAGATTATGTTTCTTGATCATACGTCTTTTAAAGTGGTTTAACATGCCAATTCGAGTAATAAAAGCTACGAATGAGGATTTGAAACAAATTGAATCATAATTGAAAAAGAATCGGAAGTCAAAACCACTTTAGAGAGACTTAGTGAACAAATAAGCTTAAATAGAATGTTTGCTTCATCGTTAGCCTTAGAAATGTGAATTAACAGCCCAGTGAGAGCTAGAAGATTTGGGAATGACATTCAAACAAGTTGAATCGGAAATGAAAATGAAATATAAACATGAAAACACATTTTTGGTAGACTTGGTGAACAAGTAAGCATGACTAGAATATGTTTCTGATCATACGCTCTTGGAAAGTGGTTTAACATGCCAATTCGAGTAAGAAAAGCTACGATGGGGATTTGAAACAAATTGAATCATAATTGAAAAAGAATTGAAGTCAAAAACTAATTTGAGAAACTTAGTCAACAACTAAGCTTAAATAGAATGTTTGCTTCATCGTTAGCCTTAGGAATGCGAAGTAACACCGCAATTAGAGCTAGAAGATTTGGGAATGACATTCAAAACAAGTTGAATCGGAATGAAAATGAAATATAAACATGAAAGCACATTTTTGGTAGACTTGGTGAACAAGTAAGCATGACTAGATTATGTTTCTTGATCATACGCCTTGGAAAGTGGTTTAACATGCCAATTCGAAAGTAAGAAAAGCTACGGATGGGATTGATTTGAAACAAATTGAATCATAATTGAAAAGAATTGAAGTCAAAAACTAATTTTAGAGAGACTTAGTGAACAAGTAAGCTTAAATAGAATGTTTGCTTCATCGTTAGCCTTAGAATGCGAATTAACACCCCAATTAGGAGCTAGAAGATTTGGGAATGACATTCAAACAAGTTGAATCGAATGAAAATGAAATATAAACATGAAAGCACATTTTTGGTAGACTTGGTGAACAAGTAAGCATGACTAGAATTATGTTTCTTG
The DNA here is from genome assembly GCA_031216115.1 of Senna siamea. NCBI lineage: Eukaryota > Viridiplantae > Streptophyta > Magnoliopsida > Fabales > Fabaceae > Senna > Senna siamea. The sequence goes on along the minus strand of CM062356.1, from coordinate 14,315,988 downwards.
ATCATACGCCTTGGAAAGTGGTTTAACATGCCAATTCGAATAAGAAAAGCTACGGATAGGGATTTGAAACAAATTGAATCATAATTGAAAAAGAATTGGAAGTCAAAAACTAATGTTAGAGAGACTTAGTGAACAAGTAAGTTTAAATAGAATGTTTGCTTTATCGTTAGCCTTAGGAATGCGAATTAACACCCCAATTAGAGCTAGAAGATTTGGAAAAACATTCGAAACAAGTTGAATCAGAATGAAAATGAAATATAAACATGAAAACACATTTTTGGTAGACTTGGTGAACAAGTAAGCATGACTAGAATATGTTTCTCGATCATACGTCTTGGAAACTGGTTTAACATAACAATTCGAGTAAGAAAACCTACGGATAGGGAATTGAAACAAATTGAATCATAATTGAAAAAGAATTGGAAGTCAAAAACTAATTTTAGAGAGACTTAGTGAACAAGTAAGCTGAAATAGAATGTTTGCTTTATCGTTAGCCTTAGGAATGCGAATTAACACCGCAATTAGAGCTAGAAGATTTGGGAATGACATTCAAACAAGTTGAATCTAATGAATTAAAATGAAATATAAACATGAAAACACATTTTGTAGACTTGGTGAACAAGTAAGCATGACTAGAATATGTTTCTTGATCATACGCCTTGGAAAAGTGGTTTAACATGCCAATTCGAAAGTAAGGAAAGCTACTGATGGGATTTGAAACAAATTGAATCATAATTGAAAAGAATTGAAGTCAAAAACAAATTTTAGAGAGACTTAGTGAACAAGTAAGCTTAAATAGAATGTTTGCTTCATCGTTAGCCTTAGGAATGCTAATTAACACCGCAATTAGAGCTAGAAGATTTGGGAATGACATTCAAACAAGTTGAATCGAATGAAAATGAAATATAAACATGAAAGCACATTTTTGGTAGACTTGGTGAACAAGTAAGCATGACTAGAATGTTTCTGATCATCTGCCTTGGAAAGTGGTTTAACATGCCAATTCGAGTAAGAAAAGCTACGGATGGGGATCAAAACAAATTGATTCATAATTGAAAAGAATTGAAGTCAAAACAAATTTTAGAGAGACTTAGTGAACAAGTAAGCTTAAATAGAATGTTTGCTTCATCGTTAGCCTTAGGAATGCTAATTAACACCCCAATTAGAGCAGGAAGATTTGGGAATGACATTTGTAACAAGTTGAATCAAAATGAAACTGAAATATAAACATGAAACACATTTTTGGTAGACTTGGTGAACAAGTAAGCAAGACTAGAATATGTTTCTTGATCATATCGCCTTGAAAAGTGGTTTAACATGCCAATTCGAGTAAGAAAAGCTACTGATGGGGATTTGAAACAAATTGAATCATAATTGAAAAAGAATTGAATGTCAAAATCAAATTTTAAAGAGACTGAGTGAACAAGTAAGCTTAAATAGAATGTTTCGCTTTCATCGTTAGCCTTAGGAATGCAAATTAACACCCCAATTAGAGCTAGAAGATTTGGGAATGACATTCAAACAAGTTGAATCGTGAATGAAAATGAAATATAAACATGAAAGCACATTTTTGGTAGACTTGGTGAACAAGTAAGCATGACTAGAATATGTTTCTGATCATCTGCCTTTGGAAAGTGGTTTAACATGCCAATTCGAGTAAGAAAAGCTACTGATGGGGATTTGAAACAAATTGAATCATAATTGAAAAAGAATTGAAGTCAAAAGCAAATTTTAGAGAGATAGAGTGAACAAGTATGCTTAAATAGAATGTTTGCTTCATCGTTAGCCTTAGGAATGCGAATTAACATGCCAATTAGAGCTAGAATATTTGGGAATGACATTCAAAACAAGTTGAATCGGAATGAAAATGAAATATAAACATGAAAACAAATTTTTGGTAGACTTGGTGAACAAGTAAGCATGACTAGATTATGTTTCTTGATTATATCGCCTTGAAAGTGGTTTAACATGCCAATTCGAAAAGAAAAGCTACGGATAGGATTTGAAACAAATCAATCATAATTGAAAAGAATTGGAAGTCAAAAACAAATTTTAAAGAGACTTAGTAAACAAGTAAGCTTAAATAGAATGTTTGCTTCATCGTTAGCCTTAGGAATGCGAATTAACACCCCAATTAGAGCTAGAAGATTTGGGAATGACATTCAAACAAGTTGAATCGGAATGGAAATGAAATATAAACATGAAAACAAATTTTTGGTAGACTTGGTGAACAAGTAAGCATGACTAGAATTGTTTCTTGATCATCTATCATGGAAAGCGGTTTAACATGCCAATTCGAGTAAGAAAAGCTACGGATAGTGATTTGAGGCAAACTGAATCATAATTGAAAATGAATTGGAAGTCAAAAAACTAATTTTAGAGAGACAGAGTGAACAAGTATGCTTAAATAGAATGTTTGCTTCATCGTTAGCCTTAGGAATGCGAATTAACACCCCAATTAGAGCTAGAAGATTTGGGAATGACAATCGAAACATGTTGAATCGGAATTAAAATGAAATATAAACATGAAAACACATTTTTGGTAGACTTGGTGAACAAGTAAGCATGACTAGAATATGTTTCTTGATCATACGTCTTGGAAAGCGGTTTAACATGCCAATTCGAGTAAGAAAAGCCACGGATGGGAATTTGAAACAAACTGAATCATAAATGAAAAAGAATTGAAAGTCAAAAACAAATTTTCAAGAGACTTAGTAAACAAGTACGTTTAAATAGAATGTTTGCTTCATCGTTAGCCTTAGGAATGCGAATTAACACGATAATTAGAGGAAGAATATTTGGGAATGACATTCGAAACAAGTTGAATCGGAATGGAAATGAAATATAAACATGAAAACAAATTTTTGGTAGACTTGGTGAACAAGTAAGCATGACTAGAATTGTTTCTTGATCATCTATCATGGAAAGCGGTTTAACATGCCAATTCGAGTAAGAAAAGCTACGGATAGTGATTTGAGGCAAACTGAATCATAATTGCAAATGAATTGGAAGTCAAAAAACTAATTTTAGAGAGACAGAGTGAACAAGTATGCTTAAATAGAATGTTTGCTTCATCGTTAGCCTTAGGAATGCGAATTAACACCCCAATTAGAGCTAGAAGATTTTGGAATGACAATTTAAAACATGTTGAATCTGGAATGAAAAGGAAGTATAAAAATGAAAACAGATTTTTGGTAGACTTGGGGAGAAAGTAAGCATGAGTAGAATATGTTTCTTGATCATAACGCCTTGGAAGCTGCTTTAACATGCCAATTCGAAGTAAGAAAAGCTACTGATGGGAATTTGAAACAAATTCATAATTACAAATGAATTGGAAGTCAAGAACTAATTTTAAAGAGACTTAGTATACAAGTACGTTTAAATAGAATGTTTGCTTCATCGTTAGCCTTAGGAATGCGAATTAACACGCCAGTAATTGTAGCTAGAAGATTTGGGAATGACATTCAAAACAAGTTGAATCTGAATGAAAATGAAATATAAACATGAAAACACATTTTTAGACTCGTGAACAAGTAAGCATGACTAGAATATGTTTCTTGATCATACGCCTTGGAAAGCGCTAACATGCAAATTCGAGTAAGAAAAGCTACGGATGGGAATTTGAAACAAACTGAATGATAAATGAACAAGAATTGGAAGTCAAAAACTAATTTTCAAGAGACTTAGTGAACAAGTAAGCTTAAATAGAATGTCGCTTCATCAAGAGCCTTTAGAATGCGTAATTAACATGCCAATTAGAGCTAAGATTTGGGAATGACATTCAAACAAGTCAAATCGTAATGAAAATGAAATATAAACATGAAAACACATTTTTGGTAGACTTCGTGAACAAGTAAGCATGACTAGATTATGTTTTCTTGATCATACGCCTTGGAAAGTGGTTTAACATGCCAATTCGAGTAAGAAAAGCTACTGATGGGAATTTGAACAAATCGAATCATAAAGGAAAAGAATCGAAGTCAAAAACTAATTTTCAAGAGACTTAGTGAACAAGTAAGTTTCTTAAATAGAATGTTTGAGCTTTCATCGTTAACCTTAGGAATGCGAATTAACACCCCAATTAGAGCTTAAGATTTGGGAATGACAATCGAAACATGTTGAATGGAATTAAAATGAAATATGAACATGAAAACACGTATTTGATAGACTTGGTGAACAACTAAGCATGATCAGAATATGTTTCTTGATCACATACGCCTATTGTAAAGTTAGCTTAACATGCCAATTCGAGTAAGAAAAGCTAATGGATGGGGAATTTTGAAACAAATTGAATCATAAATGAAAAAGAATCGAAGTCAAAACTAATTTAAAACAGACTTAGTAAAACAAGTATGCTTTGAATAGAATGTTTGCTTCATCGCTAGCCTTAGGAAGAATGCTAATTAACAATATAATTGTAGGAAGAATATTTGGGAATGACATTCAAACAAGTCAACTGGAATGGAAATGAAATATAAACATGAAAACACATTTTTGAAAAGAATAGACTTGG
>CM062356.1:14060377-14310975 GCA_031216115.1 Senna siamea | reverse complement strand
GGAATAGAATGTTTGCTTCATCGATTAGCCTTAGGAATGTGACTTAACACACCCACCGATTGAGAGCTAGAGCGATTTGGGAATGACATTCGAAACAAGTTGGAATCGTCAGATGAAAATGAAATATAAACATGAAAGAGCATTTTTTTGGTAGACTTGGTGAACAAGTAAGCATGACTAGATTATGTTTCTTGATCATCACGATCTTGGAAAGTGGTTTAACATGCCAATTCGAGTAAGTAAGAAAGAAGCTACGGATGGGGATTTGGAAACAAATTGATTCATAATTAGAAAAAAAAGAATTGGAAATCAAAACTAATTTTAGAGAGACTTAGCTGAACAAGTAAGCTTAAATAGAATGTTTGCTTCATGCGTTAGCCTATAGGAATGCGGCTCTTTTGATTAACACCCAAATTAGAAAGCTAGACGATTTGGGAATGACATTGAAACAAGTTGAATCGTAAGTAAGAAAATGAAATATAAACATGAAAACAAATTTTAGGTAGACTTGGTGAACAAGTAAGCATGACTAGATTATGTTTCTTGATCATACGTATTGGAAAGTGGTTTAACATGCCAATTGGAGTAAGAAAAGCTACGGATGGGGATTTGAAACAAATTGATTCATAATTGAAAAAGAATTGGAAGTCAAAAACTAATTTTAGAGAGACTTAGTGAGCAAGTAAGCTTAAATAGGATGTTTGCTTCATCGTTAGCCTTAGGAATGCGACTTAACACCCCAATTAGAGCTAGACGATTTGGGAATGACATTCGAAAAAAGTTGAATCGTAATGAAAATGAAATATAAACATGAAAACATATTTTCGGTAGACTTGGTGAACAAGTAAGCATGACTAGATTATGTTTCTTGATCATACGTCTTGGAAAGTGGTTTAACATGCCAATTCGAGTAAGAAAAGCTACGGATGGGGATTTGAAACACATTGATTCATAATTGAAAAAGAATTGGAAGTCAAAAACAAATTTTAGAGAGACGTAGTCAACAAGTAAGCGTAAATAGAATGTTTGCTTCATCGTTACCCTTAGGAATGCGAATTAACACCCCAATTAGAGCTAGACGATTTGGGAATGACATTCGAAAAAAGTTGAATCGTAATGAAAATGAAATATAAACATGAAAACATATTTTTGGTAGACTTGGTGAACAAGTAAGCATGACTAGATTATGTTTCTTGATCATACGTCTTGGAAAGTGGTTTAACATGCCAATTCGAGTAAGAAAAGCTACGGATGGTGATTTGAAACAAATTGATTCATAATTGAAAAAGAATTGGAAGTCAAAAACTAATTTTAGAGAGACGTAGTGAACAAGTAAGCTTTAATAGAATGTTTGCTTCATCGTTAGCCTTAGGAATGCGACTTAACACCCCAATTAGAGCTAGACGATTTGGGAATGACATTCGAAACAAGTTGAATCGTAAGGAAAATGAAATATAAACATGAAAACACATTTTTGGTAGACTTGAGTAGCAACAAGTAAGCATGACTAGATTATGTTTCTTGATCATACGTCTTGGAAAGTGGTTCTAACATGCCAATTCGTGTAAGAAAAGTTACGGATGGGGATTTGAAACAAATTGATTCATAATTGAAAAGGAATTGGAAGTCAAAAACTAATTTTAGAGAGACTTAGTGAACAAGTATGCTTAAATAGGATGTTTGCTTCATTGTTAGCCTTAGGAATGCGAATTAACACCCCAATTAGAGCTAGACGATTTGGGAATGACATTCGAAATAAGTTGAATCGTAATAAAAATGAAATATAAACATGAAAACACATTTTTGGTAGACTTGGTGAACAAGTAAGCATGACTATATTATGTTTCTTGATCATACGTCTTGGAAAGTGGTTTAACATGCCAATTCGAGTAAGAAAAGCTACGGATGGGGATTTGAAACAAATTGATTCATAATTGAAAAAGAATTGGAAGTCAAAAACAAATTTTAGAGAGACGTAGTGAACAAGTAAGCTTAAATAGAATGTTTGCTTCATCGTTAGCCTTAGAAATGCGAATTAACACCCCAATTAGAGCTAGACGATTTGGGAATAACATTCGACACAAGTTGAATCGTAATGAAAATGAAATATAAACATGAAAACACATTTTTGGTAGACTTGGTGAACAAGTAAGCATGACTAGATTATGTTTCTTGATCATACGTCTTGGAAAGTGGTTTAACATGCCAATTGGAGTAAGAAAAGCTACGGATGGGGATTTTGAAACAAATTGATTCATAATTGAAAAAGAATTGAAAGTCAAAAACTAATTTTAGAGAGACTTAGTAAACAAGTATGCTTAAATAGGATGTTTGCTTCATCGTTAGCCTTAGGAATCTTGAATTAACACCCCAATTAGAGCTAGACGATTTGGGAATGACATTCGAAACAAGTTGAAATGTAATGAAAATGAAATATAAACATGAAAACACATTTTTGGTAGACTTGGTGAACAAGTAAGCATGACTAGATTATGTTTCTTGATCATCTGTCTTGGAAAGTGGTTTAACATGCCAATTCGAGTAAGAAAAGCTACGGATGGGGATTTGAAACAAATTGATTCATAATTGAAAAAGAATTGGAAGTCAAAAACAAATTTTAGAGAGACGTAGTGAACAAGTAAGCTTAAATAGAATGTTTGCTTCATCGTTAGCCTTAGAAATGCGAATTAACACCCCAATTAGAGCTAGACGATTTGGGAACGACATTCGAAACAAGTTGAATCGTAATGAAAATGAAATATAAACATGAAAACACATTTTTGGTAGACTTGGTGAACAAGTAAGCATGACTAGATTTTGTTTCTTGATCATTCGTCTTGGAAAGTGGTTTAACATGCCAATTCGAGTAAGAAAAGCTACGGATGGGGATTTGAAACAAATTGATTCATAATTGAAAAAGAATTGGAAGTCAAAAACAAATTTTAGAGAGACTTAGTGAACAAGTAAGCTTAAATAGAATGTTTGCTTCATCGTTAGCCTTAGGAATGCGAATTAACACCCCAATTAGAGCTAGACGATTTGGGAATGACATTCGAAATAAGTTGAATCGTAATGAAAATGAAATATAAACATGAAAACACATTTTTGGTAGACTTGGTGAACAAGTAAGCATGACTAGATTATGTTTCTTGATCATACGTCTTGGAAAGTGGTTTAACATGCCAATTTGAGTAAGAAAAGCTACGGATGGGGATTTGAAACAAATTGATTCATAATTGAAAAAGAATTGGAAGTCAAAAACTAATTTTAGAGAGACTTAGTGAACAAGTAAGCTTAAATAGAATGTTTGCTTCATCGTTAGCCTTAGGAATGCGAATTAACACCGCAATTAGAGCTAGAAGATTTGGGAATGACATTGTAAACAAGTTGAATCGTAATGAAAATGAAATATAAACATGAAAACACATTTTTGGTAGACTTGGTGAACAAGTAAGCATGACTAGATTATGTTTCTTGATCATCTGTCTTGGAAAGTGGTTTAACATGCCAATTCGAGTAGGAAAAGCTACGGATGGGGATTTGAAACAAATTGATTCATAATTGAAAAGAATTGGAAGTCAAAAACAAATTTTTAGAGACTTAGTGAACAAGTAAGCTTAAATAGAATGTTTGCTTCATCGTTAGCCTTAGAAATGCGAATTTACACCCCAATTAGAGCTAGACGATTTGGGAATGACATTCGACACAAGTTGAATCGTAATGAAAATGAAATATAAACATGAAAACACATTTTTGGTAGACTTGGTGAACAAGTAAGCATGACTAGATTATGTTTCTTGATCATCTGTCTTGGAAAGTGGTTTAACATGCCAATTCGAGTAAGAAAAGCTACGGATGGGGATTTGAAACAAATTGATTCATAATTGAAAAAGAATTGGAAGTCAAAAACTAATTTTAGAGAGACTTAGTGAACAAGTAAGCTTAAATAGGATGTTTGCTTCATCGTTAGCCTTAGGAATGCGAATTAACACCCCAATTAGAGCTAGAAGATTTGGGCATGACATTTGAAACAAGTTGAATCGTAATGAAAATGAAATATAAACATGAAAACACATTTTTGGTAGACTTGGTGAACAAGTAAGCATGACTAGATTATGTTTCTTGATCATACGTCTTGGAAAGTGGTTTAACATGCCAATTGGAGTAAGAAAAGCTACGGATGGGGATTTGAAACAAATTGATTCATAATTGAAAAAGAATTGGAAGTCAAAAACTAATTTTAGAGAGACTTAGTGAACAAGTAAGCTTAAATAGGATGTTTGCTTCATCGTTAGCCTTAGGAATGCGAATTAACACCCCAATTAGAGCTAGACGATTTGGGAATGACATTCGAAACAAGATGAATCGTAAGGAAAATGAAATATAAACATGAAAACACATTTCTGGTAGATTTGAGAACAAGTAAGCATGACTAGATTATGTTTCTTGATCAGACGTCTTGGAAAGTGGTTTAACATGCCAATTCGAGTAAGAAAAGCTACGGATGGGGATTTGAAACAAATTGATTCATAATTGAAAAAGAATTGGAAGTCAAAAACTAATTTTAGAGAGACTTAGTGAACAAGTAAGCTTAAATAGAATGTTTGCTTCATCGTTAGCCTTAGGAATGCGAATTAACACCCCAATTAGAGCTAGACGATTTGGGAATGACATTCGAAACAAGTTGAATCGTAATGAAAATGAAATATAAACATGAAAACACATTTTTGGTAGACTTGGTGAACAAGTAAGCATGACTAAATTATGTTTCTTGATCATATGTCTTGGAAAGTGGTTTAACATGCCAATTCGAGTAAGAAAAGCTACGGATGGGGATTTGAAACAAATTGATTCATAATTGAAAAAGAATTGGAAGTCAAAAACTAATTTTAGAGAGACTTAGTGAACAAGTATGCTTAAATAGGATGTTTGCTTCATCGTTAGCCTTAGGAATGCGAATTAACACCCCAATTAGAGCTAGAAGATTTGGGAATGACATTCAAAACAAGTTGAATCGTAATGAAAATGAAATATAAACATGAAAACACATTTTTGGTAGACTTGGTGAACAAGTAAGCATGACTAGATTATGTTTCTTGATCATACGTCTTGGAAAGTGGTTTAACATGCCAATTTGAGTAAGAAATGCTACGGATGGGGATTTGAAACAAATTGATTCATAATTGAAAAAGAATTGGAAGTCAAAAACTAATTTTAGAGAGACTTAGTGAACAAGTAAGCTTAAATAGGATGTTTGCTTCATCGTTAGCCTTAGGAATGCGAATTAACACCGCAATTAGAGCTAGACGATTTGGGAATGACATTCGAAACAAGATGAATCGTAATGAAAATGAAATATAAACATGAAAACACATTTTTGGTAGACTTGGTGAACAAGTAAGCATGACTAGATTATGTTTCTTGATCATACGTCTTGGAAAGTGGTTTAACATGCCAATTCGAGTAAGAAAAGCTACGGATGGGGATTTTGAAACAAATTGATTCATAATTGAAAAAGAATTGGAAGTCAAAAACTAATTTTAGAGAGACTTAGTGAGCAAGTAAGCTTAAATAGAATGTTTGCTTCATCGTTAGCCTTAGGAATGCGAATTAACACCCCAATTAGAGCTAGACGATTTGGGCATGACATTCGAAACAAGTTGAATCGTAATGAAAATGAAATATAAACATGAAAACACATTTTTGGTAGACTTGGTGAACAAGTAAGCATGACTAGATTATGTTTCTTGATCATACGTCTTGGAAAGTGGTTTAACATGCCAATTCGAGTAAGAAAAGCTACGGATGGGGATTTGAAACAAATTGATTCATAATTGAAAAAGAATTGGAAGTCAAAAACTAATTTTAGAGAGACGTAGTGAACAAGTAAGCTTAAATAGAATGTTTGCTTCATCGTTAGCCTTAGGAATGCGACTTAACACCCCAATTAGAGCTAGACGATTTGGGAATGACATTCGAAACAAGTTGAATCGTAAGGAAAATGAAATATAAACATGAAAACACATTTCTGGTAGACTTGGTGAACAAGTAAGCAAGACTAGATTATGTTTCTTGATCATACGTCTTGGAAAGTGGTTTAACATGCCAATTCGAGTAAGAAAAGCTACGGATGTGGATTTGAAACAAATTGATTCATAATTGAAAAAGAATTGGAAGTCAAAAACTAATTTTAGAGAGACTTAGTGAGCAAGTAAGCTTAAATAGAATGTTTGCTTCATCGTTAGCCTTAGGAATGCGAATTAACACCCCAATTAGAGCTAGACGATTTGGGCATGACATTCGAAACAAGTTGAATCGTAATGAAAATGAAATATAAACATGAAAACACATTTTTGGTAGACTTGGTGAACAAGTAAGCATGACTAGATTATGTTTCTTGATCATACGTATTGGAAAGTGGTTTAATATGCCAATTGGAGTAAGAAAAGCTACGGATGGGGATTTGAAACAAATTGATTCATAATTGAAAAAGAATTGGAAGTCAAAAACTAATTTTAGAGAGACTTAGTGAACAAGTAAGCTTAAATAGAATGTTTGCTTCATCGTTAGCCTTAGGAATGCGAATTCACACCAGAATTAGAGCTAGACGATTTGGGAATGACATTCGAAACAAGTTGAATCGTAAGGAAAATGAAATATAAACATGAAAACACATTTCTGGTAGACTTGGTGAACAAGTAAGCATGACTAGATTATGTTTCTTGATCATACGTCTTGGAAAGTGGTTTAACATGCCAATTCGAGTAAGAAAAGCTACGGATGTGGATTTGAAACAAATTGATTCATAATTGAAAAAGAATTGGAAGTCAAAAACAAATTTTAGAGAGACTTAGTGAACAAGTAAGCTTAAATAGAATGTTTGCTTCATCGTTAGCCTTAGGAATGCGAATTAACACCACAATTAGAGCTAGAAGATTTGGGAATTACATTCAAAACAAGTTGAATCGTAATGAAAATGAAATATAAACATGAAAACACATTTTTGGTAGACTTGGTAACAAGTAAGCATGACTAGATTATTTTTCTTGATCATACGTATTGGAAAGTGGTTTAACATGCCAATTGGATTAAGAAAAGCTACGGATGGGGATTTGAAACAAATTGATTCATAATTGAAAAAGAATTGGAAGTCAAAAACAAATTTTAGAGAGACTTAGTGAACAAGTATGCTTAAATAGGATGTTTGCTTCATCGTTAGCCTTAGGAATGCGAATTAACACCCCAATTAGAGCTAGAAGATTTGGGAATACATTCGAAACAAGTTGAATCGTAATGAAAATGAAATATAAACATGAAAACACATTTTTGGTAGACTTGGTGAACAAGTAAGCATGACTAGATTATGTTTCTTGATCTTACATCGTGGAAAGTGGTTTAACATGCCAATTGGAGTATGAAAATCTACGGATGGGGATTTGAAACAAATTGAATCATAATTGAAAAAGAATTGGAAGTCAAAAACAAATTTTAGAGAGACTTAGTGAACAAGTAAGCTTAAATAGAATGTTTGCTTCATCGTTAGCCTTAGGAATGCGAATTAACACCCCAATTAGAGCTAGAAGATTTGGGAATACATTCGAAACAAGTTGAATCGGAATGAAAATGAAATATAAACATGAAAACACATTTTTGGTAGACTTGGTGAACAAGTAAGCATGACTAAATTATGTTTCTTGATCATCTGTCTCGGAAAGTGGTTTAACATGCCAATTGGAGTAAGAAAAGCTACGGATGGGGATTTGAAACAAATTGATTCATAATTGAAAAAGAATTGGAAGTCAAAAACTAATTTTAGAGAGACTTAGTGAACAAGTATGCTTAAATAGGATGTTTGCTTCATCGTTAGCCTTAGGAATGCGAATTAACACCCCAATTAGAGCTAGACGATTTGGGAATGACATTCGAAACAAGTTGAATCGTAAGGAAAATGAAATATAAACATGAAAACACATTTCTGGTAGACTTGGTGAACAAGTAAGCATGACTAGATTATGTTTCTTGATCATACGTCTTGGAAAGTGGTTTAACATGCCAATTCGAGTAAGAAAAGCTACGGATGTGGATTTGAAACAAATTGATTCATAATTGAAAAAGAATTGGAAGTCAAAAACTAATTTTAGAGAGACTTAGTGAACAAGTAAGCTTAAATAGAATGTTTGCTTCATCGTTAGCCTTAGGAATGCGAATTAACACCCCAATTAGAGCTAGACGATTTGGGAATGACATTCGAAACAAGTTGAATCGTAATGAAAATGAAATATAAACATGAAAACACATTTTTGGTAGACTTGGTGAACAAGTAAGCATGACTAGATTATGTTTCTTGATCATACGTATTGGAAAGTGGTTTAACATGCCAATTGGAGTAAGAAAAGCTACGGATGGGGATTTGAAACAAATTGATTCAAAATTAAAAAAGAATTGGAAGTCAAAAACTAATTTTAGAGAGACGTAGTGAACAAGTAAGCTTAAATAGAATGTTTGCTTCATCGTTAGCCTTAGGAATGCGAATTAACACCCCAATTAGAGCTAGACGATTTGGGAATGACATTCGAAACAAGTTGAATCGTAATGAAAATGAAATATAAACATGAAAACACATTTTTGGTAGACTTGGTGAACAAGTAAGCATGACTAGATTATGTTTCTTGATCATCTGTCTTGGAAAGTGGTTTAACATGCCAATTCGAGTAAGAAAAGCTACGGATGTGGATTTGAAACAAATTGATTCATAATTGAAAAAGAATTGGAAGTCAAAAACTAATTTTAGAGAGACTTAGTGAACAAGTAAGCTTAAATAGAATGTTTGCTTCATCGTTAGCCTTAGGAATGCGAATTAACACCACAATTAGAGCTAGAAGATTTGGGAATGACATTCGAAACAAGTTGAATCGTAATGAAAATGAAATATAAACATGAAAACACATTTTTGGTAGACTTGGTGAACAAGTAAGCATGACTAGATTATGTTTCTTGATCATACGTCTTGGAAAGTGGTTTAACATGCCAATTCGAGTAAGAAAAGCTACGGATGGGGATTTGAAACAAATTGATTCATAATTGAAAAAGAATTGGAAGTCAAAAACAAATTTTAGAGAGACGTAGTGAACAAGTAAGCTTAAATAGAATGTTTGCTTCATCGTTAGCCTTACGAATGCGAATTAACACCCCAATTAGAGCTAGAAGATTTGGGAATACATTGAAACAAGTTGAATCAGTAATGAAAATGAAATATAAACATGAAAGCACATTTTGGTAGACTTGGTGAACAAGTAAGCATGACTAGATTATGTTTCTTGATCATCTGTCTGGGAAAGTGGTTTAACATGCCAATTGGAGTATGAAAATCTACGGATGGGGATTTGAAACAAATTGAATCATAATTGAAAATGAATTGGAAGTCAAAAACTAATTTTAGAGAGACTTAGTGAACAAGTAAGCTGAAATAGAAGGTTTGCTTCATCGTTAGCCATAGGAATGCGAATTAACACCCCAATTAGAGCTAGAAGATTTGGGAATACATTCGAAACAAGTTGAATCGGAATGAAAATGAAATATAAACATGAAAGCACATTTTTGGTAGACTTGGTGAACAAGTAAGCATGACTAAATTATGTTTCTTGATCATCTGTCTCGGAAAGTGGTTTAACATGCCAATTCGAGTAAGAAAAGCTACGGATGGGGATTTGAAACAAATTGATTCATAATTGAAAAAGAATTGGAAGTCAAAAACTAATTTTAGAGACTTAGTGAACAAGTATGCTTAAATAGGATGTTTGCTTCATCGTTAGCCTTAGGAATGCGAATTAACACCCCAATTAGAGATAGAAGATTTGGGAATGACATTCGAAACAAGTTGAATCGTAATGAAAATGAAATATAAACATGAAAACACATTTTTGGTAGACTTGGTGAACAAGTAAGCATGACTAGATTATGTTTCTTGATCATACGTTTTGGAAAGTGGTTTAAGATGCCAATTGGAGAAAAGAAAAGGTACAGATGGGGATTTGAAACAAATTGATTCATAATTGAAAAAGAATTGGAAGTCAAAAACTAATTTTAGAGAGACTTAGTGAGCAAGTAAGCTTAAATAGAATGTTTGCTTCATCGTTAGCCTTAGGAATGCGAATTAACACCCCAATTAGAGCTAGACGATTTGGGCATGACATTCGAAACAAGTTGAATCGTAATGAAAATGAAATATAAACATGAAAACACATTTTTGGTAGACTTGGTGAACAAGTAAGCATGACTAGATTATGTTTCTTGATCATACGTCTTGGAAAGTGGTTTAATATGCCAATTCGAGTAAGAAAATCCTCGGATGGGGATTTGAAACAAATTGATTCATAATTGAAAAATAATTGGAAGTGAAAAACTAATTTTAGAGAGACGTAGTGAACAAGTAAGCTTAAATAGAATGTTTACTTCATCGTTAGCCTTAGGAATGTGACTTAACACCCCAGTTAGAGCTAGACGATTTGGGAATGACATTCGAAACAAGTTGAATCGTAAGGAAAATGAAATATAAACATGAAAACACATTTTTGGTAGACTTGGTGAACAAGTAAGCATGACTAAATTATGTTTCTTGATCATACGTCTTGGAAAGTGGTTTAACATGCCAATTGGAGTAAGAAAAGCTACGGATGGGGATTTGAAACAAATTGATTCATAATTGAAAAAGAATTGGAAGTCAAAAACTAAGTTTTGAGAGACTTAGTGAACAAGTATGCTTAAATAGGATGTTTGCTTCATCGTTAGCCTTAGGAATGCGAATTAACACCCCAATTAGAGCTAGAAGATTTGGGAATGACATTCGAAACAAGTTGAATCGTAATGAAAATGAAATATAAACATGAAAACACATTTTTGGTAGACTTGGTGAACAAGTAAGCATGACTAGATTATGTTTCTTGATCATCTGTCTTGGAAAGTGGTTTAACATGCCAATTGGAGTAAGAAAAGCTACGGATGGGGATTTGAAACAAATTGATTCATAATTGAAAAAGAATTGGAAGTCAAAAACTAATTTTAGAGAGACGTAGTGAACAAGTAAGCTTAAATAGAATGTTTGCTTCATCGTTAGCCTTAGGAATGCGAATTAACACCCCAATTAGAGCTAGAAGATTTGGGAATACATTCGAAACAAGTTGAATCGGAATGAAAATGAAATATAAACATGAAAGCACATTTTTGGTAGACTTGGTGAACAAGTAAGCATGACTAAATTATGTTTCTTGATCATCTGTCTCGGAAAGTGGTTTAACATGCCAATTGGAGTAAGAAAAGCTACGGATGGGGATTTGAAACAAATTGATTCATAATTGAAAAAGAATTGGAAGTCAAAAACTAATTTTAGAGAGACTTAGTGAACAAGTATGCTTAAATAGGATGTTTGCTTCATCGTTAGCCTTAGGAATGCGAATTAACACCCCAATTAGAGCTAGAAGATTTGGGAATGACATTCGAAAAAAGTTGAATCGGAATGAAAATGAAATATAAACATGAAAGAACATTTTTGGTAGACTTGGTGAACAAGTAAGCATGACTAGATTATGTTTCTTGATCATCTGTCTTGGAAAGTGGTTTAACAAGCCAATTCGAGTAAGAAAAGCTACGGATGGGGATTTGAAACAAATTGATTCATAATTGAAAAAGAATTGGAAGTCAAAAACTAATTTTAGAGACTTAGTGAACAAGTAAGCTTAAATAGAATGTTTGCTTCATCGTTAGCCTTAGGAATGCGAATTAACACCCCAATTAGAGCTAGAAGATTTGGGAATGACATTCGAAACAAGTTGAATCGTAATGAAAATGAAATATAAACATGAAAACACATTTTTGGTAGACTTGGTGAACAAGTAAGCATGACTAGATTATGTTTCTTGATCATACGTATTGGAAAGTGGTTTAACATGCCAATTGGAGTAAGAAAAGCTACGGATGGGGATTTGAAACAAATTGATTCATAATTGAAAAAGAATTGGAAGTCAAAAACTAATTTTAGAGAGACTTAGTGAACAAGTAAGCTTAAATAGAATGTTTGCTTCATCGTTAGCCTTAGGAATGCGAATTAACACTACAATTAGAGCTAGAAGATTTGGGAATGACATTCGAAACAAGTTGAATCGTAATGAAAATGAAATATAAACATGAAAACACATTTTTGGTAGACTTGGTGAACAAGTAAGCATGACTAGATTATGTTTCTTGATCATCGTCTTGGAAAGTGGTTTAACATGCCAATTGGAGTAAGAAAAGCTACGGATGGGGATTTGAAACAAATTGAATCATAATTGAAAAAGAATTGGAAGTCAAAAATAAATTTTAGAGAGACTTAGTGAACAAGTAAGCTTAAATAGAATGTTTGCTTCATCGTTAGCCTTAGGAATGCGAATTAACACCGCAATTAGAGCTAGAAGATTTGGGAATGACATTCGAAACAAGTTGAATCGTAAGGAAAATGAAATATAAACATGAAAACACATTTTTGGTAGACTTGGTGAACAAGTAAGCATGACTAAATTATGTTTCTTGATCATACGTCTTGGAAAGTGGTTTAACATGCCAATTCGAGTAAGAAAAGCTACGGATGGGGATTTGAAACAAATTGATTCATAATTGAAAAAAGAATTGGAAGTCAAAAACAAATTTTAGAGAGACTTAGTGAACAAGTAAGCTTAAATAGAATGTTTGCTTCATCGTTAGCCTTAGGAATGCGAATTAACACTGATTAGAGCTAGAAGATTTGGGAATGACATTCGAAAAAAGTTGAATCGGAATGAAAATGAAATATAAACATGAAAGAACATTTTTGGTAGACTTGGTGAACAAGTAAGCATGACTAGATTATGTTTCTTGATCATACGTCTTGGAAAGTGGTTTAACATGCCAATTCGAGTAAGAAAAGCTACGGATGGGGATTTGAAACAAATTGATTCATAATTGAAAAAGAATTGGAAGTCAAAAACTAATTTTAGAGAGACTTAGTGAGCAAGTAAGCTTAAATAGAATGTTTGCTTCATCGTTAGCCTTAGGAATGCGAATTAACACCCCAATTAGAGCTAGACGATTTGGGAATAACATTCGAAAAAAGATGAATCGTAATGAAAATGAAATATAAACATGAAAACACATTTTTGGTAGACTTGGTGAACAAGTAAGCATGACTAGATTATGTTTCTTGATCATCTGTCTTGGAAAGTAGTTTAACATGCCAATTTGAGTAAGAAAAGCTACGGATGGGGATTTGAAACAAATTGATTCATAATTGAAAAAGAATTGGAAGTCAAAAACTAATTTTAGAGAGACTTAGTGAACAAGTAAGCTTAAATAGAATGTTTGCTTCATCGTTAGCCTTAGGAATGCGAATTAACACCCCAATTAGAGCTAGACGATTTGGGAATGACATTCGAAACAAGTTGAATCGTAATGAAAATGAAATATAAACATGAAAACACATTTTTGGTAGACTTGGTGAACAAGTAAGCATGACTAGATTATGTTTCTTGATCATCTGTCTCGGAAAGTGGTTTAACATGCCAATTCGAGTAAGAAAAGCTACGGATGGGGATTTGAAACAAATTGATTCATAATTGAAAAAGAATTGGAAGTCAAAAACTAATTTTAGAGAGACTTAGTGAACAAGTATGCTTAAATAGGATGTTTGCTTCATCGTTAGCCTTAGGAATGCGAATTAACACCCCAATTAGAGCTAGAAGATTTTGGAATGACATTCAAAAAAAGTTGAATCGGAATGAAAATGAAATATAAACATGAAAGAACATTTTTGGTAGACTTGGTGAACAAGTAAGCATGACTAGATTATGTTTCTTGATCATCTATCTTGGAAAGTGGTTTAACATGCCAATTCGAGTAAGAAATGCAACGGATGGGGATTTGAAACAAATTGATTCATAATTGAAAAAGAATTGGAAGTCAAAACTAATTTTAGAGAGACTTAGTGAACAAGTAAGCTTAAATAGGATGTTTGCTTCATCGTTAGCCTTAGGAATGCGAATTAACACCCCAATTAGAGCTAGACGATTTGGGAATGACATTCGAAAAAAGTTGAATCGTAATGAAAATGAAATATAAACATGAAAACATATTTTTGGTAGACTTGGTGAACAAGTAAGCATGACTAGATTATGTTTCTTGATCATACGTCTTGGAAAGTGGTTTAACATGCCAATTCGAGTAAGAAAAGCTACGGATGGGGATTTGAAACAAATTGATTCATAATTGAAAAAGAATTGGAAGTCAAAAACTAATTTTAGAGAGACTTAGTGAACAAGTAAGCTTAAATAGAATGTTTGCTTCATCGTTAGCCTTAGGAATGCGAATTAACACCCCAATTAGAGCTAGACGATTTGGGAATAACATTCGACACAAGTTGAATCGTAATGAAAATGAAATATAAACATGAAAACATATTTTTGGTAGACTTGGTGAACAAGTAAGCATGACTAGATTATGTTTCTTGATCATACGTCTTGGAAAGTGGTTTAACATGCCAATTCGAGTAAGAAAAGCTACGGATGGGGATTTGAAACAAATTGATTCATAATTGAAAAAGAATTGGAAGTCAAAAACTAATTTTAGAGAGACTTAGTGAACAAGTAAGCTTAAATAGGATGTTTGCTTCATCGTTAGCCTTAGGAATGCGAATTAACACCCCAATTAGAGCTAGACGATTTGGGAATGACATTCGAAACAAGTTGAATCGTAATGAAAATGAAATATAAACATGAAAACACATTTTTGGTAGACTTGGTGAACAAGTAAGCATGACTAGATTATGTTTCTTGATCATCTGTCTCGGAAAGTGGTTTAACATGCCAATTGGAGTAAGAAAAGCTACGGATGGGGATTTGAAACAAATTGAATCATAATTGAAAAAGAATTGGAAGTCAAAAACAAATTTTAGAGAGACTTAGTGAACAAGTAAGCTTAAATAGAATGTTTGCTTCATCGTTAGCCTTAGGAATGCGAATTAACACCCCAATTAGAGCTAGAAGATTTGGGAATACATTCGAAACAAGTTGAATCGGAATGAAAATGAAATATAAACATGAAAGCACATTTTTGGTAGACTTGGTGAACAAGTAAGCATGACTAAATTATGTTTCTTGATCATCTGTCTCGGAAAGTGGTTTAACATGCCAATTGGAGTAACAAAAGCTACGGATGGGGATTTGAAACAAATTGATTCATCTCGGAAAGTGGTTTAACATGCCAATTGGAGTAAGAAAAGCTACGGATAGGGATTTGAAACAAATTAATTCATAATTGAAAAAGAATTGGAAGTCAAAAACTAATTTTAGAGAGACTTAGTGAGCAAGTAAGCTTAAATAGAATGTTTGCTTCATCGTTAGCCTTAGGAATGCGAATTAACACCCCAATTAGAGCTAGACGATTTGGGAATAACATTCAAAAAAAGTTGAATCGTAATGAAAATGAAATATAAACATGAAAACATATTTTTGGTAGACTTGGTGAACAAGTAAGCATGACTAGATTATGTTTCTTGATAATACGTCTTGGAAAGTGGTTTAACATGCCAATTCGAGTAAGAAAAGCTACGGATGGGGATTTGAAACACATTGATTCATAATTGAAAAAGAATTGGAAGTCAAAAACTAATTTTAGAGAGACTTAGTGAGCAAGTAAGCTTAAATAGGATGTTTGCTTCATCGTTAGCCTTAGGAATGCGAATTAACACCCCAATTAGAGCTAGACGATTTGGGAATGACATTCTAAAAAAGTTGAATCGTAATGAAAATGAAATATAAAGATGAAAACATATTTTTGGTAGACTTGGTGAACAAGTAAGCATGACTAGATTATGTTTCTTGATCATACGTCTTGGAAAGTGGTTTAACATGCCAATTCGAGTAAGAAAAGCTACGGATGGGGATTTGAAACAAATTGATTCATAATTGAAAAAGAATTGGAAGTCAAAAACTAATTTTAGAGAGACTTAGTGAGCAAGTAAGCTTAAATAGGATGTTTGCTTCATCGTTAGCCTTAGGAATGCGAATTAACACCCCAATTAGAGCTAGACGATTTGGGCATGACATTCGAAACAAGTTGAATCGTAATGAAAATGAAATATAAACATGAAAACACATTTTTGGTAGACTTGGTGAACAAGTAAGCATGACTAGATTATGTTTCTTGATCATACGTATTGGAAAGTGGTTTAGTATGGCAATTGGAGTAAGAAAAGCTACGGATGGGGATTTGAAACAAATTGATTCATAATTGAAAAATAATTGGAAGTCAAAAACTAATTTTAGAGAGACTTAGTGAACAAGTAAGCTTAAATAGAATGTTTGCTTCATCGTTAGCCTTAGGAATGCGACTTAACACCCCAATTAGAGCTAGACGATTTGGGAATGACATTCGAAACAAGTTGAATCGGAATGAAAATGAAATATAAACATGAAAACACATTTTTGGTAGACTTGGTGAACAAGTAAGCATGACTAGATTATGTTTCTTGATCATCTGTCTTGGAAAGTGGTTTAACATGCCAATTCGAGTAAGAAAAGCTACGGATGGGGATTTGAAACAAATTGATTCATAATTGAAAAAGAATTGGAAGTCAAAAACTAATTTTAGAGACTTAGTGAACAAGTAAGCTTAAATAGAATGTTTGCTTCATCGTTAGCCTTAGGAATGCGAATTAACACCCCAATTAGAGCTAGAAGATTTGGGAATGACATTCGAAACAAGTTGAATCGTAATGAAAATGAAATATAAACATGAAAACACATTTTTGGTAGACTTGGTGAACAAGTAAGCATGACTAGATTATGTTTCTTGATCATACGTCTTGGAAAGTGGTTTAACATGCCAATTGGAGTAAGAAAAGCTACGGATGGGGATTTGAAACAAATTGAATCATAATTGAAAAAGAATTGGAAGTCAAAAACAAATTTTAGAGCACTTAGTGAACAAGTAAGCTTAAATAGAATGTTTGCTTCATCGTTAGCCTTAGGAATGCGAATTAACACCCCAATTAGAGCTAGAAGATTTGGGAATGACATTCGAAACAAGTTGAATCGTAAGGAAAATGAAATATAAACATGAAAACACATTTTTGGTAGACTTGGTGAACAAGTAAGCATGACTAAATTATGTTTCTTGATCATACGTCTTGGAAAGTGGTTTAACATGCCAATTGGAGTAAGAAAAGCTACGGATGGGGATTTGAAACAAATTGATTCATAATTGAAAAAGAATTGGAAGTCAAAAACTAATTTTAGAGAGACTTAGTGAACAAGTATGCTTAAATAGGATGTTTGCTTCATCGTTAGCCTTAGGAATGCGAATTAACACCCCAATTAGAGCTAGAAGATTTGGGAATGACATTCGAAAAAAGTTGAATCGGAATGAAAATGAAATATAAACATGAAAACACATTTTTGGTAGACTTGGTGAACAAGTAAGCATGACTAGATTATGTTTCTTGATCATACGTCTTGGAAAGTGGTTTAACATGCCAATTCGAGTAAGAAAAGCTACGGATGGGGATTTGAAACAAATTGATTCATAATTGAAAAAGAATTGGAAGTCAAAAACTAATTTTAGAGAGACTTAGTGAACAAGTAAGCTTAAATAGAATGTTTGCTTCATTGTTAGCCTTAGGAATGCGAATTAACACCCCAATTAGAGCTAGACGATTTGGGAATGACATTCAACACCAGTTGAATCGTAATGAAAATGAAATATAAACATGAAAACATATTTTTGGTAGACTTGGTGAACAAGTAAGCATGACTAGATTATGTTTCTTGATCATTCGTCTTGGAAAGTGGTTTAACATGCCAATTCGAGTAAGAAAAGCTACGGATGGGGATTTGAAACAAATTGATTCATAATTGAAAAAGAATTGGAAGTCAAAAACTAATTTTAGAGAGACTTAGTGAACAAGTAAGCTTAAATAGAATGTTTGCTTCATCGTTAGCCTTAGGAATGCGAATTAACACCCCAATTAGAGCGAGAAGATTTTGGAATGTCATTCAAATATAGTTGAATCAGAATGAAAATGAAATATAAACATGAAAGCACATTTTTGGTAGACTTGGTGAACAAGTAAGCATGACTAGATTATGTTTCTTGATCATCTGTCTCGGAAAGTGGTTTAACATGCCAATTGGAGTAAGAAAAGCTACGGATGGGGATTTGAAACAAATTGATTCATAATTGAAAAAGAATTGGAAGTCAAAAACTAATTTTAGAGAGACTTAGTGAACAAGTAAGCTTAAATAGGATGTTTGCTTCATCGTTAGCCTTAGGAATGCGAATTAACACCCTAATTAGAGCTAGAAGATTTGGGAATGACATTCGAAAAAAGTTGAATCGGAATGAAAATGAAATATAAACATGAAAGAACATTTTTGGTAGACTTGGTGAACAAGTAAGCATGA
The DNA here is from genome assembly GCA_031216115.1 of Senna siamea. NCBI lineage: Eukaryota > Viridiplantae > Streptophyta > Magnoliopsida > Fabales > Fabaceae > Senna > Senna siamea. The sequence continues at coordinate 14,292,511 of CM062356.1, read as the reverse complement.
CTAGATTATGTTTCTTGATCATACGTATTGGAAAGTGGTTTAACATGCCAATTCGAGTAAGAAAAGCTACGGATGGGGATTTGAAACAAATTGATTCATAATTGAAAAAGAATTGGAAGTCAAAAACTAATTTTAGAGAGACTTAGTGAGCAAGTAAGCTTAAATAGAATGTTTGCTTCATCGTTAGCCTTAGGAATGCGAATTAACACCCCAATTAGAGCTAGTCGATTTGGGCATGACATTCGAAAAAAGTTGAATCGTAATGAAAATGAAATATAAACATGAAAACACATTTTTGGTAGACTTGGTGAACAAGTAAGCATGACTAGATTATGTTTCTTGATCATACGTTTTGGAAAGTGGTTTAACATGCCAATTGGAGTAAGAAAAGCTACGGATGGGGATTTGAAACAAATTGATTCATAATTGAAAAAGAATTGGAAGTCAAAAACTAATTTTAGAGAGACTTAGTGAACAAGTAAGCTTAAATAGAATGTTTGCTTCATCGTTAGCCATAGGAATGCGAATTAACACCCCAATTAGAGCTAGACGATTTGGGAATGACATTCGAAACAAGTTGAATCGTAATGAAAATGAAATATAAACATGAAAGCACATTTTTGGTAGACTTGGTGAACAAGTAAGCATGACTAGATTATGTTTCTTGATCATCTGTCTTGGAAAGTGGTTTAACATGCCAATTCGAGTAAGAAAAGCTACGGATGGGGATTTGAAACAAATTGATTCATAATTGAAAAAGAATTGGAAGTCAAAAACTAATTTTAGAGAGACTTAGTGAACAAGTAAGCTTAAATAGAATGTTTGCTTCATCGTTAGCCTTAGGAATGCGACTTAACACCCCAATTAGAGCTAGACGATTTGGGAATGACATTCGAAACAAGTTGAATCGTAATGAAAATGAAATATAAACATGAAAACACATTTTTGGTAGACTTGGTGAACAAGTAAGCATGACTAGATTATGTTTCTTGATCATCTGTCTCGAAAAGTGGTTTAACATGCCAATTCGAGTAAGAAAAGCTACGGATGTGGATTTGAAACAAATTGATTCATAATTGAAAAAGAATTGAAAGTCAAAAACTAATTTTAGAGACTTAGTGAACAAGTAAGCTTAAATAGAATGTTTGCTTCATCGTTAGCCTTAGGAATGCGAATTAACACCGCAATTAGAGCTAGAAGATTTGGGAATGACATTCGAAACAAGTTGAATCGGAATGAAAATGAAATATAAACATGAAAACACATTTTTGGTAGACTTGGTGAACAAGTAAGCATGACTAGATTATGTTTCTTGATCATCGTCTTGGAAAGTGGTTTAACATGCCAATTGGAGTAAGAAAAGCTACGGATGGGGATTTGAAACAAATTGATTCATAATTGAAAAAGAATTGGAAGTCAAAAACAAATTTTAGAGAGACTTAGTGAACAAGTAAGCTTAAATAGAATGTTTGCTTCATCGTTAGCCTTAGGAATGCGAATTAACACCACAATTAGAGCTAGAAGATTTGGGAATGACAATTGAAACAAGTTGAATTGGAATGAAAATGAAATATAAACATGAAAACACATTTTTGGTAGACTTGGTGAACAAGTAAGCATGACTAGATTATGTTTCTTGATCATCTGTCTTGGAAAGTGGTTTAACATGCCAATTCGAGTAAGAAAAGCTACGGATGGGGATTTGAAACAAATTGATTCATAATTGAAAAAGAATTGGAAGTCAAAAACTAATTTTAGAGAGACTTAGTGAACAAGTATGCTTAAATAGGATGTTTGCTTCATCGTTAGCCTTAGGAATGCGAATTAACACCCCAATTAGAGCTAGAAGATTTGGGAATGACATTCGAAACAAGTTGAATCGGAATGAAAATGAAATATAAACATGAAAGAACATTTTTGGTAGACTTGGTGAACAAGTAAGCATGACTAGATTATGTTTCTTGATCATCTGTCTTGGAAAGTGGTTTAACATGCCAATTCGAGTAAGAAAAGCTACGGATGGGGATTTGAAACAAATTGATTCATAATTGAAAAAGAATTGGAAGTCAAAAACTAATTTTAGAGAGACTTAGTGAACAAGTAAGCTTAAATAGGATGTTTGCTTCATCGTTAGCCTTAGGAATGCGAATTAACACCCCAATTAGAGCTAGAAGATTTGGGAATGACATTCGAAACAAGTTGAATCGGAATGAAAATGAAATATAAACATGAAAGCACATTTTTGGTAGACTTGGTGAACAAGTAAGCATGACTAGATTATGTTTCTTGATCATACGTCTTGGAAAGTGGTTTAACATGCCAATTCGAGTAAGAAAAGCTACGGATGGGGATTTGAAACAAATTGATTCATAATTGAAAAAAGAATTGGAAGTCAAAAACAAATTTTAGAGAGACTTAGTGAACAAGTAAGCTTAAATAGAATGTTTGCTTCATCGTTAGCCTTAGGAATGCGAATTAACACCCCAATTAGAGCTAGAAGATTTGGGAATGACATTCGAAACAAGTTGAATCGGAATGAAAATGAAATATAAACATGAAAGCACATTTTTGGTAGACTTGGTGAACAAGTAAGCATGACTAGATTATGTTTCTTGATCATACGTCTTGGAAAGTGGTTTAACATGCCAATTGGAGTAAGAAAAGCTACGGATGGGGATTTGAAACAAATTGATTCATAATTGAAAAAGAATTGGAAGTCAAAAACTAATTTTAGAGAGACTTAGTGAGCAAGTAAGCTTAAATAGAATGTTTGCTTCATCGTTAGCCTTAGGAATGCGAATTAACACCCCAATTAGAGCTAGAAGATTTGGGAATGACATTTGAAACAAGTTGAATCGTAATGAAAATGAAATATAAACATGAAAACACATTTTTGGTAGACTTGGTGAACAAGTAAGCATGACTAGATTATGTTTCTTGATCATCTGTCTTGGAAAGTGGTTTAACATGCCAATTCGAGTAAGAAAAGCTACGGATGGGGATTTGAAACAAATTGATTCATAATTGAAAAAGAATTGGAAGTCAAAAACTAATTTTAGAGAGACTTAGTGAACAAGTAAGCTTAAATAGAATGTTTGCTTCATCGTTAGCCTTAGGAATGCGAATTAACACCCCAATTAGAGCTAGAAGATTTGGGAATGACATTCGAAACAAGTTGAATCGTAATGAAAATGAAATATAAACATGAAAACACATTTTTGGTAGACTTGGTGAACAAGTAAGCATGACTAGATTATGTTTCTTGATCATACGTATTGGAAAGTGGTTTAACATGCCAATTGGAGTAAGAAAAGCTACGGATGGGGATTTGAAACAAATTGATTCATAATTGAAAAAGAATTGGAAGTCAAAAACTAATTTTAGAGAGACTTAGTGAACAAGTAAGCTTAAATAGAATGTTTGCTTCATCGTTAGCCTTAGGAATGCGAATTAACACTACAATTAGAGCTAGAAGATTTGGGAATACATTCGAAACAAGTTGAATCGGAATGAAAATGAAATATAAACATGAAAACACATTTTTGGTAGACTTGGTGAACAAGTAAGCATGACTAGATTATGTTTCTTGATCATACGTCTTGGAAAGTGGTTTAACATGCCAATTGGAGTAAGAAAAGCTACGGATGGGGATTTGAAACAAATTGATTCATAATTGAAAAAGAATTGGAAGTCAAAAACTAATTTTAGAGAGACTTAGTGAACAAGTAAGCTTAAATAGAATGTTTGCTTCATCGTTAGCCTTAGGAATGCGAATTAACACCCCAATTAGAGCTAGAAGATTTGGGAATGACATTCGAAACAAGTTGAATCGTAATGAAAATGAAATATAAACATGAAAACACATTTTTGGTAGACTTGGTGAACAAGTAAGCATGACTAGATTATGTTTCTTGATCATACGTCTTGGAAAGTGGTTTAACATGCCAATTGGAGTAAGAAAAGCTACGGATGGGGATTTGAAACAAATTGATTCATAATTGAAAAAGAATTGGAAGTCAAAAACTAATTTTAGAGAGACTTAGTGAACAAGTAAGCTTAAATAGAATGTTTGCTTCATCGTTAGCCTTAGGAATGCGAATTAACACCCAATTAGAGCTAGAAGATTTGGGAATACATTCGAAACAAGTTGAATCGTAATGAAAATGAAATATAAACATGAAAACACATTTTTGGTAGACTTGGTGAACAAGTAAGCATGACTAGATTATGTTTCTTGATCATACGTCTTGGAAAGTGGTTTAACATGCCAATTGGAGTAAGGCAAGCTACGGATGGGGATTTGAAACAAATTGATTCATAATTGAAAAAGAATTGGAAGTCAAAAACTAATTTTAGAGAGACTTAGTGAACAAGTAAGCTTAAATAGAATGTTTGCTTCATCGTTAGCCTTAGGAATGCGAATTAACACCCCAATTAGAGCTAGACGATTTGGGCATGACATTCGAAACAAGTTGAATCGTAATGAAAATTAAAAATAAACATGAAAACACATTTTTGGTAGATTGGTGAACAAGTAAGCATGACTAGATTATGTTTCTTGATCATACGTATTGGAAAGTGGTTTAACATGCCAATTGGAGTAAGAAAAGCTACGGATGGGGATTTGAAACAAATTGATTCACAATTTAAAAAGAATTGGAAGTCAAAAACTAATTTTAGAGAGACTTAGTGAACAAGTAAGCTTAAATAGGATGTTTGCTTCATCGTTAGCCTTAGGAATGCGAATTAACACCGCAATTAGAGCTAGACAATTTGGGAATGACATTCGAAAAAAGTTGAATCGTAATGAAAATGAAATTTAAACATGAAAATATATTTTTGGTAGACTTGGTGAACAAGTAAGCATGACTAGATTATGTATCTTAATCATACGTATTGGAAAGTGGTTTAACATGCCAATTGGAGTAAGAAAAGCTACGGATGCGGATTTGAAACAAATTGATTCATAATTGAAAAAGAATTGCAAGTTAAAAACTAATTTTAGAGAGACTTAGTGAGCAAGTAAGCTTAAATAGAATGTTTGCTTCATCGTTAGCCTTAGGAATGCGAATTAACACCCCAATTAGAGCTAGACGATTTGGGCATGACATTCGAAACAAGTTAAATCGTAATGAAAATGAAATATAAACATGAAAACACATTTTTGGTAGACTTGGTGAACATGTAAGCATGACTAGATTATGTTTCTTGATCATCTGTCTTGGAAAGTGGTTTAACATGCCAATTGGAGTAAGAAAAGCTACGGATGGGGATTTGAAACAAATTGATTCATAATTGAAAAAGAATTGGAAGTCAAAAACTAATTTTAGAGAGACTTAGTGAACAAGTATGCTTAAATAGAATGTTGGCTTCATCGTTAGCCTTAGGAATGCGAATTAACACCCCAATTAGAGCTAGACGATTTGGGAATGACATTCGAAACAAGTTGAATCGTAATGAAAATGAAATATAAACATGAAAACATATTTGTGGTAGACTTGGTGAATAAGTAAGCATGACTAGATTATGTTTCTTGATCATACGTATTGGAAAGTGGTTTAACATGCCAATTGGAGTAAGAAAAGCTACGGATGGGGATTTGAAACAAATTGATTCATAATGGACAAAGAATTGGAAGTCAAAAACTAATTTTAGAGAGACGTAGTGAACAAGTAAGCTTAAATAGAATGTTTGCTTCATCGTTAGCCTTAGGAATGCGAATTAACACTGATTAGAGATAGGCGATTTGGGAATGACATTGAAACAAGTTGAATCGGAATGAAAATGAAATATAAACATGAAAGCACATTTTGGTAGACTTGGTGAACAAGTAAGCATGACTAGATTATGTTTCTTGATCATACGTCTTGGAAAGTGGTTTAACATGCCAATTCGAGTAAGAAAAGCTACGGATGGGGATTTGAAACAAATTGATTCATAATTGAAAAAGAATTGGAAGTCAAAAACTAATTTTAGAGAGACTTGGTGAACAAGTAAGCTTAAATAGGATGTTTGCTTCATCGTTAGCCTTAGGAATGCGAATTAACACTGATTAGAGCTAGACGATTTGGGAATGACATTCGAAAAAAGTTGAATCGTAATGAAAATGAAATATAAACATGAAAACTTATTTTTGGTAGACTTGGTGAACAAGTAAGCATGACTAGATTATGTTTCTTGATCATACGTATTGGAAAGTGGTTTAACATGCCAATTCGAGTAAGAAAAGCTACGGATGGGGATTTGAAACAAATTGATTCATAATTGAAAAAGAATTGGAAGTCAAAAACTAATTTTAGAGAGACTTAGTGAACAAGTAAGCTTAAATAGGATGTTTGCTTCATCGTTAGCCTTAGGAATGCGAATTAACACTGATTAGAGCTAGAAGATTTGGGAATGACATTGAAACAAGTTGAATCGTAATGAAAATGAAATATAAACATGAAAACACATTTTTGGTAGACTTGGTGAACAAGTAAGCATGACTAGATTATGTTTCTTGATCATACGTCTTGGAAAGTGGTTTAACATGCCAATTCGAGTAAGAAAAAGCTACGGATGGGGATTTGAAACAAATTGATTCATAATTGAAAAAGAATTGGAAGTCAAAAACTAATTTTAGAGAGACTTAGTGAACAAGTAAGCTTAAATAGAATGTTTGCTTCATCGTTAGCCTTAGGAATGCGAATTAACACCCCAATTAGAGCTAGAAGATTTGGGAATGACATTGAAACAAGTTGAATCGTAATGAAAATGAAATATAAACATGAAAACACATTTTTGGTAGACTTGGTGAACAAGTAAGCATGACTAGATTATGTTTCTTGATCATACGTCTTGGAAAGTGGTTTAACATGCCAATTGGAGTAAGAAAAGCTACGGATGGGGATTTGAAACAAATTGATTCATAATTGAAAAAGAATTGGAAGTCAAAAACTAATTTTAGAGAGACTTAGTGAACAAGTAAGCTTAAATAGAATGTTTGCTTCATCGTTAGCCTTAGGAATGCGAATTAACACCCCAATTAGAGCTAGAAGATTTGGGAATGACATTCGAAACAAGTTGAATCGTAATGAAAATGAAATATAAACATGAAAACACATTTTTGGTAGACTTGGTGAACAAGTAAGCATGACTAGATTATGTTTCTTGATCATACGTCTTGGAAAGTGGTTTAACATGCCAATTCGAGTAAGAAAAGCTACGGATGGGGATTTGAAACAAATTGATTCATAATTGAAAAAGAATTGGAAGTCAAAAACTAATTTTAGAGAGACTTAGTGAACAAGTAAGCTTAAATAGAATGTTTGCTTCATCGTTAGCCTTAGGAATGCGAATTAACACCGATTAGAGCTAGAAGATTTGGGAATGACATTGAAACAAGTTGAATCGTAATGAAAATGAAATATAAACATGAAAACACATTTTTGGTAGACTTGGTGAACAAGTAAGCATGACTAGATTATGTTTCTTGATCATACGTTTTGGAAAGTGGTTTAAGATGCCAATTGGAGAAAAGAAAAGGTACAGATGGGGATTTGAAACAAATTGATTCATAATTGAAAAAGAATTGGAAGTCAAAAACTAATTTTAGAGCACTTAGTGAACAAGTAAGCTTAAATAGAATGTTTGCTTCATCGTTAGCCTTAGGAATGCGAATTAACACCCCAATTAGAGCTAGACGATTTGGGAATGACATTCGAAACAAGTTGAATCGTAATGAAAATGAAATATAAACATGAAAACACATTTTTGGTAGACTTGGTGAACAAGTAAGCATGACTAGATTATGTTTCTTGATCATCTGTCTTGGAAAGTGGTTTAACATGCCAATTGGAGTAAGAAAAGCTACGGATGGGGATTTGAAACAAATTGATTCATAATTGAAAAAGAATTGGAAGTCAAAAACTAATTTTAGAGAGACTTAGTGAACAAGTAAGCTTAAATAGGATGTTTGCTTCATCGTTAGCCTTAGGAATGCGACTTAACACCCCAATTAGAGCTAGACGATTTGGGAATGACATTCGAAACAAGTTGAATCGTAATGAAAATGAAATATAAACATGAAAACACATTTTTGGTAGACTTGGTGAACAAGTAAGCATGACTAGATTATGTTTCTTGATCATACGTCTTGGAAAGTGGTTTAACATGCCAATTCGAGTAAGAAAAGCTACGGATGGGGATTTGAAACAAATTGATTCATAATTGAAAAAGAATTGGAAGTCAAAAACTAATTTTAGAGAGACTTAGTGAACAAGTAAGCTTAAATAGAATGTTTGCTTCATCGTTAGCCTTAGGAATGCGAATTAACACCCCAATTAGAGCTAGTCGATTTGGGAATGACATTCGAAACAAGTTGAATCGTAATGAAAATGAAATATAAACATGAAAACACATTTTTGGTAGACTTGGTGAACAAGTAAGCATGACTAGATTATGTTTCTTGATCATCGTCTTGGAAAGTGGTTTAACATGCCAATTGGAGTAAGAAAAGCTACGGATGGGGATTTGAAACAAATTGATTCATAATTGAAAAAGAATTGGAAGTCAAAAACAAATTTTAGAGAGACTTAGTGAACAAGTAAGCTTAAATAGAATGTTTGCTTCATCGTTAGCCTTAGGAATGCGAATTAACACCCCAATTAGAGCTAGAAGATTTGGGAATGACATTCGAAACAAGTTGAATTGGAATGAAAATGAAATATAAACATGAAAACACATTTTTGGTAGACTTGGTGAACAAGTAAGCATGACTAGATTATGTTTCTTGATCATCTGTCTTGGAAAGTGGTTTAACATGCCAATTCGAGTAAGAAAAGCTACGGATGGGGATTTGAAACAAATTGATTCATAATTGAAAAAGAATTGGAAGTCAAAAACTAATTTTAGAGAGACTTAGTGAACAAGTATGCTTAAATAGGATGTTTGCTTCATCGTTAGCCTTAGGAATGCAAATTAACACTAATTAGAGCTAGAAGATTTGGGAATGACATTCGAAAAAAGTTGAATCGGAATGAAAATGAAATATAAACATGAAAGAACATTTTTGGTAGACTTGGTGAACAAGTAAGCATGACTAGATTATGTTTCTTGATCATCTGTCTTGGAAAGTGGTTTAACATGCCAATTCGAGTAAGAAAAGCTACGGATGGGGATTTGAAACAAATTGATTCATAATTGAAAAAGAATTGGAAGTCAAAAACTAATTTTAGAGAGACTTAGTGAACAAGTAAGCTTAAATAGGATGTTTGCTTCATCGTTAGCCTTAGGAATGCGAATTAACACCCCAATTAGAGCTAGAAGATTTGGGAATGACATTCGAAACAAGTTGAATCGTAATGAAAATGAAATATAAACATGAAAGCACATTTTTGGTAGACTTGGTGAACAAGTAAGCATGACTAGATTATGTTTCTTGATCATCTGTCTTGGAAAGTGGTTTAACATGCCAATTCGAGTAAGAAAAGCTACGGATGGGGATTTGAAACAAATTGATTCATAATTGAAAAAGAATTGGAAGTCAAAAACAAATTTTAGAGAGACTTAGTGAACAAGTATGCTTAAATAGGATGTTTGCTTCATCGTTAGCCTTAGGAATGCGAATTAACACCGCAATTAGAGCTAGAAGATTTGGGAATGACATTCGAAACAAGTTGAATCGTAATGAAAATGAAATATAAACATGAAAGCACATTTTTGGTAGACTTGGTGAACAAGTAAGCATGACTAGATTATGTTTCTTGATCATACGTCTTGGAAAGTGGTTTAACATGCCAATTCGAGTAAGAAAAGCTACGGATGGGGATTTGAAACAAATTGATTCATAATTGAAAAAGAATTGGAAGTCAAAAACTAATTTTAGAGAGACTTAGTGAACAAGTAAGCTTAAATAGAATGTTTGCTTCATCGTTAGCCTTAGGAATGCGAATTAACACCGATTAGAGCTAGAAGATTTGGGAATGACATTGAAACAAGTTGAATCGTAATGAAAATGAAATATAAACATGAAAACACATTTTTGGTAGACTTGGTGAACAAGTAAGCATGACTAGATTATGTTTCTTGATCATACGTCTTGGAAAGTGGTTTAACATGCCAATTGGAGTAAGAAAAAGCTACGGATGGGGATTTGAAACAAATTGATTCATAATTGAAAAAGAATTGGAAGTCAAAAACTAATTTTAGAGAGACTTAGTGAACAAGTAAGCTTAAATAGAATGTTTGCTTCATCGTTAGCCTTAGGAATGCGAATTAACACCCCGATTAGAGCTAGAAGATTTGGGAATGACGTTCGAAACACGTTGAATAGTAATGAAAATGAAATATAAACATGAAAACCGATTTTTGGTAGACTTGGTGAACAAGTAAGCATGACTAGATTATGTTTCTTGATCATACGTCTTGGAAAGTGGTTTAACATGCCAATTCGAGTAAGAAAAGCTACGGATGGGGATTTGAAACAAATTGATTCATAATTGAAAAAGAATTGGAAGTCAAAAACTAATTTTAGAGAGACTTAGTGAACAAGTAAGCTTAAATAGAATGTTTGCTTCATCGTTAGCCTTAGGAATGCTGAATTAACACCCCAATTAGAGCTAGAAGATTTGGGAATGACATTTGAAACAAGTTGAATCGGAATGAAAATGAAATATAAACATGAAAACACATTTTTGGTAGACTTGGTGAACAAGTAAGCATGACTAGATTATGTTTCTTGATCATACGTCTTGGAAAGTGGTTTAACATGCCAATTGGAGTAAGAAAAGCTACGGATGGGGATTTGAAACAAATTGATTCATAATTGAAAAAGAATTGGAAGTCAAAAACTAATTTTAGAGAGACTTAGTGAACAAGTAAGCTTAAATAGAATGTTTGCTTCATCGTTAGCCTTAGGAATGCGAATTAACACCCCAATTAGAGCTAGAAGATTTGGGAATGACATTCGAAACAAGTTGAATCGTAATGAAAATGAAATATAAACATGAAAACACATTTTTGGTAGACTTGGTGAACAAGTAAGCATGACTAGATTATGTTTCTTGATCATCGTCTTGGAAAGTGGTTTAACATGCCAATTGGAGTAAGAAAAGCTACGGATGGGGATTTGAAACAAATTGATTCATAATTGAAAAAGAATTGGAAGTCAAAAACTAATTTTAGAGAGACTTAGTGAACAAGTAAGCTTAAATAGAATGTTTGCTTCATCGTTAGCCTTAGGAATGCGAATTAACACCCCAATTAGAGCTATAAGATTTTGGAATGACATTCAAAAAAAGTTGAATCGTAATGAAAATGAAATATAAACATGAAAACACATTTTTGGTAGACTTGGTGAACAAGTAAGCATGACTAGATTATGTTTCTTGATCATACGTTTTGGAAAGTGGTTTAAGATGCCAATTGGAGAAAAGAAAAGGTACAGATGGGGATTTGAAACAAATTGATTCATAATTGAAAAAGAATTGGAAGTCAAAAACTAATTTTACAGAGACTTAGTGAACAAGTAAGCTTAAATAGAATGTTTGCTTCATCGTTAGCCTTAGGAATGCAAATTAACACCCCAATTAGAGCTAGACGATTTGGGAACGACATTCGAAACAAGTTGAATCGTAATGAAAATGAAATATAAACATGAAAACACATTTTTGGTAGACTTGGTGAACAAGTAAGCATGACTAGATTATGTTTCTTGATCATACGTCTTGGAAAGTGGTTTAACATGCCAATTCGAGTAAGAAAAGCTACGGATGGGGATTTGAAACAAATTGATTCATAATTGAAAGAGAATTGGAAGTCAAAAACTAATTTTAGAGACTTAGTGAACAAGTAAGCTTAAATAGGATGTTTGCTTCATCGTTAGCCTTAGGAATGCGAATTAACACCCAATTAGAGCTAGAAGATTTGGGAATGACATTGACACAAGTTGAATCGTAATGAAAATGAAATATAAACATGAAAACACATTTTTGGTAGACTTGGTGAACAAGTAAGCATGACTAGATTATGTTTCTTGATCATACGTCTTGGAAAGTGGTTTAACATGCCAATTCGAGTAAGAAAAGCTACGGATGGGGATTTGAAACAAATTGATTCATAATTGAAAAAGAATTGGAAGTCAAAAACTAATTTTAGAGAGACTTAGTGAACAAGTAAGCTTAAATAGAATGTTTGCTTCATCGTTAGCCTTAGGAATGCGAATTAACACCCCAATTAGAGCTAGAAGATTTGGGAATGACATTCGAAACAAGTTGAATCGTAATGAAAATGAAATATAAACATGAAAACACATTTTTGGTAGACTTGGTGAACAAGTAAGCATGACTAGATTATGTTTCTTGATCATCTGTCTTGGAAAGTGGTTTAACATGCCAATTCGAGTAAGAAAAGCTACGGATGGGGATTTGAAACAAATTGATTCATAATTGAAAAAGAATTGGAAGTCAAAAACTAATTTTAGAGAGACTTAGTGAACAAGTAAGCTTAAATAGAATGTTTGCTTCATCGTTAGCCTTAGGAATGCGAATTAACACCGCAATTAGAGCTAGAAGATTTGGGAATACATTCGAAACAAGTTGAATCGTAATGAAAATGAAATATAAACATGAAAACACATTTTGGTAGACTTGGTGAACAAGTAAGCATGATTAGATTATGTTTCTTGATCATACGTCTTGGAAAGTGGTTTAACATGCCAATTGGAGTAAGAAAAGCTACGGATGGGGATTTGAAACAAATTGATTCATAATTGAAAAAGAATTGGAAGTCAAAAACTAATTTTAGAGAGACTTAGTGAACAAGTAAGCTTAAATAGAATGTTTGCTTCATCGTTAGCCTTAGGAATGCGAATTAACACCGATTAGAGCTAGAAGATTTGGGAATGACATTGAAACAAGTTGAATCGTAATGAAAATGAAATATAAACATGAAAACACATTTTTGGTAGACTTGGTGAACAAGTAAGCATGACTAGATTATGTTTCTTGATCATACGTCTTGGAAAGTGGTTTAACATGCCAATTCGAGTAAGAAAAGCTACGGATGGGGATTTGAAACAAATTGATTCATAATTGAAAAAGAATTGGAAGTCAAAAACTAATTTTAGAGAGACTTAGTGAACAAGTAAGCTTAAATAGAATGTTTGCTTCATCGTTAGCCTTAGGAATGCGAATTAACACCCGATTAGAGCTAGAAGATTTGGGAATGACATTGAAACAAGTTGAATCGTAATGAAAATGAAATATAAACATGAAAACACATTTTTGGTAGACTTGGTGAACAAGTAAGCATGACTAGATTATGTTTCTTGATCATACGTCTTGGAAAGTGGTTTAACATGCCAATTCGAGTAAGAAAAGCTACGGATGGGGATTTGAAACAAATTGATTCATAATTGAAAAAGAATTGGAAGTCAAAAACTAATTTTAGAGAGACTTAGTGAACAAGTAAGCTTAAATAGAATGTTTGCTTCATCGTTAGCCTTAGGAATGCGAATTAACACCCGATTAGAGCTAGAAGATTTGGGAATGACCTTCGAAACAAGTTGAATCGTAATGAAAATGAAATATAAACATGAAAGCACATTTTTGGTAGACTTGGTGAACAAGTAAGCATGACTAGATTATGTTTCTTGATCATACGTCTTGGAAAGTGGTTTAACATGCCAATTCGAGTAAGAAAAGCTACGGATGGGGATTTGAAACAAATTGATTCATAATTGAAAAAGAATTGGAAGTCAAAAACTAATTTTAGAGACTTAGTGAACAAGTAAGCTTAAATACAATGTTTGCTTCATCGTTAGCCTTAGGAATGCGAATTAACACCACAATTAGAGCTAGGAGATTAGGGCATGAAATTGAATCAAGTTGAATCGTAATGAAAATGAAATATAAACATGAAAACACATTTTTGGTAGACTTGGTGAACAAGTAAGCATGACTAGATTATGTTTCTTGATCATACGTCTTGGAAAGTGGTTTAACATGCCAATTCGAGTAAGAAAAGCTACGGATGGGGATTTGAAACAAATTGATTCATAATTGAAAAAGAATTGGAAGTCAAAAACAAATTTTAGAGAGACTTAGTGAACAAGTAAGCTTAAATAGAATGTTTGCTTCATCGTTAGCCTTAGGAATGCGAATTAACACCAATTAGAGCTAGAAGATTTGGGAATGACATTGAAACAAGTTGAATCGTAATGAAAATGAAATATAAACATGAAAACACATTTTTGGTAGACTTGGTGAACAAGTAAGCATGACTAGATTATGTTTCTTGATCATACGTCTTGGAAAGTGGTTTAACATGCCAATTCGAGTAAGAAAAGCTACGGATGGGGATTTGAAACAAATTGATTCATAATTGAAAAAGAATTGGAAGTCAAAAACAAATTTTAGAGAGACTTAGTGAACAAGTAAGCTTAAATAGAATGTTTGCTTCATCGTTAGCCTTAGGAATGCGAATTAACACCCCAATTAGAGCTAGAAGATTTGGGAATGACATTCGAAACAAGTTGAATCGTAATGAAAATGAAATATAAACATGAAAACACATTTTTGGTAGACTTGGTGAACAAGTAAGCATGACTAGATTATGTTTCTTGATCATACGTATTGGAAAGTGGTTTAACATGCCAATTGGAGTAAGAAAAGCTACGGATGGGGATTTGAAACAAATTGATTCATAATTGAAAAAGAATTGGAAGTCAAAAACAAATTTTAGAGAGACTTAGTGAACAAGTAAGCTTAAATAGAATGTTTGCTTCATCGTTAGCCTTAGGAATGCGAATTAACACCCCAATTAGAGCTAGAAGATTTGGGAATGACATTCGAAACAAGTTAAATCGTAATGAAAATGAAATATAAACATGAAAACACATTTTTGGTAGACTTGGTGAACAAGTAAGCATGACTAGATTATGTTTCTTGATCATCTGTCTTGGAAAGTGGTTTAACATGCCAATTCGAGTAAGAAAAGCTACGGATGGGGATTTGAAACAAATTGATTCATAATTGAAAAAGAATTGGAAGTCAAAAACAAATTTTAGAGAGACTTAGTGAACAAGTAAGCTTAAATAGAATGTTTGCTTCATCGTTAGCCTTAGGAATGCGAATTAACACAATTAGAGCTAGAAGATTTGGGAATGACATTGAAACAAGTTGAATCGTAATGAAAATGAAATATAAACATGAAAACACATTTTTGGTAGACTTGGTGAACAAGTAAGCATGACTAGATTATGTTTCTTGATCATCTGTCTCGGAAAGTGGTTTAACATGCCAATTGGAGTAAGAAAAGCTACGGATGGGGATTTGAAACAAATTGATTCATAATTGAAAAAGAATTGGAAGTCAAAAACAAATTTTAGAGAGACTTAGTGAACAAGTAAGCTTAAATAGAATGTTTGCTTCATCGTTAGCCTTAGGAATGCGAATTAAAACCGTAATAAGAGCTAGAAGATTTGGGAATGACATTCAAACAAGTTGAATCGTAATGAAAATGAAATATAAACATGAAAACACATTTTTGGTAGACTTGGTGAACAAGTAAGCATGACTAGATTATGTTTCTTGATCATACGTCTTGGAAAGTGGTTTAACATGCCAATTCGAGTAAGAAAAGCTACGGATGGGGATTTGAAACAAATTGATTCATAATTGAAAAAGAATTGGAAGTCAAAAACAAATTTTAGAGAGACTTAGTGAACAAGTAAGCTTAAATAGAATGTTTGCTTCATCGTTAGCCTTAGGAATGCGAATTAACACCCCAATTAGAGCTAGAAGATTTGGGAATGACATTTGAAACAAGTTGAATCGTAATGAAAATGAAATATAAACATGAAAACACATTTTTGGTAGACTTGGTGAACAAGTAAGCATGACTAGATTATGTTTCTTGATCATCGTCTTGGAAAGTGGTTTAACATGCCAATTCGAGTAAGAAAAGCTACGGATGGGGATTTGAAACAAATTGATTCATAATTGAAAAAGAATTGGAAGTCAAAAACAAATTTTAGAGAGACTTAGTGAACAAGTAAGCTTAAATAGAATGTTTGCTTCATCGTTAGCCTTAGGAATGCGAATTAACACCAATTAGAGCTAGAAGATTTGGGAATGACATTGAAACAAGTTGACTCGTAATGAAAATGAAATATAAACATGAAAACACATTTTTGGTAGACTTGGTGAACAAGTAAGCATGACTAGATTATGTTTCTTGATCATCTGTCTTGGAAAGTGGTTTAACATGCCAATTGGAGTAAGAAAAGCTACGGATGGGGATTTGAAACAAATTGATTCATAATTGAAAAAGAATTGGAAGTCAAAAACAAATTTTAGAGAGACTTAGTGAACAAGTAAGCTTAAATAGAATGTTTGCTTCATCGTTAGCCTTAGGAATGCGAATTAACACCGCAATTAGAGCTAGAAGATTTGGGAATGACATTCGAAACAAGTTGAATCGGAATGAAAATGAAATATAAACATGAAAGCACATTTTTGGTAGACTTGGTGAACAAGTAAGCATGACTAGATTATGTTTCTTGATCATCTGTCTTGGAAAGTGGTTTAACATGCCAATTGGAGTAAGAAAAGCTACGGATGGGGATTTGAAACAAATTGATTCATAATTGAAAAAGAATTGGAAGTCAAAAACAAATTTTAGAGAGACTTAGTGAACAAGTATGCTTAAATAGGATGTTTGCTTCATCGTTAGCCTTAGGAATGCGAATTAACACCCCAATTAGAGCTAGAAGATTTGGGAATGACATTTGAAATAAGTTCAATCGGAATGAAACTGAAATATAAACATGAAAACACATTTTTGGTAGACTTGGTGAACAAGTAAGCATGACTAGATTATGTTTCTTGATCATACGTCTTGGAAAGTGGTTTAACATGCCAATTCGAGTAAGAAAAGCTACGGATGGGGATTTGAAACAAATTGATTCATAATTGAAAAAGAATTGGAAGTCAAAAACAAATTTTAGAGAGACTTAGTGAACAAGTAAGCTTAAATAGAATGTTTGCTTCATCGTTAGCCTTAGGAATGCAAATTAACACCCCAATTAGAGCTAGACGATTTGGGAACGACATTCGAAACAAGTTGAATCGTAATGAAAATGAAATATAAACATGAAAACACATTTTTGGTAGACTTGGTGAACAAGTAAGCATGACTAGATTATGTTTCTTGATCATACGTCTTGGAAAGTGGTTTAACATGCCAATTCGAGTAAGAAAAGCTACGGATGGGGATTTGAAACAAATTGATTCATAATTGAAAAAGAATTGGAAGTCAAAAACAAATTTTAGAGAGACTTAGTGAACAAGTAAGCTTAAATAGAATGTTTGCTTCATCGTTAGCCTTAGGAATGCGAATTAACACCGCAATTAGAGCTAGAAGATTTGGGAATGACATTGAAACAAGTTGAATCGTAATGAAAATGAAATATAAACATGAAAACACATTTTTGGTAGACTTGGTGAACAAGTAAGCATGACTAGATTATGTTTCTTGATCATACGTCTTGGAAAGTGGTTTAACATGCCAATTCGAGTAAGAAAAGCTACGGATGGGGATTTGAAACAAATTGATTCATAATTGAAAAAGAATTGGAAGTCAAAAACAAATTTTAGAGAGACTTAGTGAACAAGTAAGCTTAAATAGAATGTTTGCTTCATCGTTAGCCTTAGGAATGCGAATTAACACAATTAGAGCTAGAAGATTTGGGAATGACATTGAAACAAGTTGAATCGTAATGAAAATGAAATATAAACATGAAAACACATTTTTGGTAGACTTGGTGAACAAGTAAGCATGACTAGATTATGTTTCTTGATCATACGTCTTGGAAAGTGGTTTAACATGCCAATTCGAGTAAGAAAAGCTACGGATGGGGATTTGAAACAAATTGATTCATAATTGAAAAAGAATTGGAAGTCAAAAACAAATTTTAGAGAGACTTAGTGAACAAGTAAGCTTAAATAGAATGTTTGCTTCATCGTTAGCCTTAGGAATGCGAATTAACACCCCAATTAGAGCTAGAAGATTTGGGAATGACATTCGAAACAAGTTGAATCGTAATGAAAATGAAATATAAACATGAAAACACATTTTTGGTAGACTTGGTGAACAAGTAAGCATGACTAGATTATGTTTCTTGATCATCTGTCTTGGAAAGTGGTTTAACATGCCAATTCGAGTAAGAAAAGCTACGGATGGGGATTTGAAACAAATTGATTCATAATTGAAAAAGAATTGGAAGTCAAAAACAAATTTTAGAGAGACTTAGTGAACAAGTAAGCTTAAATAGAATGTTTGCTTCATCGTTAGCCTTAGGAATGCGAATTAACACCCCAATTAGAGCTAGAAGATTTGGGAATGACATTCGAAACAAGTTGAATCGGAATGAAAATGAAATATAAACATGAAAGCACATTTTTGGTAGACTTGGTGAACAAGTAAGCATGACTAGATTATGTTTCTTGATCATACGTCTTGGAAAGTGGTTTAACATGCCAATTCGAGTAAGAAAAGCTACGGATGGGGATTTGAAACAAATTGATTCATAATTGAAAAAGAATTGGAAGTCAAAAACAAATTTTAGAGACTTAGTGAACAAGTAAGCTTAAATAGAATGTTTGCTTCATCGTTAGCCTTAGGAATGCGAATTAACACCCCAATTAGAGCTAGAAGATTTGGGAATGACATTCGAAACAAGTTGAATCGGAATGAAAATGAAATATAAACATGAAAGCACATTTTTGGTAGACTTGGTGAACAAGTAAGCATGACTAGATTATGTTTCTTGATCATCTGTCTTGGAAAGTGGTTTAACATGCCAATTCGAGTAAGAAAAGCTACGGATGGGGATTTGAAACAAATTGATTCATAATTGAAAAAGAATTGGAAGTCAAAAACAAATTTTAGAGAGACTTAGTGAACAAGTAAGCTTAAATAGAATGTTTGCTTCATCGTTAGCCTTAGGAATGCGAATTAACACCCCAATTAGAGCTAGAAGATTTGGGAATGACATTCGAAACAAGTTGAATCGTAATGAAAATGAAATATAAACATGAAAGAACATTTTTGGTAGACTTGGTGAACAAGTAAGCATGACTAGATTATGTTTCTTGATCATACGTCTTGGAAAGTGGTTTAACATGCCAATTCGAGTAAGAAAAGCTACGGATGGGGATTTGAAACAAATTGATTCATAATTGAAAAAGAATTGGAAGTCAAAAACAAATTTTAGAGAGACTTAGTGAACAAGTAAGCTTAAATAGAATGTTTGCTTCATCGTTAGCCTTAGGAATGCAAATTAACACCCCAATTAGAGCTAGACGATTTGGGAACGACATTCGAAACAAGTTGAATCGTAATGAAAATGAAATATAAACATGAAAGCACATTTTTGGTAGACTTGGTGAACAAGTAAGCATGACTAGATTATGTTTCTTGATCATCTGTCTTGGAAAGTGGTTTAACATGCCAATTCGAGTAAGAAAAGCTACGGATGGGGATTTGAAACAAATTGATTCATAATTGAAAAAGAATTGGAAGTCAAAAACAAATTTTAGAGAGACTTAGTGAACAAGTAAGCTTAAATAGAATGTTTGCTTCATCGTTAGCCTTAGGAATGCGAATTAACACCCCAATTAGAGCTAGAAGATTTGGGAATGACATTCGAAACAAGTTGAATCGGAATGAAAATGAAATATAAACATGAAAGCACATTTTTGGTAGACTTGGTGAACAAGTAAGCATGACTAGATTATGTTTCTTGATCATCTGTCTTGGAAAGTGGTTTAACATGCCAATTCGAGTAAGAAAAGCTACGGATGGGGATTTGAAACAAATTGATTCATAATTGAAAAAGAATTGGAAGTCAAAAACAAATTTTAGAGAGACTTAGTGAACAAGTAAGCTTAAATAGAATGTTTGCTTCATCGTTAGCCTTAGGAATGCGAATTAACACCCCAATTAGAGCTAGAAGATTTGGGAATGACATTCGAAACAAGTTGAATCGGAATGAAAATGAAATATAAACATGAAAGCACATTTTTGGTAGACTTGGTGAACAAGTAAGCATGACTAGATTATGTTTCTTGATCATACGTCTTGGAAAGTGGTTTAACATGCCAATTCGAGTAAGAAAAGCTACGGATGGGGATTTGAAACAAATTGATTCATAATTGAAAAAGAATTGGAAGTCAAAAACAAATTTTAGAGAGACTTAGTGAACAAGTAAGCTTAAATAGAATGTTTGCTTCATCGTTAGCCTTAGGAATGCGAATTAACACCCCAATTAGAGCTAGAAGATTTGGGAATACATTCGAAACAAGTTGAATCGGAATGAAAATGAAATATAAACATGAAAGCACATTTTTGGTAGACTTGGTGAACAAGTAAGCATGACTAGATTATGTTTCTTGATCATCTGTCTTGGAAAGTGGTTTAACATGCCAATTCGAGTAAGAAAAGCTACGGATGGGGATTTGAAACAAATTGATTCATAATTGAAAAAGAATTGGAAGTCAAAAACAAATTTTAGAGAGACTTAGTGAACAAGTAAGCTTAAATAGAATGTTTGCTTCATCGTTAGCCTTAGGAATGCAAATTAACACCCCAATTAGAGCTAGACGATTTGGGAACGACATTCGAAACAAGTTGAATCGTAATGAAAATGAAATATAAACATGAAAACACATTTTTGGTAGACTTGGTGAACAAGTAAGCATGACTAGATTATGTTTCTTGATCATCTGTCTTGGAAAGTGGTTTAACATGCCAATTCGAGTAAGAAAAGCTACGGATGGGGATTTGAAACAAATTGATTCATAATTGAAAAAGAATTGGAAGTCAAAAACAAATTTTAGAGAGACTTAGTGAACAAGTAAGCTTAAATAGAATGTTTGCTTCATCGTTAGCCTTAGGAATGCGAATTAACACCCCAATTAGAGCTAGAAGATTTGGGAATGACATTCGAAACAAGTTGAATCGGAATGAAAATGAAATATAAACATGAAAGCACATTTTTGGTAGACTTGGTGAACAAGTAAGCATGACTAGATTATGTTTCTTGATCATCTGTCTTGGAAAGTGGTTTAACATGCCAATTCGAGTAAGAAAAGCTACGGATGGGGATTTGAAACAAATTGATTCATAATTGAAAAAGAATTGGAAGTCAAAAACAAATTTTAGAGAGACTTAGTGAACAAGTAAGCTTAAATAGAATGTTTGCTTCATCGTTAGCCTTAGGAATGCGAATTAACACTGCAATTAGAGCTAGAAGATTTGGGAATGACATTCGAAACAAGTTGAATCGGAATGAAAATGAAATATAAACATGAAAGCACATTTTTGGTAGACTTGGTGAACAAGTAAGCATGACTAGATTATGTTTCTTGATCATCTGTCTTGGAAAGTGGTTTAACATGCCAATTGGAGTAAGAAAAGCTACGGATGGGGATTTGAAACAAATTGATTCATAATTGAAAAAGAATTGGAAGTCAAAAACAAATTTTAGAGAGACTTAGTGAACAAGTAAGCTTAAATAGAATGTTTGCTTCATCGTTAGCCTTAGGAATGCGAATTAACACCGCAATTAGAGCTAGAAGATTTGGGAATGACCTTCGAAACAAGTTGAATCGTAATGAAAATGAAATATAAACATGAAAGCACATTTTTGGTAGACTTGGTGAACAAGTAAGCATGACTAGATTATGTTTCTTGATCATCTGTCTTGGAAAGTGGTTTAACATGCTAATTTGAGTAAGAAAATCTACGGATGGGGATTTGAAACAAATTGATTCATAATTGAAAAAGAATTGGAAGTCAAAAACAAATTTTAGAGAGACTTAGTGAACAAGTAAGCTTAAATAGAATGTTTGCTTCATCGTTAGCCTTAGGAATGCGAATTAACACCCCAATTAGAGCTAGAAGATTTGGGAAGAAAACTCGAACCAAGTTGAATCGGAATGAAAATGAAATATAAACATGAAAGCACATTTTTGGTAGACTTGGTGAACAAGTAAGCATGACTAGATTATGTTTCTTGATCATCTGTCTTGGAAAGTGGTTTAACATGCCAATTCGAGTAAGAAAAGCTACGGATGGGGATTTGAAACAAATTGATTCATAATTGAAAAAGAATTGGAAGTCAAAAACAAATTTTAGAGAGACTTAGTGAACAAGTAAGCTTAAATAGAATGTTTGCTTCATCGTTAGCCTTAGGAATGCGAATTAACACCCCAATTAGAGCTAGAAGATTTGGGAATGACATTCGAAACAAGTTGAATCGGAATGAAAATGAAATATAAACATGAAAGCACATTTTTGGTAGACTTGGTGAACAAGTAAGCATGACTAGATTATGTTTCTTGATCATCTGTCTTGGAAAGTGGTTTAACATGCCAATTCGAGTAAGAAAAGCTACGGATGGGGATTTGAAACAAATTGATTCATAATTGAAAAAGAATTGGAAGTCAAAAACAAATTTTAGAGAGACTTAGTGAACAAGTAAGCTTAAATAGAATGTTTGCTTCATCGTTAGCCTTAGGAATGCGAATTAACACCCCAATTAGAGCTAGAAGATTTGGGAATGACACTTGAAATAAGTTCAATCGGAATGAAAATGAAATATAAACATGAAAACACATTTTTGGTAGACTTGGTGAACAAGTAAGCATGACTAGATTATGTTTCTTGATCATCTGTCTTGGAAAGTGGTTTAACATGCCAATTCGAGTAAGAAAAGCTACGGATGGGGATTTGAAACAAATTGATTCATAATTGAAAAAGAATTGGAAGTCAAAAACAAATTTTAGAGAGACTTAGTGAACAAGTAAGCTTAAATAGAATGTTTGCTTCATCGTTAGCCTTAGGAATGCAAATTAACACCGCAATTAGAGCTAGAAGATTTGGGAATGACATTCGAAACAAGTTGAATCGGAATGAAAATGAAATATAAACATGAAAGCACATTTTTGGTAGACTTGGTGAACAAGTAAGCATGACTAGATTATGTTTCTTGATCATCTGTCTTGGAAAGTGGTTTAACATGCCAATTCGAGTAAGAAAAGCTACGGATGGGGATTTGAAACAAATTGATTCATAATTGAAAAAGAATTGGAAGTCAAAAACAAATTTTAGAGAGACTTAGTGAACAAGTAAGCTTAAATAGAATGTTTGCTTCATCGTTAGCCTTAGGAATGCGAATTAACACCCCAATTAGAGCTAGAAGATTTGGGAATGACATTGAAACAAGTTGAATCGGAATGAAAATGAAATATAAACATGAAAAGCACATTTTTGGTAGACTTGGTGAACAAGTAAGCATGACTAGATTATGTTTCTTGATCATCTGTCTTGGAAAGTGGTTTAACATGCCAATTCGAGTAAGAAAAGCTACGGATGGGGATTTGAAACAAATTGATTCATAATTGAAAAAGAATTGGAAGTCAAAAACAAATTTTAGAGAGACTTAGTGAACAAGTAAGCTTAAATAGAATGTTTGCTTCATCGTTAGCCTTAGGAATGCGAATTAACACCACAATTAGAGCTAGAAGATTTGGGAATGACATTCGGAACAAGTTGAATCGGAATGAAAATGAAATATAAACATGAAAGCACATTTTTGGTAGACTTGGTGAACAAGTAAGCATGACTAGATTATGTTTCTTGATCATCTGTCTTGGAAAGTGGTTTAACATGCCAATTCGAGTAAGAAAAGCTACGGATGGGGATTTGAAACAAATTGATTCATAATTGAAAAAGAATTGGAAGTCAAAAACAAATTTTAGAGAGACTTAGTGAACAAGTAAGGTTAAATAGAATGTTTGCTTCATCGTTAGCCTTAGGAATGCGAAATAACACCGCAATTAGAGCTAGAATATTTGGGAATGACATTCGAAACAAGTTGAATCGGAATGAAAATGAAATATAAACATGAAAGCACATTTTTGGTAGACTTGGTGAACAAGTAAGCATGACTAGATTATGTTTCTTGATCATCTGTCTTGGAAAGTGGTTTAACATGCCAATTCGAGTAAGAAAAGCTACGGATGGGGATTTGAAACAAATTGATTCATAATTGAAAAAGAATTGGAAGTCAAAAACAAATTTTAGAGAGACTTAGTGAACAAGTAAGCTTAAATAGAATGTTTGCTTCATCGTTAGCCTTAGGAATGCGAATTAACACCACAATTAGAGCTAGAAGATTTGGGAATGACATTGAAACAAGTTGAATCGGAATGAAAATGAAATATAAACATGAAAGCACATTTTTGGTAGACTTGGTGAACAAGTAAGCATGACTAGATTATGTTTCTTGATCATCTGTCTTGGAAAGTGGTTTAACATGCCAATTCGAGTAAGAAAAGCTACGGATGGGGATTTGAAACAAATTGATTCATAATTGAAAAAGAATTGGAAGTCAAAAACAAATTTTAGAGAGACTTAGTGAACAAGTAAGCTTAAATAGAATGTTTGCTTCATCGTTAGCCTTAGGAATGCAAATTAACACCGCAATTAGAGCTAGAAGATTTGGGAATGACATTCGAAACAAGTTGAATCGGAATGAAAATGAAATATAAACATGAAAGCACATTTTTGGTAGACTTGGTGAACAAGTAAGCATGACTAGATTATGTTTCTTGATCATCTGTCTTGGAAAGTGGTTTAACATGCCAATTCGAGTAAGAAAAGCTACGGATGGGGATTTGAAACAAATTGATTCATAATTGAAAAAGAATTGGAAGTCAAAAACAAATTTTAGAGACTTAGTGAACAAGTAAGCTTAAATAGAATGTTTGCTTCATCGTTAGCCTTAGGAATGCGAATTAACACCGCAATTAGAGCTAGAAGATTTGGGAATGACATTCGAAACAAGTTGAATCGGAATGAAAATGAAATATAAACATGAAAGCACATTTTTGGTAGACTTGGTGAACAAGTAAGCATGACTAGATTATGTTTCTTGATCATCTGTCTTGGAAAGTGGTTTAACATGCCAATTCGAGTAAGAAAAGCTACGGATGGGGATTTGAAACAAATTGATTCATAATTGAAAAAGAATTGGAAGTCAAAAACAAATTTTAGAGAGACTTAGTGAACAAGTAAGCTTAAATAGAATGTTTGCTTCATCGTTAGCCTTAGGAATGCAAATTAACACCCCAATTAGAGCTAGAATATTTGGGAATGACATTCGAAACAAGTTGAATCGGAATGAAAATGAAATATAAACATGAAAGCACATTTTTGGTAGACTTGGTGAACAAGTAAGCATGACTAGATTATGTTTCTTGATCATCTGTCTTGGAAAGTGGTTTAACATGCCAATTCGAGTAAGAAAAGCTACGGATGGGGATTTGAAACAAATTGATTCATAATTGAAAAAGAATTGGAAGTCAAAAACAAATTTTAGAGAGACTTAGTGAACAAGTAAGCTTAAATAGAATGTTTGCTTCATCGTTAGCCTTAGGAATGCAAATTAACACCCCAATTAGAGCTAGAAGATTTGGGAATGACATTCGAAACAAGTTGAATCGGAATGAAAATGAAATATAAACATGAAAACACATTTTTGGTAGACTTGGTGAACAAGTAAGCATGACTAGATTATGTTTCTTGATCATACGTCTTGGAAAGTGGTTTAACATGCCAATTCGAGTAAGAAAAGCTACGGATGGGGATTTGAAACAAATTGATTCATAATTGAAAAAGAATTGGAAGTCAAAAACAAATTTTAGAGAGACTTAGTGAACAAGTAAGCTTAAATAGAATGTTTGCTTCATCGTTAGCCTTAGGAATGCGAATTCACACAATTAGAGCTAGAAGATTTGGGAATGACATTCGAAACAAGTTGAATCGGAATGAAAATGAAATATAAACATGAAAGCACATTTTTGGTAGACTTGGTGAACAAGTAAGCATGACTAGATTATGTTTCTTGATCATCTGTCTTGGAAAGTGGTTTAACATGCCAATTCGAGTAACAAAAGCCACGGATGGGGATTTGAAACAAATTGATTCATAATTGACAAAGAATTGGAAGTCAAAAACAAATTTTAGAGACTTAGTGAACAAGTAAGCTTAAATAGAATGTTTGCTTCATCGTTAGCCTTAGGAATGCAAATTAACACCGCAATTAGAGCTAGAAGATTTGGGAATGACATTCGAAACAAGTTGAATCGGAATGAAAATGAAATATAAACATGAAAGCACATTTTTGGTAGACTTGGTGAACAAGTAAGCATGACTAGATTATGTTTCTTGATCATCTGTCTTGGAAAGTGGTTTAACATGCCAATTCGAGTAAGAAAAGCTACGGATGGGGATTTGAAACAAATTGATTCATAATTGAAAAAGAATTGGAAGTCAAAAACAAATTTTAGAGACTTAGTGAACAAGTAAGCTTAAATAGAATGTTTGCTTCATCGTTAGCCTTAGGAATGCAAATTAACACCGCAATTAGAGCTAGAAGATTTGGGAATGACATTCGAAACAAGTTGAATCGGAATGAAAATGAAATATAAACATGAAAGCACATTTTTGGTAGACTTGGTGAACAAGTAAGCATGACTAGATTATGTTTCTTGATCATCTGTCTTGGAAAGTGGTTTAACATGCCAATTCGAGTAAGAAAAGCTACGGATGGGGATTTGAAACAAATTGATTCATAATTGAAAAAGAATTGGAAGTCAAAAACAAATTTTAGAGAGACTTAGTGAACAAGTAAGCTTAAATAGAATGTTTGCTTCATCGTTAGCCTTAGGAATGCAAATTAACACCCCAATTAGAGCTAGAAGATTTGGGAATGACATTGAAACAAGTTGAATCGGAATGAAAATGAAATATAAACATGAAAGCACATTTTTGGTAGACTTGGTGAACAAGTAAGCATGACTAGATTATGTTTCTTGATCATCTGTCTTGGAAAGTGGTTTAACATGCCAATTCGAGTAAGAAAAGCTACGGATGGGGATTTGAAACAAATTGATTCATAATTGAAAAAGAATTGGAAGTCAAAAACAAATTTTAGAGAGACTTAGTGAACAAGTAAGCTTAAATAGAATGTTTGCTTCATCGTTAGCCTTAGGAATGCGAATTAACACCCCAATTAGAGCTAGAAGATTTGGGAATGACATTGCAAACAAGTTGAATCGGAATGAAAATGAAATATAAACATGAAAGCACATTTTTGGTAGACTTGGTGAACAAGTAAGCATGACTAGATTATGTTTCTTGATCATCTGTCTTGGAAAGTGGTTTAACATGCCAATTCGAGTAAGAAAAGCTACGGATGGGGATTTGAAACAAATTGATTCATAATTGAAAAAGAATTGGAAGTCAAAAACAAATTTTAGAGAGACTTAGTGAACAAGTAAGCTTAAATAGAATGTTTGCTTCATCGTTAGCCTTAGGAAAGCAAATTAACACCGCAATTAGAGCTAGAAGATTTGGGAATGACATTCGAAACAAGTTGAATCGGAATGAAAATGAAATATAAACATGAAAGCACATTTTTGGTAGACTTGGTGAACAAGTAAGCATGACTAGATTATGTTTCTTGATCATCTGTCTTGGAAAGTGGTTTAACATGCCAATTCGAGTAGGAAATGCAACGGATGGGGATTTGAAACAAATTGATTCATAATTGGAAAAGAATTGGAAGTCAAAAACAAATTTTAGAGAGACTTAGTGAACAAGTAAGCTTAAATAGAATGTTTGCTTCATCGTTAGCCTTAGGAATGCAAAATAACAACGCAATTAGAGCTAGAATATTTGGGAATGACATTCGAAACAAGTTGAATCGTAATGAAAATAAAATATAAACATGAAAACACATTTTTGGTAGACTTGGTGAACAAGTAAGCATGATTAGATTATGTTTCTTGATCATACGTCTTGGAAACTGGTTTAACATGCCAATTGGTGTACGAAAAGCTACGGATGGGGATTTGAAACAAATTAATTCATAATTGAAAAAGAATTGGAAGTCAAAAACAAATTTTAGAGAGACTTAGTGAACAAGTAAGCTTAAATAGAATGTTTGCTTCATCGTTAGCCTTAGGAATGCGAATTAACACCCCAATTAGAGCTAGAAGATTTGGGAATGACATTCGAAACAAGTTGAATCGGAATGAAAATGAAATATAAACATGAAAGCACATTTTTGGTAGACTTGGTGAACAAGTAAGCATGACTAGATTATGTTTCTTGATCATCTGTCTTGGAAAGTGGTTTAACATGCCAATTCGAGTAAGAAAAGCTACGGATGGGGATTTGAAACAAATTGATTCATAATTGAAAAAGAATTGGAAGTCAAAAACAAATTTTAGAGAGACTTAGTGAACAAGTAAGGTTAAATAGAATGTTTGCTTCATCGTTAGCCTTAGGAATGCGAAATAACACCGCAATTAGAGCTAGAATATTTGGGAATGACATTCGAAACAAGTTGAATCGGAATGAAAATGAAATATAAACATGAAAGCACATTTTTGGTAGACTTGGTGAACAAGTAAGCATGACTAGATTATGTTTCTTGATCATCTGTCTTGGAAAGTGGTTTAACATGCCAATTCGAGTAAGAAAAGCTACGGATGGGGATTTGAAACAAATTGATTCATAATTGAAAAAGAATTGGAAGTCAAAAACAAATTTTAGAGAGACTTAGTGAACAAGTAAGCTTAAATAGAATGTTTGCTTCATCGTTAGCCTTACGAATGCGAATTAACACCCCAATTAGAGCCAGAAGATTTGGGAATGACATTTGAAACAAGTTGAATCGGAATGAAAATGAAATATAAACATGAAAGCACATTTTTGGTAGACTTGGTGAACAAGTAAGCATGACTAGATTATGTTTCTTGATCATCTGTCTTGGAAAGTGGTTTAACATGCCAATTCGAGTAAGAAAAGCTACGGATGGGGATTTGAAACAAATTGATTCATAATTGAAAAAGAATTGGAAGTCAAAAACAAATTTTAGAGAGACTTAGTGAACAAGTAAGCTTAAATAGAATGTTTGCTTCATCGTTAGCCTTAGGAATGCAAATTAACACCCCATTAGAGCTAGAATATTTGGGAATGACATTTGAAACAAGTTGAATCAGAATGAAAATGAAATATAAACATGAAAGCACATTTTTGGTAGACTTGGTGAACAAGTAAGCATGACTAGATTATGTTTCTTGATCATACATCTTGGAAAGTGGTTTAACATGCCAATTCGAGTAAGAAAAGCTACGGATGGGGATTTGAAACAAATTGATTCATAATTGAAAAAGAATTGGAAGTCAAAAACAAATTTTAGAGAGACTTAGTGAACAAGTAAGCTTAAATAGAATGTTTGCTTCATCGTTAGCCTTAGGAATGCAAATTAACACCCCAATTAGAGCTAGAAGATTTGGGAATGACATTCGAAACAAGTTGAATCGTAATGAAAATGAAATATAAACATGAAAGCACATTTTTGGTAGACTTGGTGAACAAGTAAGCATGACTAGATTATGTTTCTTGATCATCTGTCTTGGAAAGTGGTTTAACATGCCAATTCGAGTAAGAAAAGCTACGGATGGGGATTTGAAACAAATTGATTCATAATTGAAAAAGAATTGGAAGTCAAAAACAAATTTTAGAGAGACTTAGTGAACAAGTAAGCTTAAATAGAATGTTTGCTTCATCGTTAGCCTTAGGAATGCGAATTAACACCCCAATTAGAGACAGAAGATTTGGGAATGACATTCGAAACGAGTTGAATCGGAATGAAAATGAAATATAAACATGAAAGCACATTTTTGGTAGACTTGGTGAACAAGTAAGCATGACTAGATTATGTTTCTTGATCATCTGTCTTGGAAAGTGGTTTAACATGCCAATTCGAGTAAGAAAAGCTACGGATGGGGATTTGAAACAAATTGATTCATAATTGAAAAAGAATTGGAAGTCAAAAACAAATTTTAGAGAGACTTAGTGAACAAGTAAGCTTAAATAGAATGTTTGCTTCATCGTTAGCCTTAGGAATGCGAATTAACACCCCAATTAGAGCTAGAAGATTTGGGAATGACATTTGAAATAAGTTCAATCGGAATGAAACTGAAATATAAACATGAAAACACATTTTTGGTAGACTTGGTGAACAAGTAAGCATGACTAGATTATGTTTCTTGATCATCTGTCTTGGAAAGTGGTTTAACATGCCAATTCGAGTAAGAAAAGCTACGGATGGGGATTTGAAACAAATTGATTCATAATTGAAAAAGAATTGGAAGTCAAAAACAAATTTTAGAGAGACTTAGTGAACAAGTAAGCTTAAATAGAATGTTTGCTTCATCGTTAGCCTTAGGAATGCAAATTAACACCCCAATTAGAGCTAGAAGATTTGGGAATGACATTCGAAACAAGTTGAATCGGAATGAAAATGAAATATAAACATGAAAGCACATTTTTGGTAGACTTGGTGAACAAGTAAGCATGACTAGATTATGTTTCTTGATCATCTGTCTTGGAAAGTGGTTTAACATGCCAATTCGAGTAAGAAAAGCTACGGATGGGGATTTGAAACAAATTGATTCATAATTGAAAAAGAATTGGAAGTCAAAAACAAATTTTAGAGACTTAGTGAACAAGTAAGCTTAAATAAAATGTTTGCTTCATCGTTAGCCTTAGGAATGCATATTAACACCCCAATTAGAGCTAGAAGATTTGGGAATGACATTCGAAACAAGTTGAATCGGAATGAAAATGAAATATAAACATGAAAGCACATTTTTGGTAGACTTGGTGAACAAGTAAGCATGACTAGATTATGTTTCTTGATCATCTGTCTTGGAAAGTGGTTTAACATGCCAATTCGAGTAAGAAAAGCTACGGATGGGGATTTGAAACAAATTGATTCATAATTGAAAAAGAATTGGAAGTCAAAAACAAATTTTAGAGAGACTTAGTGAACAAGTAAGCTTAAATAGAATGTTTGCTTCATCGTTAGCCTTAGGAATGCGAATTAACACCCCAATTAGAGCTAGAAGATTTGGGAATGACATTCGAAACAAGTTGAATCGGAATGAAAATGAAATATAAACATGAAAGCACATTTTTGGTAGACTTGGTGAACAAGTAAGCATGACTAGATTATGTTTCTTGATCATCTGTCTTGGAAAGTGGTTTAACATGCCAATTCGAGTAAGAAAAGCTACGGATGGGGATTTGAAACAAATTGATTCATAATTGAAAAAGAATTGGAAGTCAAAAACAAATTTTAGAGAGACTTAGTGAACAAGTAAGCTTAAATAGAATGTTTGCTTCATCGTTAGCCTTAGGAATGCAAATTAACACCGCAATTAGAGCTAGAAGATTTGGGAATGACATTCGAAACAAGTTGAATCGGAATGAAAATGAAATATAAACATGAAAGCACATTTTTGGTAGACTTGGTGAACAAGTAAGCATGACTAGATTATGTTTCTTGATCATCTGTCTTGGAAAGTGGTTTAACATGCCAATTCGAGTAAGAAAAGCTACGGATGGGGATTTGAAACAAATTGATTCATAATTGAAAAAGAATTGGAAGTCAAAAACAAATTTTAGAGAGACTTAGTGAACAAGTAAGCTTAAATAGAATGTTTGCTTCATCGTTAGCCTTAGGAATGCGAATTAACACCCCAATTAGAGCTAGAAGATTTGGGAATGACATTCGAAACAAGTTGAATCGTAATGAAAATGAAATATAAACATGAAAGGCACATTTTTGGTAGACTTGGTGAACAAGTAAGCATGACTAGATTATGTTTCTTGATCATACGTCTTGGAAAGTGGTTTAACATGCCAATTCGAGTAAGAAAAGCTACGGATGGGGATTTGAAACAAATTGATTCATAATTGAAAAAGAATTGGAAGTCAAAAACAAATTTTAGAGAGACTTAGTGAACAAGTAAGCTTAAATAGAATGTTTGCTTCATCGTTAGCCTTAGGAATGCAAATTAACACCCCAATTAGAGCTAGAAGATTTGGGAATGACATTCGAAACAAGTTGAATCGGAATGAAAATGAAATATAAACATGAAAGCACATTTTTGGTAGACTTGGTGAACAAGTAAGCATGACTAGATTATGTTTCTTGATCATCTGTCTTGGAAAGTGGTTTAACATGCCAATTCGAGTAAGAAAAGCTACAGATGGGGATTTGAAACAAATTGATTCATAATTGAAAAAGAATTGGAAGTCAAAAACATATTTTAGAGAGCCTTAGTGAACAAGTAAGCTTAAATAGAATGTTTGCTTCATCGTTAGCCTTAGGAATGCAAAATAACAACGCAATTAGAGCTAGAATATTTGGGAATGACATTCGAAACAAGTTGAATCGGAATGAAAATGAAATATAAACATGAAAGCACATTTTTGGTAGACTTGGTGAACAAGTAAGCATGACTAGATTATGTTTCTTGATCATCTGTCTTGGAAAGTGGTTTAACATGCCAATTCGAGTAAGAAAAGCTACGGATGGGGATTTGAAACAAATTGATTCATAATTGAAAAAGAATTGGAAGTCAAAAACAAATTTTAGAGAGACTTAGTGAACAAGTAAGCTTAAATAGAATGTTTGCTTCATCGTTAGCCTTAGGAATGCAAATTAACACCGATATTAGAGCTAGAAGATTTGGGAATGACATTCGAAACAAGTTGAATCGGAATGAAAATGAAATATAAACATGAAAGCACATTTTTGGTAGACTTGGTGAACAAGTAAGCATGACTAGATTATGTTTCTTGATCATCTGTCTTGGAAAGTGGTTTAACATGCCAATTCGAGTAAGAAAAGCTACGGATGGGGATTTGAAACAAATTGATTCATAATTGAAAAAGAATTGGAAGTCAAAAACAAATTTTAGAGAGACTTAGTGAACAAGTAAGCTTAAATAGAATGTTTGCTTCATCGTTAGCCTTAGGAATGCAATTAACACCAATTAGAGCTAGAAGATTTGGGAATGACATTGGAAACAAGTTGAATCGGAATGAAAATGAAATATAAACATGAAAGCACATTTTTGGTAGACTTGGTGAACAAGTAAGCATGACTAGATTATGTTTCTTGATCATCTGTCTTGGAAAGTGGTTTAACATGCCAATTCGAGTAAGAAAAGCTACGGATGGGGATTTGAAACAAATTGATTCATAATTGAAAAAGAATTGGAAGTCAAAAACAAATTTTAGAGAGACTTAGTGAACAAGTAAGGTTAAATAGAATGTTTGCTTCATCGTTAGCCTTAGGAATGCGAAATAACACCGCAATTAGAGCTAGAATATTTGGGAATGACATTCGAAACAAGTTGAATCGGAATGAAAATGAAATATAAACATGAAAGCACATTTTTGGTAGACTTGGTGAACAAGTAAGCATGACTAGATTATGTTTCTTGATCATCTGTCTTGGAAAGTGGTTTAACATGCCAATTCGAGTAAGAAAAGCTACGGATGGGGATTTGAAACAAATTGATTCATAATTGAAAAAGAATTGGAAGTCAAAAACAAATTTTAGAGAGACTTAGTGAACAAGTAAGCTTAAATAGAATGTTTGCTTCATCGTTAGCCTTACGAATGCGAATTAACACCCCAATTAGAGCTAGAAGATTTGGGAATGACATTCGAAACAAGTTGAATCGTAATGAAAATGAAATATAAACATGAAAGCACATTTTTGGTAGACTTGGTGAACAAGTAAGCATGACTAGATTATGTTTCTTGATCATCTGTCTTGGAAAGTGGTTTAACATGCCAATTCGAGTAAGAAAAGCTACGGATGGGGATTTGAAACAAATTGATTCATAATTGAAAAAGAATTGGAAGTCAAAAACAAATTTTAGAGAGACTTAGTGAACAAGTAAGCTTAAATAGAATGTTTGCTTCATCGTTAGCCTTAGGAATGCAAATTAACACCCCAATTAGAGCTAGAAGATTTGGGAATGACATTCGAAACAAGTTGAATCGTAATGAAAATGAAATATAAACATGAAAACACATTTTTGGTAGACTTGGTGAACAAGTAAGCATGACTAGATTATGTTTCTTGATCATCTGTCTTGGAAAGTGGTTTAACATGCCAATTCGAGTAAGAAAAGCTACGGATGGGGATTTGAAACAAATTGATTCATAATTGAAAAAGAATTGGAAGTCAAAAACAAATTTTAGAGAGACTTAGTGAACAAGTAAGCTTAAATAGAATGTTTGCTTCATCGTTAGCCTTAGGAATGCAAATTAACACGATAATTAGAGCTAGAAGATTTGGGAATGACATTCGAAACAAGTTGAATCGGAATGAAAATGAAATATAAACATGAAAGCACATTTTTGGTAGACTTGGTGAACAAGTAAGCATGACTAGATTATGTTTCTTGATCATCTGTCTTGGAAAGTGGTTTAACATGCCAATTCGAGTAAGAAAAGCTACGGATGGGGATTTGAAACAAATTGATTCATAATTGAAAAAGAATTGGAAGTCAAAAACAAATTTTAGAGAGACTTAGTGAACAAGTAAGCTTAAATAGAATGTTTGCTTCATCGTTAGCCTTAGGAATGCGAATTAACACCCCAATTAGAGCTAGAAGATTTGGGAATGACATTTGAAACAAGTTGAATCGGAATGAAAATGAAATATAAACATGAAAGCACATTTTTGGTAGACTTGGTGAACAAGTAAGCATGACTAGATTATGTTTCTTGATCATCTGTCTTGGAAAGTGGTTTAACATGCCAATTCGAGTAAGAAAAGCTACGGATGGGGATTTGAAACAAATTGATTCATAATTGAAAAAGAATTGGAAGTCAAAAACAAATTTTAGAGAGACTTAGTGAACAAGTAAGCTTAAATAGAATGTTTGCTTCATCGTTAGCCTTAGGAATGCAAATTAACACCGCAATTAGAGCTAGAAGATTTGGGAATGACATTCGAAACAAGTTGAATCGGAATGAAAATGAAATATAAACATGAAAACACATTTTTGGTAGACTTGGTGAACAAGTAAGCATGACTAGATTATGTTTCTTGATCATCTGTCTTGGAAAGTGGTTTAACATGCCAATTCGAGTAAGAAAAGCTACGGATGGGGATTTGAAACAAATTGATTCATAATTGAAAAAGAATTGGAAGTCAAAAACAAATTTTAGAGAGACTTAGTGAACAAGTAAGCTTAAATAGAATGTTTGCTTCATCGTTAGCCTTAGGAATGCGAATTAACACCGCAATTAGAGCTAGAAGATTTGGGAATGACATTCGAAACAAGTTGAATCGGAATGAAAATGAAATATAAACATGAAAGCACATTTTTGGTAGACTTGGTGAACAAGTAAGCATGACTAGATTATGTTTCTTGATCATCTGTCTTGGAAAGTGGTTTAACATGCCAATTCGAGTAAGAAAAGCTACGGATGGGGATTTGAAACAAATTGATTCATAATTGAAAAAGAATTGGAAGTCAAAAACAAATTTTAGAGAGACTTAGTGAACAAGTAAGCTTAAATAGAATGTTTGCTTCATCGTTAGCCTTAGGAATGCAAATTAACACCGCAATTAGAGCTAGAATATTTGGGAATGACATTCGAAACAAGTTGAATCGGAATGAAAATGAAATATAAACATGAAAACACATTTTTGGTAGACTTGGTGAACAAGTAAGCATGACTAGATTATGTTTCTTGATCATCTGTCTTGGAAAGTGGTTTAACATGCCAATTCGAGTAAGAAAAGCTACGGATGGGGATTTGAAACAAATTGATTCATAATTGAAAAAGAATTGGAAGTCAAAAACAAATTTTAGAGAGACTTAGTGAACAAGTAAGCTTAAATAGAATGTTTGCTTCATCGTTAGCCTTAGGAATGCGAATTAACACCCCAATTAGAGCTAGAAGATTTGGGAATGACATTGAAACTAGTTGAATCGTAATGAAAATGAAATATAAACATGAAAACACATTTTTGGTAGACTTGGTGAACAAGTAAGCATGACTAGATTATGTTTCTTGATCATCTGTCTTGGAAAGTGGTTTAACATGCCAATTCGAGTAAGAAAAGCTACGGATGGGGATTTGAAACAAATTGATTCATAATTGAAAAAGAATTGGAAGTCAAAAACAAATTTTAGAGAGACTTAGTGAACAAGTAAGCTTAAATAGAATGTTTGCTTCATCGTTAGCCTTAGGAATGCGAATTAACACCCCAATTAGAGCTAGAAGATTTGGGAATGACATTCGTAACAAGTTGAATCGGAATGAAAATGAAATATAAACATGAAAGCACATTTTTGGTAGACTTGGTGAACAAGTAAGCATGACTAGATTATGTTTCTTGATCATCTGTCTTGGAAAGTGGTTTAACATGCCAATTCGAGTAAGAAAAGCTACGGATGGGGATTTGAAACAAATTGATTCATAATTGAAAAAGAATTGGAAGTCAAAAACAAATTTTAGTGAGACTTAGTGAACAAGTAAGCTTAAATAGAATGTTTGCTTCATCGTTAGCCTTAGGAATGCAAATTAACACCCCAATTAGAGCTAGAAGATTTGGGAATGACATTCGAAACAAGTTGAATCGTAATGAAAATGAAATATAAACATGAAAGCAAATTTTTGGTAGACTTGGTGAACAAGTAAGCATGACTAGATTATGTTTCTTGATCATACGTCTTGGAAAGTGGTTTAACATGCCAATTCGAGTAAGAAAAGCTACGGATGGGGATTTGAAACAAATTGATTCATAATTGAAAAAGAATTGGAAGTCAAAAACAAATTTTAGAGAGACTTAGTGAACAAGTAAGCTTAAATAGAATGTTTGCTTCATCGTTAGCCTTAGGAATGCGAATTAACACCCCAATTAGAGCTAGAAGATTTGGGAATGACATTTGAAACAAGTTGAATCGGAATGAAAATGAAATATAAACATGAAAGCACATTTTTGGTAGACTTGGTGAACAAGTAAGCATGACTAGATTATGTTTCTTGATCATCTGTCTTGGAAAGTGGTTTAACATGCCAATTCGAGTAAGAAAAGCTACGGATGGGGATTTGAAACAAATTGATTCATAATTGAAAAAGAATTGGAAGTCAAAAACAAATTTTAGAGAGACTTAGTGAACAAGTAAGCTTAAATAGAATGTTTGCTTCATCGTTAGCCTTAGGAATGCAAATTAACACCGCAATTAGAGCTAGAAGATTTGGGAATGACATTCGAAACAAGTTGAATCGGAATGAAAATGAAATATAAACATGAAAGCACATTTTTGGTAGACTTGGTGAACAAGTAAGCATGACTAGATTATGTTTCTTGATCATCTGTCTTGGAAAGTGGTTTAACATGCCAATTCGAGTAAGAAAAGCTACGGATGGGGATTTGAAACAAATTGATTCATAATTGAAAAAGAATTGGAAGTCAAAAACAAATTTTAGAGAGACTTAGTGAACAAGTAAGCTTAAATAGAATGTTTGCTTCATCGTTAGCCTTAGGAATGCGAATTAACACCCCAATTAGAGCTAGAAGATTTGGGAACGACATTCGAAACAAGTTGAATCGTAATGAAAATGAAATATAAACATGAAAGCACATTTTTGGTAGACTTGGTGAACAAGTAAGCATGACTAGATTATGTTTCTTGATCATCTGTCTTGGAAAGTGGTTTAACATGCCAATTCGAGTAAGAAAAGCTACGGATGGGGATTTGAAACAAATTGATTCATAATTGAAAAAGAATTGGAAGTCAAAAACAAATTTTAGAGAGACTTAGTGAACAAGTAAGCTTAAATAGAATGTTTGCTTCATCGTTAGCCTTAGGAATGCGAATTAACACCCCAATTAGAGCTAGAAGATTTGGGAATGACATTGAAACAAGTTGAATCGGAATGAAAATGAAATATAAACATGAAAGCACATTTTTGGTAGACTTGGTGAACAAGTAAGCATGACTAGATTATGTTTCTTGATCATCTGTCTTGGAAAGTGGTTTAACATGCCAATTCGAGTAAGAAAAGCTACGGATGGGGATTTGAAACAAATTGATTCATAATTGAAAAAGAATTGGAAGTCAAAAACAAATTTTAGAGAGACTTAGTGAACAAGTAAGCTTAAATAGAATGTTTGCTTCATCGTTAGCCTTAGGAATGCAAATTAACACCCCAATTAGAGCTAGACGATTTGGGAACGACATTCGAAACAAGTTGAATCGTAATGAAAATGAAATATAAACATGAAAGCACATTTTTGGTAGACTTGGTGAACAAGTAAGCATGACTAGATTATGTTTCTTGATCATTCGTCTTGGAAAGTGGTTTAACATGCCAATTCGAGTAAGAAAAGCTACGGATGGGGATTTGAAACAAATTGATTCATAATTGAAAAAGAATTGGAAGTCAAAAACAAATTTTAGAGAGACTTAGTGAACAAGTAAGCTTAAATAGAATGTTTGCTTCATCGTTAGCCTTAGGAATGCGAATTAACACCCCAATTAGAGCTAGAAGATTTGGGAACGACATTCGAAACAAGTTGAATCGTAATGAAAATGAAATATAAACATGAAAACACATTTTTGGTAGACTTGGTGAACAAGTAAGCATGACTAGATTATGTTTCTTGATCATCTGTCTTGGAAAGTGGTTTAACATGCCAATTCGAGTAAGAAAAGCTACGGATGGGGATTTTGAAACAAATTGATTCATAATTGAAAAAGAATTGGAAGTCAAAAACAAATTTTAGAGAGACTTAGTGAACAAGTAAGCTTAAATAGAATGTTTGCTTCATCGTTAGCCTTAGGAATGCGAATTAACACCCCAATTAGAGCTAGAAGATTTGGGAATGACATTCGAAACAAGTTGAATCGGAATGAAAATGAAATATAAACATGAAAACACATTTTTGGTAGACTTGGTGAACAAGTAAGCATGACTAGATTATGTTTCTTGATCATACGTCTTGGAAAGTGGTTTAACATGCCAATTCGAGTAAGAAAAGCTACGGATGGGGATTTGAAACAAATTGATTCACAAGTGAAAAAAATTGGAAGTCAAAAACAAATTTTAGAGAGACTTAGTGAACAAGTAAGCTTAAATAGAATGTTTGCTTCATCGTTAGCCTTAGGAATGCGAATTAACACCGCAATTAGAGCTAGAAGATTTGGGAATGACATTCGAAACAAGTTGAATCGGAATGAAAATGAAATATAAACATGAAAGCACATTTTTGGTAGACTTGGTGAACAAGTAAGCATGACTAGATTATGTTTCTTGATCATCTGTCTTGGAAAGTGGTTTAACATGCCAATTCGAGTAAGAAAAGCTACGGATGGGGATTTGAAACAAATTGATTCATAATTGAAAAAGAATTGGAAGTCAAAAACAAATTTTAGAGAGACTTACTGAACAAGTAAGCTTAAATAGAATGTTTGCTTCATCGTTAGCCTTAGGAATGCAAAATAACAACGCAATTAGAGCTAGAATATTTGGGAATGACATTCGAAACAAGTTGAATCGGAATGAAAATGAAATATAAACATGAAAGCACATTTTTGGTAGACTTGGTGAACAAGTAAGCATGACTAGATTATGTTTCTTGATCATCTGTCTTGGAAAGTGGTTTAACATGCCAATTCGAGTAGGAAATGCAACGGATGGGGATTTGAATCAAATTGATTCATAAGTGAAAAAGAATTGGAAGTCAAAAACAAATTTTAGAGAGACTTAGTGAACAAGTAAGCTTAAATAGAATGTTTGCTTCATCGTTAGCCTTAGGAATGCGAATTAACACCCCAATTAGAGCTAGAAGATTTGGGAATGACATTCGAAACAAGTTGAATCGGAATGAAAATGAAATATAAACATGAAAGCACATTTTTGGTAGACTTGGTGAACAAGTAAGCATGACTAGATTATGTTTCTTGATCATACGTCTTGGAAAGTGGTTTAACATGCCAATTCGAGTAAGAAAAGCTACGGATGGGGATTTGAAACAAATTGATTCATAATTGAAAAAGAATTGGAAGTCAAAAACAAATTTTAGAGAGACTTAGTGAACAAGTAAGCTTAAATAGAATGTTTGCTTCATCGTTAGCCTTAGGAATGCGAATTAACACCCCAATTAGAGCTAGAAGATTTGGGAATGACATTCGAAACAAGTTGAATCGTAATGAAAATGAAATATAAACATGAAAACACATTTTTGGTAGACTTGGTGAACAAGTAAGCATGACTAGATTATGTTTCTTGATCATCTGTCTTGGAAAGTGGTTTAACATGCCAATTTGAGTAAGAAAAGCTACGGATGGGGATTTGAAACAAATTGATTCATAATTGAAAAAGAATTGGAAGTCAAAAACAAATTTTAGAGAGACTTAGTGAACAAGTAAGCTTAAATAGAATGTTTGCTTCATCGTTAGCCTTAGGAATGCAAATTAACACCCCAATTAGAGCTAGAAGATTTGGGAATGACATTCGAAACAAGTTGAATCGGAATGAAAATGAAATATAAACATGAAAGCACATTTTTGGTAGACTTGGTGAACAAGTAAGCATGACTAGATTATGTTTCTTGATCATCTGTCTTGGAAAGTGGTTTAACATGCCAATTCGAGTAAGAAAAGCTACGGATGGGGATTTGAAACAAATTGATTCATAATTGAAAAAGAATTGGAAGTCAAAAACAAATTTTAGAGAGACTTAGTGAACAAGTAAGCTTAAATAGAATGTTTGCTTCATCGTTAGCCTTAGGAATGCAAATTAACACCCCAATTAGAGCTAGACGATTTGGGAACGACATTCGAAACAAGTTGAATCGTAATGAAAATGAAATATAAACATGAAAACACATTTTTGGTAGACTTGGTGAACAAGTAAGCATGACTAGATTATGTTTCTTGATCATCTGTCTTGGAAAGTGGTTTAACATGCCAATTCGAGTAAGAAAAGCTACGGATGGGGATTTGAAACAAATTGATTCATAATTGAAAAAGAATTGGAAGTCAAAAACAAATTTTAGAGACTTAGTGAACAAGTACGCTTAAATAGGATGTTTGCTTCATCGTTAGCCTTAGGAATGCGAATTAACACCGCAATTAGAGCTAGAAGATTTGGGAATGACATTCGAAACAAGTTAAATCGTAATGAAAATGAAATATAAACATGAAAGCACATTTTTGGTAGACTTGGTGAACAAGTAAGCATGACTAGATTATGTTTCTTGATCATCTGTCTTGGAAAGTGGTTTAACATGCCAATTGAGTAAGAAAAGCTACGGATGGGGATTTGAAACAAATTGATTCATAATTGAAAAAGAATTGGAAGTCAAAAACAAATTTTAGAGAGACTTAGTGAACAAGTAAGCTTAAATAGAATGTTTGCTTCATCGTTAGCCTTAGGAATGCAAATTAACACCGCAATTAGAGCTAGAATATTTGGGAATGACATTCGAAACAAGTTGAATCGGAATGAAAATGAAATATAAACATGAAAGCACATTTTTGGTAGACTTGGTGAACAAGTAAGCATGACTAGATTATGTTTCTTGATCATCTGTCTTGGAAAGTGGTTTAACATGCCAATTCGAGTAAGAAAAGCTACGGATGGGGATTTGAAACAAATTGATTCATAATTGAAAAAGAATTGGAAGTCAAAAACAAATTTTAGAGAGACTTAGTGAACAAGTAAGCTTAAATAGAATGTTTGCTTCATCGTTAGCCTTAGGAATGCAAATTAACACCCCATGATTAGAGCTAGAAGATTTGGGAATGACATTGAAACAAGTTGAATCGTAATGAAAATGAAATATAAACATGAAAGCACATTTTTGGTAGACTTGGTGAACAAGTAAGCATGACTAGATTATGTTTCTTGATCATCTGTCTTGGAAAGTGGTTTAACATGCCAATTCGAG
Organism: Senna siamea; assembly: GCA_031216115.1. Taxonomy (NCBI): domain Eukaryota; kingdom Viridiplantae; phylum Streptophyta; class Magnoliopsida; order Fabales; family Fabaceae; genus Senna; species Senna siamea. Next base: position 14,250,606 of record CM062356.1, on the reverse strand, counting down.
TAAGAAAAGCTACGGATTGGGATTTGAAACAAATTGATTCATAATTAAAAAAGAATTGGAAGTCAAAACTAATTTTAGAGAGACTTAGTCAACAAGTAAGCTTAAATAGAATGTTTGCTTCATCGTTAGCCTTAGGAATGCAAATTAACACCGCAATTAGAGCTAGAAAATTTGGGAATGACATTCAAAACAAGTGAATCGGAATGAAAATGAAATATAAACATGAAAGCACATTTTTGGTAGACTTGGTGAACAAGTAAGCATGACTAGATTATGTTTCTTGATCATCTGTCTTGGAAAGTGGTTTAACATGCCAATTCGAGTAAGAAAAGCTACGGATGGGGATTTGAAACAAATTGATTCATAATTGAAAAAGAATTGGAAGTCAAAAACAAATTTTAGAGAGACTTAGTGAACAAGTAAGCTTAAATAGAATGTTTGCTTCATCGTTAGCCTTACGAATGCGAATTAACACCCCAATTAGAGCCAGAAGATTTGGGAATACATTCGAAACAAGTTGAATCGGAATGAAAATGAAATATAAACATGAAAGCACATTTTTGGTAGACTTGGTGAACAAGTAAGCATGACTAGATTATGTTTCTTGATCATCTGTCTTGGAAAGTGGTTTAACATGTCAATTCGAGTAAGAAAAGCTACGGATGGGGATTTGAAACAAATTGATTCATAATTGAAAAAGAATTGGAAGTCAAAAACAAATTTTAGAGCGACTTAGTGAACAAGTAAGCTTAAATAGAATGTTTGCTTCATCGTTAGCCTTAGGAATGCGAATTAAAACCGCAATTAGAGCTAGAAGATTTGGGAATGACATTCGAAACAAGTTGAATCGGAATGAAAATGAAATATAAACATGAAATCACATTTTTGGTAGACTTGGTGAACAAGTAAGCATGACTAGATTATGTTTCTTGATCATCTGTCTTGGAAAGTGGTTTAACATGCCAATTCGAGTAAGAAAAGCTACGGATTGGGATTTGAAACAAATTGATTCATAATTAAAAAAGAATTGGAAGTCAAAAACAAATTTTAGAGAGACTTAGTCAACAAGTAAGCTTAAATAGAATGTTTGCTTCATCGTTAGCCTTAGGAATGCAAATTAACACCGCAATTAGAGCTAGAAAATTTGGGAATGACATTCAAAACAAGTGAATCGGAATGAAAATGAAATATAAACATGAAAGCACATTTTTGGTAGACTTGGTGAACAAGTAAGCATGACTAGATTATGTTTCTTGATCATCTGTCTTGGAAAGTGGTTTAACATGCCAATTCGAGTAAGAAAATCCTCGGATGGGGATTTGAAACAAATTGAATGATAATTGAAAAAGAATTGGAAGTCAAAAACAAATGTTAGATTGACTTAGTGAACAAGTATGCTTAAATAGGATGTTTGCTTCATCGTTAGCCTTAGGAATGCGAATTAACACCCCAATTAGAGCTAGAAGATTTGGGAATGACATTCGAAACAAGTTGAATCGGAATGAAAATGAAATATAAACATGAAATCACATTTTTGGTAGACTTGGTGAACAAGTAAGCATGACTAGATTATGTTTCTTGATCATCTGTCTTGGAAAGTGGTTTAACATGCCAATTCGAGTAGGAAATGCAACGGATGGGGATTTGAATCAAATTGATTCATAAGTGAAAAAGAATTGGAAGTCAAAAACAAATTTTAGAGAGACTTAGTGAACAAGTAAGCTTAAATAGAATGTTTGCTTCATCGTTAGCCTTAGGAATGCAAATTAACACCGCAATTAGAGCTAGAAAATTTGGGAATGACATTCAAAACAAGTGAATCGGAATGAAAATGAAATATAAACATGAAAGCACATTTTTGGTAGACTTGGTGAACAAGTAAGCATGACTAGATTATGTTTCTTGATCATCTGTCTTGGAAAGTGGTTTAACATGTCAATTCGAGTAAGAAAAGCTACAGATGGGGATTTGAAACAAATTGATTCATAATTGAAAAAGAATTGGAAGTCAAAAAAAATTTTAGAGAGACTTAGTGAACAAGTATGCTTAAATAGGATGTTTGCTTCATCGTTAGCCTTAGGAATGCGAATTAACACCCCAATTAGAGCTAGAAGATTTGGGAACAACATTCGAAACAAGTTAAATCGTAATGAAAATGAAATATAAACATGAAAACACATTTTTGGTAGACTTCGTGAACAAGTAAGCATGACTAGATTATGTTTCTTGATCATACGTCTTGGAAAGTGGTTTAACATGCCAATTCGAGTAAGAAAAGCTACGGATGGGGATTTGAAACAAATTGATTCATAATTGAAAAAGAATTGGAAGTCAAAAACAAATTTTAGAGAGACTTAGTGAACAAGTAAGCTTAAATAGAATGTTTGCTTCATCGTTAGCCTTAGGAATGTGAATTAACACCGCAATTAGAGCTAGAAGATTTGGGAATGACATTCGAAACAAGTTGAATCGGAATGAAAATGAAATATAAACATGAAAGCACATTTTTGGTAGACTTGGTGAACAAGTAAGCATGACTAGATTATGTTTCTTGATCATCTGTCTTGGAAAGTGGTTTAACATGCCAATTCGAGTAAGAAAAGCTACGGATGGGGATTTGAAACAAATTGATTCATAATTGAAAAAGAATTGGAAGTCAAAAACAAATTTTAGAGAGACTTAGTGAACAAGTAAGCTTAAATAGAATGTTTGCTTCATCGTTAGCCTTAGGAATGCGAATTAACACCGCAATTAGAGCTAGAATATTTGGGAATGACATTCGAAACAAGTTGAATCGGAATGAAAATGAAATATAAACATGAAAGCACATTTTTGGTAGACTTGGTGAACAAGTAAGCATGACTAGATTATGTTTCTTGATCATCTGTCTTGGAAAGTGGTTTAACATGCCAATTCGAGTAAGAAAAGCTACGGATGGGGATTTGAATCAAATTGATTCATAAGTGAAACAGAATTGGAAGTCTAAAACAAATTTTAGAGAGACTTAGTGAACAAGTAAGCTTAAATAGAATGTTTGCTTCATCGTTAGCCTTACGAATGCGAATTAACACCCCAATTAGAGCCAGAAGATTTGGGAATACATTCGAAACAAGTTGAATCGTAATGAAAATGAAATATAAACATGAAAACACATTTTTGGTAGACTTGGTGAACAAGTAAGCATGACTAGATTATGTTTCTGGATAATCTGTCTTGGAAAGTGGTTTAACATGTCAATTCGAGTAAGAAAAGCTACGGATGGGGATTTGAAACAAATTGATTCATAATTGAAAAAGAATTGGAAGTCAAAAACAAATTTTAGAGCGACTTAGTGAACAAGTAAGCTTAAATAGAATGTTTGCTTCATCGTTAGCCTTAGGAATGCGAATTAAAACCGCAATTAGAGCTAGAAGATTTGGGAATGACATTCGAAACAAGTTGAAATGTAATGAAAATGAAATATAAACATCAAAGCACATTTTTGGTAGACTTGGTGAACAAGTAAGCATGACTAGATTATGTTTCTTGATCATCTGTCTTGGAAAGTGGTTTAACATGCCAATTCGAGTAAGAAAAGCTACGGATGGGGATTTGAATCAAATTGATTCATAAGTGAAAAAGAATTGGAAGTCAAAAACAAATTTTAGAGAGACTTAGTGAACAAGTAAGCTTAAATAGAATGTTTGCTTCATCGTTAGCCTTAGGAATGCGAATTAACACCCCAATTAGAGCTAGAAGATTTGGGAATGATATTCAAATAAAGTTGAATCGTAACGAAAATGAAATATAAACATGAAAACACATTTTTGGTAGACTTGGTGAACAAGTAAGCATGACTAGATTATGTTTCTTGATCATCTATCTTGGAAAGTGGTTTAACATGCCAATTCGAGTAAGAAAAGCTACGGATGGGGATTTGAAACAAATTGATTCATAATTGAAAAAGAATTGGAAGTCAAAAACAAATTTTAGAGAGACTTAGTGAACAAGTAAGCTTAAATAGAATGTTTGCTTCATCGTTAGCCTTAGGAATGCGAATTAACACCGCAATTAGAGCTAGAAGATTTGGGAATGACATTCGAAACAAGTTGAATCGTAATGAAAATGAAATATAAACATGAAAACACATTTTTGGTAGACTTGGTGAACAAGTAAGCATGACTAGATTATGTTTCTTGATCATCTGTCTTGGAAAGTGGTTTAACATGCCAATTCGAGTAAGAAAAGCTACGGATGGGGATTTGAAACAAATTGATTCATAATTGAAAAAGAATTGGAAGTCAAAAACAAATTTTAGAGAGACGTAGTGAACAAGTAAGCTTAAATACAATGTTTGCTTCATCGTTAGCCTTAGGAATGCGAATTAACACCCCAATTAGAGCGAGACGATTTGGGAATGACATTCGAAACAAGTTGAAATGTAATGAAAATGAAATATAAACATCAAAGCACATTTTTGGTAGACTTGGTGAACAAGTAAGCATGACTAGATTATGTTTCTTGATCATCTATCTTGGAAAGTGGTTTAACATGCCAATTCGAGTAAGAAAAGTTACGGATGGGGATTTGAAACAAATTGATTCATAATTGAAAAGGAATTGGAAGTCAAAAACTAATTTTAGAGAGACTTAGTGAACAAGTATGCTTAAATAGGATGTTTGCTTCATTGTTAGCCTTAGGAATGCGAATTAACACCCCAATTAGAGCTAGACGATTTGGGAATGACATTCGAAACAAGTTGAAATGTAATGAAAATGAAATATAAACATGAAAACACATTTTTGGTAGACTTGGTGAACAAGTAAGCATGACTAGATTATGTTTCTTGATCATCTATCTTGGAAAGTGGTTTAACATGCCAATTCGAGTAAGAAAAGTTACGGATGGGGATTTGAAACAAATTGATTCATAATTGAAAAAGAATTGGAAGTCAAAAACAAATTTTAGAGAGACGTAGTGAACAAGTAAGCTTAAATAGAATGTTTGCTTCATCGTTAGCCTTACGAATGCGAATTAACACCCCAATTAGAGCTAGAAGATTTTGGAATGACATTCAAAAAAAGTTGAATCGGAATGAAAATGAAATATAAACATGAAAGAACATTTTTGGTAGACTTGGTGAACAAGTAAGCATGACTAGATTATGTTTCTTGATCATCTGTCTTGGAAAGTGGTTTAACATGCCAATTCGAGTAAGAAAAGCTACGGATGGGGATTTGAAACAAATTGATTCATAATTGAAACAGAATTGGAAGTCAAAAACAAATTTTAGAGAGACGTAGTGAACAAGTAAGCTTAAATAGAATGTTTGCTTCATCGTTAGCCTTAGGAATGCAAATTAACACCCCAATTAGAGCTAGACGATTTGGGAATGACATTCGAAACAAGTTGAATCGTAATGAAAATGAAATATAAACATGAAAACACATTTTTGGTAGACTTGGTGAACAAGTAAGCATGACTAGATTATGTTTCTTTATCATCTGTCTTGGAAAGTGGTTTAACATGTCAATTCGAGTAAGAAAAGCTACGGATGGGGATTTGAAACAAATTGATTCATAATTGAAAAAGAATTGGAAGTCAAACACAAATTTTAGAGAGACTTAGTGAACAAGTAAGCTTAAATAGAATGTTTGCTTCATCGTTAGCCTTAGGAATGCGAATGAACACCCCAATTAAAGCTAGAAAGATTTGGGAATGACATTCGAAACAAGTTGAATCGGAATGAAAATGAAATATAAACATGAAATCACATTTTTGGTAGACTTGGTGAACAAGTAAGCATGACTAGATTATGTTTCTTGATCATCTGCCTTTGGAAAGTGGTTTAACAAGCCAATTCGAGTAAGAAAAGCTACGGATGGGGATTTGAAACAAATTGAATCATAATTGAAAAAGAATTGGAAGTTAAAAACAAATTTTAGAGACTTAGTCAACAAGTAAGCTTAAATAGAATGTTTGCTTCATCGTTAGCCTTAGGAATGCAAATTAACACCGCAATTAGAGCTAGAAAATTTGGGAATGACATTCAAAACAAGTTGAATCGTAATGAAAATGAAATATAAACATGAAAACACATTTTTGGTAGACTTGGTGAACAAGTAAGCATGACTAGATTATGTTTCTTGATCATCTATATTGGAAAGTGGCTTAACATGCCAATTCGAGTAAGAAAAGCTACGGATGGGGATTTGAAACAAATTGATTCATAATTGAAAAAGAATTGGAAGTCAAAAACAAATTTTAGAGAGACTTAGTGAACAAGTAAGCTTAAATAGAATGTTTGCTTCATCGTTAGCCTTAGGAATGCGAATTAACACCCCAATTAGAGCTAGACGATTTGGGAATGCATTCGAAACAAGTTGAATCGTAATGAAAATAAAATATAAACATGAAAGCATATTTTTGGTAGACTTGGTGAACAAGTAAGCATGACTAGATTATGTTTCTTGATCATCTGTCTTGGAAAGTGGTTTAACATGCCAATTGGAGTAAGAAAAGCTACGGATGGGGATTTGAAACAAATTGATTCATAATTGAAAAAGAATTGGAAGTCAAAATAAATTTTAGAACGACGTAGTGAACAAGTAAGCTTAAATAGAATGTTTGCTTCATCGTTAGCCTTAGGAATGCGAATTAACACCCCAATTAGAGCTAGACGATTTGGGAATGACATTATAAACAAGTTGAATCAGAATGAAACTAAAATATAAACATGAAAACACATTTTTGGTAGACTTGGTGAACAAGTAAGCATGACTAGATTATGTTTCTTGATCATACGTCTTGGAAAGTGGTTTAACATGCCAATTCGAGTAAGAAAAGCTACGGATGGGGATTTGAAACAAATTGATTCATAATTGACAAAGAATTGGAAGTCAAAAACTAATTTTAGAGAGACTTAGTGAACAAGTATGCTTAAATAGAATGTTTGCTTCATCGTTAGCCTTACGAATGTGAATTAACACCCCAATTAGAGCTAGAAGATTTGGGAATACATTCGAAACAAGTTGAATCGTAACTAAAGTGGTTTAACATGCCAATTGGAGTAAGAAAAGCTACGGATGTGGATTTGAAACAAATTGAATCATAATTGAAAAAGAATTAGAAGTCAAAAACTAATTTTAGAGAGACTTAGTGAACAAGTAAGCTTAAATAGAATGTTTGCTTCATCGTTAGCCTTAGGAATGCGAATTAACACCCTAATTAGAGCTAGAAGATTTGGGAATGACATTCGAAACAAGTTGAATCGGAATGAAAATGAAATATAAACATGAAAACACATTTTTGGTAGACTTGGTGAACAAGTAAGCATGACTAGATTATGTTTCTTGATCATCTGTCTTGGAAAGTGGTTTAACATGCCAATTCGAGTAAGAAAAGCTACGGATGGGGATTTGAAACAAATTGATTCATAATTGAAAAAGAATTGGAAGTCAAAAACAAATTTTAGAGAGACTTAGTGAACAAGTAAGCTTAAATAGAATGTTTGCTTCATCGTTAGCCTTACGAATGCGAATTAACACCTCAATTAGAGCTAGAAGATTTGGGAATACATTCGAAACAAGTTGAATCGTAACTAAAGTGGTTTAACATGCCAATTGGAGTAAGAAAAGCTACGGATGGGGATTTGAAACAAATTGAATCATAATTGAAAAAGAATTGGAAGTCAAAAAAAATTTTAGAGAGACTTAGTGAACATGTAAGCTTAAATAGAATGTTTGCTTCATCGTTAGCCTTAGGAATGCGAATTAACACCCCAATTAGAGCTAGAAGATTTGGGAATGACATTCAAAACAAGTTGAATCGTCGTGAAAATGAAATATAAACATGAAAACACATTTTTGGTAGACTTGGTGAACAAGTAAGCATGACTAGATTATGTTTCTTGATCATACGTCTTGGAAAGTGGTTTAACATGCCAATTCGAGTAAGAAAAGCTACGGATGGGGATTTGAAACAAATTGATTCATAATTGAAAAAGAATTGGAAGTCAAAAACAAATTTTAGAGACTTAGTGAACAAGTAAGCTTAAATAGAATGTTTGCTTCATCGTTAGCCTTAGGAATGCGAATTAACACCGCAATTAGAGCTAGAAGATTTGGGAATGACATTCGAAACAAGTTGAATCGTAATGAAAATGAAATATAAACATGAAAACACATTTTTGGTAGACTTGGTGAACAAGTAAGCATGACTAGATTATGTTTCTTGATCATACGTCTTGGAAAGTGGTTTAACATGCCAATTCGAGTAAGAAAAGCTACGGATGGGGATTTGAAACAAATTGATTCATAATTGACAAATAATTGGAAGTCAAAAACAAATTTTAGAGAGACTTAGTGAACAAGTAAGCTTAAATAGAATGTTTGCTTCATCGTTAGCCTTAGGAATGCGAATTAACACCCCAATTAGAGCTAGAAGATTTGGGAATGACATTCAAAACAAGTTGAATCGTAACTAAAGTGGTTTAACATGCCAATTGGAGTAAGAAAAGCTACGGATGGGGATTTGAAACAAATTGAATCATAATTGAAAAAGAATTGGAAGTCGAAAACATATTTTTGAGAGACTTAGTGAACAAGTAAGCTTAAATAGAAAGTTTGCTTGATCGTTAGCCTTAGGAATGCGAATTAACACCGCAATTAGAGCCAGAAGATTTGGGACTGACATTCGAAACAAGTTGAATCGTAATGAAAATGAAATATAAACATGAAAACACATTTTTGGTAGACTTGGTGAACAAGTAAGCATGACTAGATTATGTTTCTTGATCATCTATCTCGGAAAGTGGTTTAACATGCCAATTCGAGTAAGAAAAGCTACGGATGGGGATTTGAAACAAATTGATTCATAATTGAAAAAGAATTGGAAGTCAAAAACAAATTTTAGAGAGACTTAGTGAACAAGTAAGCTTAAATAGAATGTTTGCTTCATCGTTAGCCTTAGGAATGTGAATTAACACCCCAATTAGAGCTAGAAGATTTGGGAATACATTCGAAACAAGTTGAATCGTAACTAAAGTGGTTTAACATGCCAATTGGAGTAAGAAAAGCTACGGATGGGGATTTGAAACAAATTGAATCATAATTGAAAAAGAATTGGAAGTCAAAAACAAATTTTAGAGAGACTTAGTGAACAAGTAAGCTTAAATAGAATGTTTGCTTCATCGTTAGCCTTAGGAATGTGAATTAACACCCCAATTAGAGCTAGAAGATTTGGGAATGACATTCGAAACAAGTTGAATCATAATGAAAATGAAATATAAACATGAAAACACATTTTTGGTAGACTTGGTGAACAAGTAAGCATGACTAGATTATGTTTCTTGATCATACGTCTTGGAAAGTGGTTTAACATGCCAATTCGAGTAAGAAAAGCTACGGATGGGGATTTGAAACAAATTGATTCATAATTGAAAAAGAATTGGAAGTCAAAAACAAATTTTAGAGAGACTTAGTGAACAAGTAAGCTTAAATAGAATGTTTGCTTCATCGTTAGCCTTAGGAATGCGAATTAACACCCCAATTAGAGCTAGAAGATTTGGGAATACATTCGAAACAAGTTGAATCATAACTAAAGTGGTTTAACATGCCAATTGGAGTAAGAAAAGCTACGGATGGGGATTTGAAACAAATTGAATCATAATTGAAAAAGAATTAGAAGTCAAAAATAAATTTTAGAGAGACTTAGTGAACAAGTAAGCTTAAATAGAATGTATGCTTCATCGTTAGCCTTAGGAATGCGAATTAACACCGCAATTAGAGCTAGAAGATTTGGGAATACATTCGAAACAAGTTGAATCGTAACTAAAGTGGTTTCACATGCCAATTGGAGTAAGAAAAGCTACTGATGGGGATTTGAAACAAATTGAATCATAATTGAAAAAGAATTGGAAGTCAAAAATAAATTTTAGAGAGACTTAGTGAACAAGTAAGCTTAAATAGAGTGTATGCTTCATCGTTAGCCTTAGGAATGCGAATTAACACCGCAATTAGAGCTAGAAGATTTGGGAATGACATTCGAAACAAGTTGAATTGGAATGAAAATGAAATATAAACATGAAAACACAGTTTTGGTAATCTTGGTGAAGAAGTAAGCAGGACTAGATTATGTTTCTTGATCATACGTCTTGGAAAGTGGTTTAACATGCCAATTCGAGTAAGAAAAGCTACGGATGGGGATTTGAAACAAATTGAATCATAATTGAAAAAGAATTGGAAGTCAAAAACAAATTTTAGAGAGACTTAGTGAACAAGTAAGCTTAAATAGAATGTTTGCTTCATCGTTAGCCTTACGAATGCGAATTAACACCCCAATTAGAGCTAGAAGATTTGGGAATACATTCGAAACAAGTTGAATCGTAACTAAAGTGGTTTAACATGCCAATTGGAGTAAGAAAAGCTACGGATGGGGATTTGAAACAAATTGAATCATAATTGAAAAAGAATTGGAAGTCAAAAAAGTAATTTTAGAGAGACTTAGTGAACAAGTAAGCTTAAATATAATGTTTGCTTCATCGTTAGCCTTACGAATGCGAATTAACACCCTAATTAGAGCTAGAAGATTTGGGAATACATTCGAAACAAGTTGAATCGGAATGAAAATGAAATATAAACATGAAAGCACATTTTTGGTAGACTTGGTGAACAAGTAAGCATGACTAGATTATGTTTCTTGATCATCTGTCTTGGAAAGTGGTTTAACATGCCAATTCGAGTAAGAAAAGCTACGGATGGGGATTTGAAACAAATTGATTCATAATTGAAAAAGAATTGGAAGTCAAAAACAAATTTTAGAGAGACTTAGTGAACAAGTAAGCTTAAATAGAATGTTTGCTTCATCGTTAGCCTTAGGAATGCGAATTAACACCCCAATTAGAGCTAGACGATTTGGGAATGACATTCGAAACAAGCTGAATCGTAATGAAAATGAAATATAAACATGAAAGCACATTTTTGGTAGACTTGGTGAACAAGTAAGCATGACTAGATTATGTTTCTTGATCATACGTCTTGGAAAGTGGTTTAACATGCCAATTCGAGTAAGAAAAGCTACGGATGGGGATTTGAAACAAATTGATTCATAATTGAAAAAGAATTGGAAGTCAAAAACAAATTTTAGAGAGACTTAGTGAACAAGTAAGCTTAAATAGAATGTTTGCTTCATCGTTAGCCTTACGAATGTGAATTAACACCCCAATTAGAGCTAGAAGATTTGGGAATACATTCGAAACAAGTTGAATCGTAACTAAAGTGGTTTAACATGCCAATTGGAGTAAGAAAAGCTACGGATGGGGATTTGAAACAAATTGAATCATAATTGAATAAGAATTGGAAGTCAAAAACAAATTTTAGAGAGACTTAGTGAACAAGTAAGCTTAAATAGAATGTTTGCTTCATCGTTAGCCTTAGGAATGCGAATTAACACCTCAATTAGAGCTAGACGATTTGGGAATGACATTCGAAACAAGTTGAATCGTAATGAAAATGAAATATAAACATGAAAGCACATTTTTGGTAGACTTGGTGAACAAGTAAGCATGACTAGATTATGTTTCTTGATCATACGTCTTGGAAAGTGGTTTAACATGCCAATTCGAGTAAGAAAAGCTACGGATGGGGATTTGAAACAAATTGATTCATAATTGAATAAGAATTGGAAGTCAAAAACTAATTTTAGAGAGACTTAGTGAACAAGTAAGCTTAAATAGAATGTTTGCTTCATCGTTAGCCTTACGAATGGGAATTAACACCCCAATTAGAGCTAGAAGATTTGGGAATACATTCGAAACAAGTTGAATCGTAACTAAAGTGGTTTAACATGCCAATTGGAGTAAGAAAAGCTACGGATGGGGATTTGAAACAAATTGAAACATAATTGAAAAAGAATTAGAAGTCAAAAACAAATTTTAGAGAGACTTAGTGAACAAGTAAGCTTAAATAGAATGTTTGCTTCATCGTTAGCCTTAGGAATGCGAATTAACACCCCAATTAGAGCTAGACGATTTGGGAATGACATTCGAAACAAGTTGAATCGTAATGAAAATGAAATATAAACATGAAAACACATTTTTGGTAGACTTGGTGAACAAGTAAGCATGACTAGATTATGTTTCTTGATCATACGTCTTGGAAAATGGTTTAACATGCCAATTCGAGTAAGAAAAGCTACGGATGGGGATTTGAAACAAATTGATCCATAATTGAAAAAGAATTGGGAGTCAAAAACTAATTTTAGAGAGACTTAGTGAACAAGTAAGCTTAAATAGAATGTTTGCTTCATCGTTAGCCTTACGAATGTGAATTAACACCGCACTTAGAGCTAGAAGATTTGGGAATACATTCGAAACAAGTTGAATCGTAACTAAAGTGGTTTAACATGCCAATTGGAGTAAGAAAAGCTACGGATGGGGATTTGAAACAAATTGAATCATAATTGAAAAAGAATTGGAAGTCGAAAACATATTTTTGAGAGACTTAGTGAACAAGTAAGCTTAAATAGAAAGTTTGCTTGATCGTTAGCCTTAGGAATGCGAATTAACACCGCAATTAGAGCTAGAAGATTTGGGAATGACATTCGAAACAAGTTGAATCGTAATGAAAATGAAATATAAACATGAAAACACATTTTTGGTAGACTTGGTGAACAAGTAAGCATGACTAGATTATGTTTCTTGATCATACGTCTTGGAAAGTGGTTTAACATGCCAATTCGAGTAAGAAAATCTACGGATGGGGATTTGAAACAAATTGATTCATAATTGAAAAATAATTAGAAGTCAAACACTAATTTTAGAGAGACTTAGTGAACAAGTAAGCTTAAATAGAATGTTTGCTTCATCGTTAGCCTTACGAATGTGAATTAACACCCCTATTAGAGCTAAAAGATTTGGGAATACATTCGAAACAAGTTGAATCGTAATGAAAATGAAATATAAACATGAAAACACATTTTTGGTAGACTTGGTGAACAAGTAAGCATGACTAGATTATGTTTCTTGATCATACGTCTTGGAAAGTGGTTTAACATGCCAATTGGAGTAAGAAAAGCTACGGATGGGGATTTGAAACAAATTGAATCATAATTGAAAAAGAATTAGAAGTCAAAAACAAATTTTAGAGAGACTTAGTGAACAAGTAAGCTTAAATAGAATGTTTGCTTCATCGTTAGCCTTAAGAATGCGAATTAACACCCCAATTAGAGCTAGATGATTTGGGAATACATTCGCAACAAGTTGAATAGTAATGAAAATGAAATATAAACATGAAAACACATTTTTGGTAGACTTGGTGAACAAGTAAGCATGACTAGATTATGTTTCTTGATCATACGTCTTGGAAAGTGGTTTAACATGCCAATTCGAGTAAGAAAAGCTACGGATGGGGATTTAAAACAAATTGATTTATAATTGAAAAACAATTGGAAGTCAAACACTAATTTTAGAGAGACTTAGTGAACAAGTAAGCTTAAATAGAATGTTTGCTTCATCGTTAGCCTTACGAATGTGAATTAACACCCCTATTAGAGCTAGAAGATTTGGGAATACATTCGAAACAAGTTGAATCGTAACTAAAGTGGTTTAACATGCCAATTGGAGTAAGAAAAGCTACGGATGGGGATTTGAAACAAATTGAATCATAATTGAAAAAGAATTGGAAGTCGAAAACATATTTTTGAGAGACTTAGTGAACAAGTAAGCTTAAATAGAAAGTTTGCTTGATCGTTAGCCTTAGGAATGCGAATTAACACCGCAATTAGAGCCAGAAGATTTGGGACTGACATTCGAAACAAGTTGAATCGTAATGAAAATGAAATATAAACATGAAAACACATTTTTGGTAGACTTGGTGAACAAGTAAGCATGACTAGATTATGTTTCTTGATCATACGTATTTAAAAGTGGTTTAACATGCCAATTCGAGCAAGAAAATCTACGGATGGGGAATTGAAACAAATTGATTCATAATTGAAAAAGAATTGGAAGTCAAAAACTAATTTTAGAGAGACTTAGTGAACAAGTATTCTTAAATAGAATGTTTGCTTGATCGTTAGCCTTAGGAATGCGAATTAACACCCCCGATTAAGAAATTTGACGATTTGGGAATGACATTCGAAACAAGTTGAATCGTAATGAAAATGAAATATAAACATGAAAACACATTTTTGGTAGACTTGGTGAACAAGTAAGCATGACTAGATTATGTTTCTTGATCATACGTATTTAAAAGTGGTTTAACATGCCAATTCGAGCAAGAAAATCTACGGATGGGGAATTGAAACAAATTGATTCATAATTGAAAAAGAATTGGAAGTCAAAAACTAATTTTAGAGAGACTTAGTAAACAAGTAAGCTTAAATAGAATGTTTGCTTGATCGTTAGCCTTAGGAATGCGAATTAACACCCCAATTAGAGCTAGACGATTTGGGAATGACATTCGAAACAAGCTGAATCGTAATGAAAAAGAAATATAAACATGAAAGCACATTTTTGGTAGACTTGGTGAACAAGTAAGCATGACTAGATTATGTTTCTTGATCATACGTCTTGGAAAGTGGTTTAACATGCCAATTCGAGTAAGAAAAGCTACGGATGGGGATTTGAAACAAATTGATTCATAATTGAAACAGAATTAGAAGTCAAAATTAAATTTTAGAGAGACTTATTGAACAAGTAAGCTTAAATAGAATGTTTGCTTCATCGTTAACCTTACGAATGTAAATTAACACCCCAATTAGAGCTAGAAGATTTGGGAATACATTCGAAACAAGTTGAATCGTAACTAAAGTGGTTTAACATGCCAATTGGAGTAAGAAAAGCTACGGATGGGGATTGGAAACAAATTTAATCATAATTGAAAAAGAATTAGAAGTCAAAAACAAATTTTAGAGAGACTTAGTGAACAAGTAAGATTAAATAGAATGTTTGGTTCATCGTTAGCCTTAGGAATGCGAATTAACACCTCAATTAGAGCTAGACGATTTGGGAATGACATTCGAAACAAGTTGAATCGTAATGAAAATGAAATATAAACATGAAAGCACATTTTTGGTAGACTTGGTGAACAAGTAAGCATGACTAGATTATGTTTCTTGATCATACGTCTTGGAAAGTGGTTTAACATGCCAATTCGAGTAAGAAAAGCTACGGATGGGGATTTGAAACAAATTGATTCATAATTGAAAAAGAATTGGAAGTCAAAAACAAATTTTAGAGAGACTTAGTGAACAAGTAAGCTTAAATAGAATGTTTGCTTCATCGTTAGCCTTACGAATGGGAATTAACACCCCAATTAGAGCTAGAAGATTTGGGAATGACATTCGAAACAAGTTGAATCGTAATGAAAATGAAATATAAACATGAAAACACATTTTTGGTAGACTTGGTGAACAAGTAAGCATGACTAGATTATGTTTCTTGATCATACGTCTTGGAAAGTGGTTTAACATGCCAATTCGAGTAAGAAAAGCTACGGATGGGGATTTGAAACAAATTGATCCATAATTGAAAAAGAATTGGAAGTCAAAAACTAATTTTAGAGAGACTTAGTGAACAAGTAAGCTTAAATAGAATGTTTGCTTCATCGTTAGCCTTACGAATGTGAATTAACACCCCTATTAGAGCTAGAAGATTTGGGAATACATTCGAAACAAGTTGTATCGTAATGAAAATGAAATATAAACATGAAAAAGAACATTTTTGGTAGACTTGGTGAACAAGTAAGCATGACTAGATTATGTTTCTTGATCATCTATCTTGGAAAGTGGTTTAACATGCCAATTGGAGTAAGAAAAGCTACGGATGCGGATTTGAAACAAATTGATTCATAATTGAAAATGAATTGGAAGTCGAAAACATATTTTTGAGAGACTTAGTGAACAAGTAAGCTTAAATAGAAAGTTTGCTTGATCGTTAGCCTTTGGAATGCGAATTAACACCGCAATTAGAGCCAGAAGATTTGGGACTGACATTCGAAACAAGTTGAATCGTAATGAAAATGAAATATAAACATGAAAACACATTTTTGGTAGACTTGGTGAACAAGTAAGCATGACTAGATTATGTTTCTTGATCATACGTCTTGGAAAGTGGTTTAACATGCCAATTCGAGTAAGAAAATCTACGGATGGGGATTTGAAACAAATTGAATCATAATTGAAAAATAATTGGAAGTCAAACACTAATTTTAGAGAGACTTAGTGAACAAGTAAGCTTAAATAGAATGTTTGCTTCATCGTTAGCCTTACGAATGTGAATTAACACCCCTATTAGAGCTAAAAGATTTGGGAATACATTCGAAACAAGTTGAATCGTAATGAAAATGAAATATAAACATGAAAACACATTTTTGGTAGACTTGGTGAACAAGTAAGCATGACTAGATTATGTTTCTTGATCATCGTCTTGGAAAGTGGTTTAACATGCCAATTGGAGTAAGAAAAGCTACGGATGGGGATTGGAAACAAATTGAATCATAATTGAAAAAGAATTAGAAGTCAAAGACAAATTTTAGAGAGACTTAGTGAACAAGTAAGCTTAAATAGAATGTTTGCTTCATCGTTAGCCTTAAGAATGCGAATTAACACCTAATTAGAGCTAGATGATTTGGGAATACATTCGCAACAAGTTGAATAGTAATGAAAATGAAATATAAACATGAAAACACATTTTTGGTAGACTTGGTGAACAAGTAAGCATGACTAGATTATGTTTCTTGATCATACGTCTTGGAAAGTGGTTTAACATGCCAATTCGAGTCAGAAAAGCTACGGATGGGGATTTGAAACAAATTGATTTATAATTGAAAAACAATTGGAAGTCAAACACTAATTTTAGAGAGACTTAGTGAACAAGTAAGCTTAAATAGAATGTTTGCTTCATCGTTAGCCTTACGAATGTGAATTAACACCCCTATTAGAGCTAGAAGATTTGGGAATACATTCGAAACAAGTTGAATCGGAATGAAAATGAAATATAAACATGAAAACACATTTTTGGTAGACTTGGTGAACAAGTAAGTGCATGACTAGATTATGTTTCTTGGATCATCACGATTTGGAAAGTGGTTTAACATGCCAATTGGAGTAAGAAAAGCTACGGATGGGGATTTGAAACAAATTGAATCATAATTGAAAAAGAATTAGAAGTCGAAAACATATTTTTGAGAGACTTAGTGAACAAGTAAGCTTAAATAGAATGTTTGCTTCATCGTTAGCCTTAGGAATGCGAATTAACACCCCAATTAGAGCTAGAAGATTTGGGAATGACATTCGAAACAAGTTGAATCGTAATGAAAATGAAATATAAACATGAAAACACATTTTTGGTAGACTTGGTGAACAAGTAAGCATGACTAGATTATGTTTCTTGATCATACGTCTTGGAAAGTGGTTTAACATGCCAATTCGAGTAAGAAAAGCTACGGATGGGGATTTGAAACAAATTGATTCATAATTGAAAAAGAATTGGAAGTCAAAAACTAATTTTAGAGACTTAGTGAACAAGTAAGCTTAAATAGAATGTTTGCTTCATCGTTAGCCTTAGGAATGCGAATTAACACCCCAATTAGAGCTAGACGATTTGGGAATGACATTCGAAACAAGTTGAATCGTAATGAAAATGAAATATAAACATGAAAACACATTTTTGGTAGACTTGGTGAACAAGTAAGCATGACTAGATTATGTTTCTTGATCATACGTCTTGGAAAGTGGTTTAACATGCCAATTCGAGTAAGAAAAGCTACGGATGGGGATTTGAAACAAATTGATTCATAATTGAAACAGAATTAGAAGTCAAAATCAAATTTTAGAGAGACTTATTGAACAAGTAAGCTTCAATAGAATGTTTGCTTCATCGTTAACCTTACAAATGCGAATTAACACCCCAATTAGAGCTAGAAGATTTGGGAATGCATTCGAAACAAGTTGAATCGTGAAAATGAAATATAAACATGAAAAAAAATTTTGGAAGACTTGGTGAACAAGTAAGCATGACTAGATTATGTTTCTTGATCATACGTCTTGGAAAGTGGTTTAACATGCCAATTGGAGTAAGAAAAGCTACGGATGGGGATTTGAAACAAATTGAATCATAATTGAAAAAGAATTGGAAGTCGAAAACATATTTTTGAGAGACTTAGTGAACAAGTAAGCTTAAATAGAATGTTTGCTTGATCGTTAGCCTTAGGAATGCGAATTAACACCGCAATTAGAGCTAGAAGATTTGGGAATGACATTCGAAACAAGTTGAATCGTAATGAAAATGAAATATAAACATGAAAACACATTTTTGGTAGACTTGGTGAACAAGTAAGCATGACTAGATTATGTTTCTTGATCATCTATCTTGGAAAGTGGTTTAACATGCCAATTCGAGTAAGAAAAGCTACGGATGGGGATTTGAAACAAATTGATTCATAATTGAAAAAGAATTGGAAGTCAAAAACTAATTTTAGAGAGACTTAGTGAACAAGTAAGCTTAAATAGAATGTTTGCTTCATCGTTAGCCTTAGGAATGCGAATTAACACCCCAATTAGAGCTAGACGATTTGGGAATGACATTCGAAACAAGTTGAAATGTAATGAAAATGAAATATAAACATGAAAACACATTTTTGGTACACTTGGTGAACAAGTAAGCATGACTAGATTATGTTTCTTGATCATACGTCTTGGAAAGTGGTTTAACATGCCAATTCGAGTAAGAAAAGCTACGGATGGGATTTGAAACAAATTGAATCATAATTGAAAAAGAATTGGAAGTCAAAAACTAATTTTAGAGAGACTTAGTGAACAAGTAAGCTTAAATAGAATGTTTGCTTCATCGTTAGCCTTAGGAATGCGAATTAACACCCCAATTTGAGCTAGAAGATTTGGGAATGACATTTGAAACAAGTTGAATCGGAATGAAAATGAAATATAAACATGAAAACACATTTTTGGTAGACTTGGTGAACAAGTAAGCATGACTAGATTATGTTTCTTGATCATACGACTTGGAAAGTGGTTTAACATGCCAATTGGAGTAAGAAAAGCTACGGATGGGGATTTGAAACAAATTGAATCATAATTGAAAAAGAATTGGAAGTCAAAAACAAATTTTAGAGAGACTTAGTGAACAAGTAAGCTTAAATAGAATGTTTGCTTCATCGTTAGCCTTGGGAATGCGAATTAACACCCCAATTTGAGCTAGAAGATTTGGGAATGACATTCAAATCAAGTTGAATTGTAACGAAAATGAAATATAAAGATGAAAATACATTTTTCGTAGACTTGGCGAATAAGTAAGCTTGAATAGATTATGTTTCTTGATCATACGACTTGGAAAGTGGTTTAACATGCCAATTGGAGTAAGAAATGCTACGGATGGGGATTTGAAACAAATTGAATCATAATTGAAAAAGAATTGGAAGTCAAAACTTAATTTTAGAGAGACTTAGTGAA
Source organism: Senna siamea (assembly GCA_031216115.1). Classification (NCBI taxonomy): domain Eukaryota; kingdom Viridiplantae; phylum Streptophyta; class Magnoliopsida; order Fabales; family Fabaceae; genus Senna; species Senna siamea. The sequence continues at coordinate 14,231,160 of CM062356.1, read as the reverse complement.
CAAGTAAGCTTAAATAGAATGTTTACTTCATCGTTAGCTTTAGGAATGCGAATTAACACCCCAATTTGAGCTAGAAGATTTGGGAATGACATTCGAAACAAGTTGAATCGGAATGAAAATGAAATATAAACATGAAAACACATTTTTGGTAGACTTGGTGAACAAGTAAGCATGACTAGATTATGTTTCTTGATCATGCGACTTGGAAAGTGGTTTAACATGCCAATTTGAGTAAGAAAAGCTACGGATGGGGATTTGAAACAAATTGAATCATAATTGAAAAAGAATTGGAAGTCAAAAACTAATTTTAGAGAGACTTAGTGAACAAGTAAGCTTAAATAGAATGTTTGCTTCATCGTTAGCCTTAGGAATGCGAATTAACACCCCAATTTGAGCTAGAAGATTTGGGAATGACATTCAAATCAAGTTGAATCGTAACGAAAATGAAATATAAACATGAAAATACATTTTTCGTAGACTTGGTGAACAAGTAAGCATGACTAGATTATGTTTCTTGATCATACGTCTTGGAAAGTGGTTTAACATGCCAATTCGAGTAAGAAAAGCTACGGATAGGGATTTGAAACAAATTGAATCATAATTGGAAGTCAAAAACTAATTTTAGAGAGACTTAGCGAACAAGTAAGCTTAAATAGAATGTTTGCTTCATCGTTAGCTTTAGGAATGCGAATTAACACCCCAATTTGAGCTAGAAGATTTGGGAATGACATTCAAATCAAGTTGAATCGTAACGAAAATGAAATATAAACATGAAAACACATTTTTGGTAGACTTGGTGAACAAGTAAGCATGACTAGATTATGTTTCTTGATCATACGACTTGGAAAGTGGTTTAACATGCCAATTGGAGTAAGAAAAGCTACGGATGGAGATTCGAAACAAATTGAATCATAATTGAAAAAGAATTAGAGGTCGAAAACATATTTTAGAGAGACTAAGTGAACAAGTAAGCTTAAATAGAATGTTTGCTTCATCGTTAGCCTTAGGAATGCGAATTAACACCTCAATTAACGCTAGAAGATTTAGGAATGACATTCGAAACAAGTTGAATCGGAATGAAAATGAAATATAAACATGAAAACACATTTTTGGTAGACTTGGTGAACAAGTAAGCATGACTAGATTATGTTTCTTGATCATACGACTTGGAAAGTGGTTTAACATGCCAATTCGAGTAAGAAAAGCTACGGATAGGGATTTGAAACAAATTGAATCATAATTGAAAAAGAATTGGAAGTCAAAAACTAATTTTAGAGAGACTTAGTGAACAAGTAAGCTTAAATAGAATGTTTGCTTCATCGTTAGCCTTAGGAATGCGAATTAACACCGCAATTAGAGCTAGAAGATTTGGGAATGACATTCGAAACAAGTTGAATCGTAACGAAAATGAAATATAAACATGAAAACACATTTTTGGTAGACTTGGTGAACAAGTAAGCATGACTAGATTATGTTTCTTGATCATACGACTTGGAAAGTGGTTTAACATGCCAATTCGAGTAAGAAAAGCTACGGATGGGGATTTGAAACAAATTGAATCATAATTGAAAAAGAATTGGATGTCAAAAACTAATTTTAGAGAGACTTAGTGAACAAGTAAGCTTAAATAGAATGTTTGCTTCATCGTTAGCCTTAGGAATGCGAATTAACACCCCAATTAGAGCTAGAAGATTTGGGAATGACATTTGAAACAAGTTGAATCGGAATGAAAATGAAATATAAACATGAAAACACATTTTTGGTAGACTTGGTGAACAAGTAAGCATGACTAGATTATGTTTCTTGATCATACGACTTGGAAAGTGGTTTAACATGCCAATTAGAGTAAGGAAAGCTACGGATAGGGATTTGAAACAAATTGAATCATAATTGAAAAAGAATTGGATGTCAAAAACTAATTTTAGAGAGACTTAGTGAACAAGTAAGCTTAAATAGAATGTTTGCTTCATCGTTAGCCTTGGGAATGCGAATTAACACCCCAATTTGAGCTAGAAGATTTGGGAATGACATTCAAATCAAGTTGAATCGGAATGAAAATGAAATATAAACATGAAAACACATTTTTGGTAGACTTGGTGAACAAGTAAGCATGACTAGATTATGTTTCTTAATCATCCATCTTGAAAAGTGGTTTCACATGTCAATTGGAGTAAGAAAAGCTACGGATAGGGATTTGAAACAAATTGAATCATAATTGAAAAAGAATTGGATGTCAAAAACTAATTTTAGAGAGACTTAGTGAACAAGTAAGCTTAAATAGAATGTTTGCTTCATCGTTAGCTTTAGGAATGCGAATTAACACCCCAATTTGAGCTAGAAGATTTGGGAATGACATTCGAAACAAGTTGAATCGGAATGAAAATGAAATATAAACATGAAAACACATTTTTGGTAGACTTGGTGAACAAGTAAGCATGACTAGATTATGTTTCTTGATCATACGACTTGGAAAGTGGTTTAACATGCCAATTCGAGTAAGAAAAGCTACGGATAGGGATTTGAAACAAATTGAATCATAATTGAAAAAGAATTGGATGTCAAAAACTAATTTTAGAGAGACTTAGTGAACAAGTAAGCTTAAATAGAATGTTTGCTTCATCGTTAGCCTTAGGAATGCGAATTAACACCCCAATTTGAGCTAGAAGATTTGGGAATGACATTCAAATCAAGTTGAATCGGAATGAAAATGAAATATAAACATGAAAACACATTTTTGGTAGACTTGGTGAACAAGTAAGCATGACTAGATTATGTTTCTTGATCATACGACTTGGAAAGTGGTTTAACATGCCAATTCGAGTAGGAAAAGCTACGGATAGGGATTTGAAACAAATTGAATCATAATTGAAAAAGAATTGGATGTCAAAAACTAATTTTAGAGAGACTTAGTGAACAAGTAAGCTTAAATAGAATGTTTGCTTCATCGTTAGCCTTAGGAATGCGAATTAACACCGCAATTAGAGCTAGAAGATTTGGGAATTACATTCGAAACAAGTTGAATCGATATGAAAATGAAATATAAACATGAAAACACATTTTTGGTAGACTTGGTGAACAAGTAAGCATGACTAGATTATGTTTCTTGATCATACGACTTGGAAAGTGGTTTAACATGCCAATTCGAGTAAGAAAAGCTACGGATAGGGATTTGAAACAAATTGAATCATAATTGAAAAAGAATTGGATGTCAAAAACTAATTTTAGAGAGACTTAGTGAACAAGTAAGCTTAAATAGAATGTTTGCTTCATCGTTAGCCTTAGGAATGCGAATTAACACCCCAATTTGAGCTAGAAGATTTGGGAATGACATTCAAATCAAGTTGAATCGGAATGAAAATGAAATATAAACATGAAAACACATTTTTGGTAGACTTGGTGAACAAGTAAGCATGACTAGATTATGTTTCTTGATCATACGACTTGGAAAGTGGTTTAACATGCCAATTCGAGTAAGAAAAGCTACGGATAGGGATTTGAAACAAATTGAATCCTAATTGAAAAAGAATTGGATGTCAAAAACTAATTTTAGAGAGGCTTAGAGAACAAGTAAGCTTAAATCGAATGTTTGCTTCATCGTTAGCCTTAGGAATGCGAATTAACACCGCAATTAGAGCTAGAAGATTTGGGAATGACATTCGAAACAAGTTGAATCGGAATGAAAATGAAATATAAACATGAAAACACATTTTTGGTAGACTTGGTGAACAAGTAAGCATGACTAGATTATGTTTCTTGATCATGCGACTTGGAAAGTGGTTTCACATGTCCATTGGAGTAAGAAAAGCTACGGATAGGGATTTGAAACAAATTGAATCATAATTGAAAAAGAATTGGATGTCAAAAACTAATTTTAGAGAGACTTAGTGAACAAGTAAGCTTAAATAGAATGTTTGCTTCATCGTTAGCCTTGGGAATGCGAATTAACACCCCAATTTGAGCTAGAAGATTTGGGAATGACATTCAAATCAAGTTGAATCGTAACGAAAATGAAATATAAACATGAAAATACATTTTTGGTAGACTTGGTGAACAAGTAAGCATGAATAGAATATTTTTCTTAATCATACGACTTGGAAAGTGGTTTAACATGCCAATTCGAGTAAGGAAAGCTACGGATAGGGATTTGAAACAAATTGAATCATAATTGAAAAAGAATTGGATGTCAAAAACTAATTTTAGAGAGACTTAGTGAACAAGTAAGCTTAAATAGAATGTTTGCTTCATCGTTAGCCTTAGGAATGCGAATTAACACCGCAATTAGAGCTAGAAGATTTGGGAATGACATTCGAAACAAGTTGAATCGGAATGAAAATGAAATATAAACATGAAAACACATTTTTGGTAGACTTGGTGAACAAGTAAGCATGACTAGATTATGTTTCTTAATCATACGACTTGGAAAGTGGTTTAACATGCCAATTAGAGTAAGAAAAGCTACGGATAGGGATTTGAAACAAATTGAATCATAATTGAAAAAGAATTGGATGTCAAAAACTAATTTTAGAGAGACTTAGTGAACAAGTAAGCTTAAATAGAATGTTTGCTTCATCGTTAGCCTTAGGAATGCGAATTAACACCTCAATTAACGCTAGAAGATTTAGGAATGACATTCGAAACAAGTTGAATCGGAATGAAAATGAAATATAAACATGAAAACACATTTTTGGTAGACTTGGTGAACAAGTAAGCATGACTAGATTATGTTTCTTGATCATACGACTTGGAAAGTGGTTTAACATGCCAATTCGAGTAAGGAAAGCTACGGATAGGGATTTGAAACAAATTGAATCATAATTGAAAAAGAATTGGATGTCAAAAACTAATTTTAGAGAGACTTAGTGAACAAGTAAGCTTAAATAGAATGTTTGCTTCATCGTTAGCCTTAGGAATGCGAATTAACACCGCAATTAGAGCTAGAAGATTTGGGAATGACATTCGAAACAAGTTGAATCGGAATGAAAATGAAATATAAACATGAAAACACATTTTTGGTAGACTTGGTGAACAAGTAAGCATGACTAGATTATGTTTCTTAATCATACGACTTGGAAAGTGGTTTAACATGCCAATTCGAGTAAGGAAAGCTACGGATAGGGATTTGAAACAAATTGAATCATAATTGAAAAAGAATTGGATGTCAAAAACTAATTTTAGAGAGACTTAGTGAACAAGTAAGCTTAAATAGAATGTTTGCTTCATCGTTAGCCTTAGGAATGCGAATTAACACCGCAATTAGAGCTAGAAGATTTGGGAATGACATTCGAAACAAGTTGAATCGGAATGAAAATGAAATATAAACATGAAAACACATTTTTGGTAGACTTGGTGAACAAGTAAGCATGACTAGATTATGTTTCTTGATCATACGACTTGGAAAGTGGTTTAACATGTCAATTGGAGTAAGGAAAGCTACGGATAGGGATTTGAAACAAATTGAATCATAATTGAAAAAGAATTGGATGTCAAAAACTAATTTTAGAGAGACTTAGTGAACAAGTAAGCTTAAATAGAATGTTTGCTTCATCGTTAGCCTTAGGAATGCGAATTAACACCTCAATTAACGCTACAAGATTTAGGAATGACATTCGAAACAAGTTGAATCGGAATGAAAATGAAATATAAACATGAAAACACATTTTTGGTAGACTTGGTGAACAAGTAAGCATGACTAGATTATGTTTCTTGATCATACGACTTGGAAAGTGGTTTAACATGCCAATTCGAGTAAGGAAAGCTACGGATAGGGATTTGAAACAAATTGAATCATAATTGAAAAAGAATTGGATGTCAAAAACTAATTTTAGAGAGACTTAGTGAACAAGTAAGCTTAAATCGAATGTTTGCTTCATCGTTAGCCTTAGGAATGCGAATTAACACCGCAATTAGAGCTAGAAGATTTGGGAATGACATTCGAAACAAGTTGAATCGGAATGAAAATGAAATATAAACATGAAAACACATTTTTGGTAGACTTGGTGAACAAGTAAGCTTGAATAGAATATTTTTCTTAATCATCCATCTTGAAAAGTGGTTTCACATGTCAATTGGAGTAAGAAAAGCTACGGATAGGGATTTGAAACAAATTGAATCATAATTGAAAAAGAATTGGAAGTCAAAAACTAATTTTAGAGAGACTTAGTGAACAAGTAAGCTTAAATAGAATGTTTGCTTCATCGTTAGCCTTAGGAATGCGAATTAACACCGCAATTAGAGCTAGAAGATTTGGGAATGACATTCGAAACAAGTTGAATCGGAATGAAAATGAAATATAAACATGAAAACACATTTTTGGTAGACTTGGTGAACAAGTAAGCATGACTAGATTATGTTTCTTGATCATACGACTTGGAAAGTGGTTTAACATGCCAATTCGAGTAAGAAAAGCTACGGATAGGGATTTGAAACAAATTGAATCATAATTGAAAAAGAATTGGATGTCAAAAACTAATTTTAGAGAGACTTAGTGAACAAGTAAGCTTAAATAGAATGTTTGCTTCATCGTTAGCCTTAGGAATGCGAATTAACACCGCAATTAGAGCTAGAAGATTTGGGAATGACATTCGAAACAAGTTGAATCGGAATGAAAATGAAATATAAACATGAAAACACATTTTTGGTAGACTTGGTGAACAAGTAAGCATGACTAGATTATGTTTCTTGATCATACGACTTGGAAAGTGGTTTAACATGCCAATTCGAGTAAGGAAAGCTACGGATAGGGATTTGAAACAAATTGAATCATAATTGAAAAAGAATTGGATGTCAAAAACTAATTTTAGAGAGACTTAGTGAACAAGTAAGCTTAAATAGAATGTTTGCTTCATCGTTAGCCTTAGGAATGCGAATTAACACCGCAATTAGAGCTAGAAGATTTGGGAATGACATTCGAAACAAGTTGAATCGGAATGAAAATGAAATATAAACATGAAAACACATTTTTGGTAGACTTGGTGAACAAGTAAGCATGACTAGATTATGTTTCTTGATCATACGACTTGGAAAGTGGTTTAACATGCCAATTCGAGTAAGGAAAGCTACGGATAGGGATTTGAAACAAATTGAATCATAATTGAAAAAGAATTGGATGTCAAAAACTAATTTTAGAGAGACTTAGTGAACAAGTAAGCTTAAATAGAATGTTTGCTTCATCGTTAGCCTTAGGAATGCGAATTAACACCGCAATTAGAGCTAGAAGATTTGGGAATGACATTCGAAACAAGTTGAATCGGAATGAAAATGAAATATAAACATGAAAACACATTTTTGGTAGACTTGGTGAACAAGTAAGCATGACTAGATTATGTTTCTTGATCATACGACTTGGAAAGTGGTTTAACATGCCAATTCGAGTAAGGAAAGCTACGGATAGGGATTTGAAACAAATTGAATCATAATTGAAAAAGAATTGGATGTCAAAAACTAATTTTAGAGAGACTTAGTGAACAAGTAAGCTTAAATAGAATGTTTGCTTCATCGTTAGCCTTAGGAATGCGAATTAACACCGCAATTAGAGCTAGAAGATTTGGGAATGACATTCGAAACAAGTTGAATCGGAATGAAAATGAAATATAAACATGAAAACACATTTTTGGTAGACTTGGTGAACAAGTAAGCATGACTAGATTATGTTTCTTGATCATACGACTTGGAAAGTGGTTTAACATGCCAATTCGAGTAAGGAAAGCTACGGATAGGGATTTGAAACAAATTGAATCATAATTGAAAAAGAATTGGATGTCAAAAACTAATTTTAGAGAGACTTAGTGAACAAGTAAGCTTAAATAGAATGTTTGCTTCATCGTTAGCCTTAGGAATGCGAATTAACACCGCAATTAGAGCTAGAAGATTTGGGAATGACATTCGAAACAAGTTGAATCGGAATGAAAATGAAATATAAACATGAAAACACATTTTTGGTAGACTTGGTGAACAAGTAAGCATGACTAGATTATGCTTCTTGATCATAATTATTCGAAAGTGGTTTAACATGCCAATTCGAGTAAGAAAAGCTACAGATAGGGATTTGAAACAAGTTGAATCGTAATGAAAATGAAATATAAACATGAAAACACATTTTTGGTAGACTTGGTGAACAAGTAAGCTTAAATAGAATGTTTGCTTCATCGTTAGCCTTGGGAATGCGAATTAACACCCCAATTTGAGCTAGAAGATTTGGGAATGACATTCAAATCAAGTTGAATCGTAACGAAAATGAAATATAAACATGAAAATACATTTTTCGTAGACTTGGCGAATAAGTAAGCTTGAATAGAATATTTTTCTTAATCATCCATCTTGAAAAGTGGTTTCACATGTCAATTGGAGTAAGAAAAGCTACGGATAGGGATTTGAAACAAATTGAATCATAATTGAAAAAGAATTGGATGTCAAAAACTAATTTTAGAGAGACTTAGTGAACAAGTAAGCTTAAATAGAATGTTTGCTTCATCGTTAGCCTTAGGAATGCGAATTAACACCGCAATTAGAGCTAGAAGATTTGGGAATGACATTCGAAACAAGTTGAATCGGAATGAAAATGAAATATAAACATGAAAACACATTTTTGGTAGACTTGGTGAACAAGTAAGCATGACTAGATTATGTTTCTTGATCATACGACTTGGAAAGTGGTTTAACATGCCAATTCGAGTAAGGAAAGCTACGGATAGGGATTTGAAACAAATTGAATCATAATTGAAAAAGAATTGGATGTCAAAAACTAATTTTAGAGAGACTTAGTGAACAAGTAAGCTTAAATAGAATGTTTGCTTCATCGTTAGCCTTAGGAATGCGAATTAACACCGCAATTAGAGCTAGAAGATTTGGGAATGACATTCGAAACAAGTTGAATCGGAATGAAAATGAAATATAAACATGAAAACACATTTTTGGTAGACTTGGTGAACAAGTAAGCATGAATAGAATATTTTTCTTAATCATACGACTTGGAAAGTGGTTTAACATGCCAATTCGAGTAAGGAAAGCTACGGATAGGGATTTGAAACAAATTGAATCATAATTGAAAAAGAATTGGATGTCAAACACTAATTTTAGAGAGACTTAGTGAACAAGTAAGCTTAAATCGAATGTTTGCTTCATCGTTAGCCTTAGGAATGCGAATTAACACCCATAATTAGAGCTAGAAGATTTGGGAATGACATTCGAAACAAGTTGAATCGGAATGAAAATAAATATAAACAAGAAAACACATGTTGGGTAGACTTGGTGAACAAGTAAGCATGAATAGAATATTTTTCTTAATCATACGACTTGGAAAGTGGTTTAACATGCCAATTCGAGTAAGAAAAGCTACGGATAGGGATTTGAAACAAATTGAATCATAATTGAAAAAGAATTGGATGTCAAAAACTAATTTTAGAGAGACTTAGTGAACAAGTAAGCTTAAATAGAATGTTTGCTTCATCGTTAGCCTTAGGAATGTGAATTAACACCTCAATTAGCGCTAGAAGATTTAGGAATGACATTCGAAATAAGTTGAATCGGAATGAAAATGAAATATAAACATGAAAACACATTTTTGGTAGACTTGGTGAACAAGTAAGCATGACTAGATTATGTTTCTTGATCATACGACTTGGAAAGTGGTTTAACATGCCAATTCGAGTAAGGAAAGCTACGGATAGGGATTTGAAACAAATTGAATCATAATTGAAAAAGAATTGGATGTCAAAAACTAATTTTAGAGAGACTTAGTGAACAAGTAAGCTTAAATAGAATGTTTGCTTCATCGTTAGCCTTAGGAATGCGAATTAACACCGCAATTAGAGCTAGAAGATTTGGGAATGACATTCGAAACAAGTTGAATCGGAATGAAAATGAAATATAAACATGAAAACACATTTTTGGTAGACTTGGTGAACAAGTAAGCATGACTAGATTATGTTTCTTAATCATACGACTTGGAAAGTGGTTTAACATGCCAATTCGAGTAAGGAAAGCTACGGATAGGGATTTGAAACAAATTGAATCATAATTGAAAAAGAATTGGATGTCAAAAACTAATTTTAGAGAGACTTAGTGAACAAGTAAGCTTAAATAGAATGTTTGCTTCATCGTTAGCCTTAGGAATGCGAATTAACACCTCAATTAGCGCTACAAGATTTAGGAATGACATTCGAAACAAGTTGAATCGGAATGAAAATGAAATATAAACATGAAAACACATTTTTGGTAGACTTGGTGAACAAGTAAGCATGACTAGATTATGTTTCTTGATCATACGACTTGGAAAGTGGTTTAACATGCCAATTCGAGTAAGGAAAGCTACGGATAGGGATTTGAAACAAATTGAATCATAATTGAAAAAGAATTGGATGTCAAAAACTAATTTTAGAGAGACTTAGTGAACAAGTAAGCTTAAATAGAATGTTTGCTTCATCGTTAGCCTTAGGAATGCGAATTAACACCTCAATTAGCGCTACAAGATTTAGGAATGACATTCAATACAAGTTGAATCGGAATGAAAATGAAATATAAACATGAAAACACATTTTTGGTAGACTTGGTGAACAAGTAAGCATGACTAGATTATGTTTCTTAATCATCCATCTTGAAAAGTGGTTTCACATGTCAATTGGAGTAAGAAAAGCTACGGATAGGGATTTGAAACAAATTGAATCATAATTGAAAAAGAATTGGATGTCAAAAACTAATTTTAGAGAGACTTAGTGAACAAGTAAGCTTAAATAGAATGTTTGCTTCATCGTTAGCCTTAGGAATGCGAATTAACACCGCAATTAGAGCTAGAAGATTTGGGAATGACATTCGAAACAAGTTGAATCGGAATGAAAATGAAATATAAACATGAAAACACATTTTTGGTAGACTTGGTGAACAAGTAAGCATGACTAGATTATGTTTCTTGATCATACGACTTGGAAAGTGGTTTAACATGCCAATTCGAGTAAGGAAAGCTACGGATAGGGATTTGAAACAAATTGAATCATAATTGAAAAAGAATTGGATGTCAAAAACTAATTTTAGAGAGACTTAGTGAACAAGTAAGCTTAAATAGAATGTTTGCTTCATCGTTAGCCTTAGGAATGCGAATTAACACCGCAATTAGAGCTAGAAGATTTGGGAATGACATTCGAAACAAGTTGAATCGGAATGAAAATGAAATATAAACATGAAAACACATTTTTGGTAGACTTGGTGAACAAGTAAGCATGACTAGATTATGTTTCTTGATCATACGACTTGGAAAGTGGTTTAACATGCCAATTCGAGTAAGGAAAGCTACGGATAGGGATTTGAAACAAATTGAATCATAATTGAAAAAGAATTGGATGTCAAAAACTAATTTTAGAGAGACTTAGTGAACAAGTAAGCTTAAATAGAATGTTTGCTTCATCGTTAGCCTTAGGAATGCGAATTAACACCGCAATTAGAGCTAGAAGATTTGGGAATGACATTCGAAACAAGTTGAATCGGAATGAAAATAAATATAAACAAGAAAACACATGTTGGGTAGACTTGGTGAACAAGTAAGCATGAATAGAATATTTTTCTTAATCATACGACTTGGAAAGTGGTTTAACATGCCAATTCGAGTAAGGAAAGCTACGGATAGGGATTTGAAACAAATTGAATCATAATTGAAAAAGAATTGGATGTCAAAAACTAATTTTAGAGAGACTTAGTGAACAAGTAAGCTTAAATCGAATGTTTGCTTCATCGTTAGCCTTAGGAATGCGAATTAACACCGCAATTAGAGCTAGAAGATTTGGGAATGACATTCGAAACAAGTTGAATCGGAATGAAAATGAAATATAAACATGAAAACACATTTTTGGTAGACTTGGTGAACAAGTAAGCATGAATAGAATATTTTTCTTAATCATACGACTTGGAAAGTGGTTTAACATGCCAATTCGAGTAAGGAAAGCTACGGATAGGGATTTGAAACAAATTGAATCATAATTGAAAAAGAATTGGATGTCAAAAACTAATTTTAGAGAGACTTAGTGAACAAGTAAGCTTAAATAGAATGTTTGCTTCATCGTTAGCCTTAGGAATGCGAATTAACACCTCAATTAGCGCTACAAGATTTAGGAATGACATTCGAAACAAGTTGAATCGGAATGAAAATGAAATATAAACATGAAAACACATTTTTGGTAGACTTGGTGAACAAGTAAGCATGACTAGATTATGTTTCTTGATCATACGACTTGGAAAGTGGTTTAACATGCCAATTCGAGTAAGGAAAGCTACGGATAGGGATTTGAAACAAATTGAATCATAATTGAAAAAGAATTGGATGTCAAAAACTAATTTTAGAGAGACTTAGTGAACAAGTAAGCTTAAATAGAATGTTTGCTTCATCGTTAGCCTTAGGAATGCGAATTAACACCGCAATTAGAGCTAGAAGATTTGGGAATGACATTCGAAACAAGTTGAATCGGAATGAAAATGAAATATAAACATGAAAACACATTTTTGGTAGACTTGGTGAACAAGTAAGCATGACTAGATTATGTTTCTTAATCATACGACTTGGAAAGTGGTTTAACATGCCAATTCGAGTAAGGAAAGCTACGGATAGGGATTTGAAACAAATTGAATCATAATTGAAAAAGAATTGGATGTCAAAAACTAATTTTAGAGAGACTTAGTGAACAAGTAAGCTTAAATAGAATGTTTGCTTCATCGTTAGCCTTAGGAATGCGAATTAACACCTCAATTAGCGCTACAAGATTTAGGAATGACATTCGAAACAAGTTGAATCGGAATGAAAATGAAATATAAACATGAAAACACATTTTTGGTAGACTTGGTGAACAAGTAAGCATGACTAGATTATGTTTCTTGATCATACGACTTGGAAAGTGGTTTAACATGCCAATTCGAGTAAGGAAAGCTACGGATAGGGATTTGAAACAAATTGAATCATAATTGAAAAAGAATTGGATGTCAAAAACTAATTTTAGAGAGACTTAGTGAACAAGTAAGCTTAAATAGAATGTTTGCTTCATCGTTAGCCTTAGGAATGCGAATTAACACCGCAATTAGAGCTAGAAGATTTGGGAATGACATTCGAAACAAGTTGAATCGGAATGAAAATGAAATATAAACATGAAAACACATTTTTGGTAGACTTGGTGAACAAGTAAGCATGACTAGATTATGTTTCTTGATCATACGACTTGGAAAGTGGTTTAACATGCCAATTCGAGTAAGGAAAGCTACGGATAGGGATTTGAAACAAATTGAATCATAATTGAAAAAGAATTGGATGTCAAAAACTAATTTTAGAGAGACTTAGTGAACAAGTAAGCTTAAATAGAATGTTTGCTTCATCGTTAGCCTTAGGAATGCGAATTAACACCTCAATTAACGCTAGAAGATTTAGGAATGACATTCGAAACAAGTTGAATCGGAATGAAAATGAAATATAAACAAGAAAACACATTTTTGGTAGACTTGGTGAACAAGTAAGCATGAATAGAATATTTTTCTTAATCATACGACTTGGAAAGTGGTTTAACATGCCAATTCGAGTAAGGAAAGCTACGGATAGGGATTTGAAACAAATTGAATCATAATTGAAAAAGAATTGGATGTCAAAAACTAAGTTTAGAGAGACTTAGTGAACATGTAAGCTTAAATAAAATGTCTGCTTCATCGTTAGCCTTAGGAATGCAAATTAACACCTCAATTAGCGCTACAAGATTTAGGAATGACATTCGAAACAAGTTGAATCGGAATGAAAATGAAATATAAACATGAAAACACATTTTTGGTAGACTTGGTGAACAAGTAAGCATGACTAGATTATGTTTCTTGATCATACGACTTGGAAAGTGGTTTAACATGCCAATTCGAGTAAGGAAAGCTACGGATAGGGATTTGAAACAAATTGAATCATAATTGAAAAAGAATTGGATGTCAAAAACTAATTTTAGAGAGACTTAGTGAACAAGTAAGCTTAAATAGAATGTTTGCTTCATCGTTAGCCTTAGGAATGCGAATTAACACCGCAATTAGAGCTAGAAGATTTGGGAATGACATTCGAAACAAGTTGAATCGGAATGAAAATGAAATATAAACATGAAAACACATTTTTGGTAGACTTGGTGAACAAGTAAGCATGACTAGATTATGTTTCTTGATCATACGACTTGGAAAGTGGTTTAACATGCCAATTCGAGTAAGGAAAGCTACGGATAGGGATTTGAAACAAATTGAATCATAATTGAAAAAGAATTGGATGTCAAAAACTAATTTTAGAGAGACTTAGTGAACAAGTAAGCTTAAATAGAATGTTTGCTTCATCGTTAGCCTTAGGAATGCGAATTAACACCTCAATTAACGCTAGAAGATTTAGGAATGACATTCGAAACAAGTTGAATCGGAATGAAAATAAATATAAACATGAAAACACATTTTTGGTAGACTTGGTGAACAAGTAAGCATGAATAGAATATTTTTCTTAATCATTCATCTTGAAAAGTTGTTTCACACGTCAATTCGAGTAAGGAAAGCTACGGATAGGGATTTGAAACAAATTGAATCATAATTGAAAAAGAATTGGATGTCAAAAACTAATTTTAGAGAGACTTAGTGAACAAGTAAGCTTAAATAGAATGTTTGCTTCATCGTTAGCCTTAGGAATGCGAATTAACACCTCAATTAGCGCTACAAGATTTAGGAATGACATTCGAAACAAGTTGAATCGGAATGAAAATGAAATATAAACATGAAAACACATTTTTGGTAGACTTGGTGAACAAGTAAGCATGACTAGATTATGTTTCTTGATCATACGACTTGGAAAGTGGTTTAACATGCCAATTCGAGTAAGGAAAGCTACGGATAGGGATTTGAAACAAATTGAATCATAATTGAAAAAGAATTGGATGTCAAAAACTAATTTTAGAGAGACTTAGTGAACAAGTAAGCTTAAATAGAATGTTTGCTTCATCGTTAGCCTTAGGAATGCGAATTAACACCGCAATTAGAGCTAGAAGATTTGGGAATGACATTCGAAACAAGTTGAATCGGAATGAAAATGAAATATAAACATGAAAACACATTTTTGGTAGACTTGGTGAACAAGTAAGCATGACTAGATTATGTTTCTTAATCATACGACTTGGAAAGTGGTTTAACATGCCAATTCGAGTAAGGAAAGCTACGGATAGGGATTTGAAACAAATTGAATCATAATTGAAAAAGAATTGGATGTCAAAAACTAATTTTAGAGAGACTTAGTGAACAAGTAAGCTTAAATAGAATGTTTGCTTCATCGTTAGCCTTAGGAATGCGAATTAACACCTCAATTAGCGCTACAAGATTTAGGAATGACATTCGAAACAAGTTGAATCGGAATGAAAATAAATATAAACAAGAAAACACATGTTGGGTAGACTTGGTGAACAAGTAAGCATGAATAGAATATTTTTCTTAATCATACGACTTGGAAAGTGGTTTAACATGCCAATTCGAGTAAGGAAAGCTACGGATAGGGATTTGAAACAAATTGAATCATAATTGAAAAAGAATTGGATGTCAAAAACTAATTTTAGAGAGACTTAGTGAACAAGTAAGCTTAAATAGAATGTTTGCTTCATCGTTAGCCTTAGGAATGCGAATTACCACCGCAATTAGAGCTAGAAGATTTGGGAATGACATTTGAAACAAGTTGAATCGGAAGGAAAATGAAATATAAACATGAAAAAACATTTTTGGTAGACTTGGCGAATAAGTAAGCTTGAATAGAATATTTTTCTTGATCATACGACTTGGAAAGTGGTTTAACATGCCAATTCGAGTAAGGAAAGCTACGGATAGGGATTTGAAACAAATTGAATCATAATTGAAAAAGAATTGGATGTCAAAAACTAATTTTAGAGAGACTTAGTGAACAAGTAAGCTTAAATAGAATGTTTGCTTCATCGTTAGCCTTAGGAATGCGAATTAACACCGCAATTAGAGCTAGAAGATTTGGGAATGACATTCGAAACAAGTTGAATCGGAATGAAAATGAAATATAAACATGAAAACACATTTTTGGTAGACTTGGTGAACAAGTAAGCATGACTAGATTATGTTTCTTGATCATACGACTTGGAAAGTGGTTTAACATGCCAATTCGAGTAAGGAAAGCTACGGATAGGGATTTGAAACAAATTGAATCATAATTGAAAAAGAATTGGATGTCAAAAACTAATTTTAGAGAGACTTAGTGAACAAGTAAGCTTAAATAGAATGTTTGCTTCATCGTTAGCCTTAGGAATGCGAATTAACACCTCAATTAGCGCTACAAGATTTAGGAATGACATTCGATACAAGTTGAAACGGAATGAAAATAAATATAAACAAGAAAACACATGTTGGGTAGACTTGGTGAACAAGTAAGCATGAATAGAATATTTTTCTTAATCATACGACTTGGAAAGTGGTTTAACATGCCAATTCGAGTAAGGAAAGCTACGGATAGGGATTTGAAACAAATTGAATCATAATTGAAAAAGAATTGGATGTCAAAAACTAATTTTAGAGAGACTTAGTGAACAAGTAAGCTTAAATAGAATGTTTGCTTCATCGTTAGCCTTAGGAATGCGAATTAACACCTCAATTAGCGCTACAAGATTTAGGAATGACATTCGAAACAAGTTGAATCGGAATGAAAATAAATATAAACAAGAAAACACATTTTTGGTAGACTTGGTGAACAAGTAAGCATGACTAGATTATGTTTCTTGATCATACGACTTGGAAAGTGGTTTAACATGCCAATTCGAGTAAGGAAAGCTACGGATAGGGATTTGAAACAAATTGAATCATAATTGAAAAAGAATTGGATGTCAAAAACTAATTTTAGAGAGACTTAGTGAACAAGTAAGCTTAAATAGAATGTTTGCTTCATCGTTAGCCTTAGGAATGCGAATTAAAATCCAAATTAGAGCTAGAAGATTGGGCAATGACATATGAAACAAGTTGAATCGGAATGAAAATGAAATATAAACATGGAAACACTTTTTTGGTAGACTTGGTGAACAAGTAAGCATGACTAGAATATGTTTCTTGATCATACGACTTGGAAAGTGGTTTAACATGCCAATTCGAGTAAGGAAAGCTACGGATAGGGATTTGAAACAAATTGAATCATAATTGAAAAAGAATTGGATGTCAAAAACTAATTTTAGAGAGACTTAGTGAACAAGTAAGCTTAAATAGAATGTTTGCTTCATCGTTAGCCTTAGGAATGCGAATTAACACCTCAATTAGCGCTACAAGATTTAGGAATGACATTCGAAACAAGTTGAATCGGAATAAAAATGAAATATAAACATGAAAACACATTTTTGGTAGACTTGGTGAACAAGTAAGCATGACTAGATTATGTTTCTTGATCATACGACTTGGAAAGTGGTTTAACATGCCAATTCGAGTAAGGAAAGCTACGGATAGGGATTTGAAACAAATTGAATCATAATTGAAAAAGAATTGGATGTCAAAAACTAATTTTAGAGAGACTTAGTGAACAAGTAAGCTTAAATAGAATGTTTGCTTCATCGTTAGCCTTAGGAATGCGAATTAACACCTCAATTAGCGCTACAAGATTTAGGAATGACATTCGAAACAAGTTGAATCGGAATGAAAATAAATATAAACAAGAAAACACATTTTTGTTAGACTTGCTGAACAAGTAAGCATGACTAGAATATTTTTCTTAATCATACGACTTGGAAAGTGGTTTAACATGCCAATTCGAGTAAGGAAAGCTACGGATAGGGATTTGAAACAAATTGAATCATAATTGAAAAAGAATTGGATGTCAAAAACTAATTTTAGAGAGACTTAGTGAACAAGTAAGCTTAAATAGAATGTTTGCTTCATCGTTAGCCTTAGGAATGCGAATTAACACCGCAATTAGAGCTAGAAGATTTGGGAATGACATTCGAAACAAGTTGAATCGGAATGAAAATGAAATATAAACATGAAAACACATTTTTGTTAGACTTGGTGAACAAGTAAGCATGACTAGAATATTTTTCTTAATCATACGACTTGGAAAGTGGTTTAACATGCCAATTCGAGTAAGGAAAGCTACGGATAGGGATTTGAAACAAATTGAATCATAATTGAAAAAGAATTGGATGTCAAAAACTAATTTTAGAGAGACTTAGTGAACAAGTAAGCTTAAATAGAATGTTTGCTTCATCGTTAGCCTTAGGAATGCGAATTAACACCGCAATTAGAGCTAGAAGATTTGGGAATGACATTCGAAACAAGTTGAATCGGAATGAAAATGAAATATAAACATGAAAACACATTTTTGGTAGACTTGGTGAACAAGTAAGCATGACTAGATTATGTTTCTTGATCATACGACTTGGAAAGTGGTTTAACATGCCAATTCGAGTAAGGAAAGCTACGGATAGGGATTTGAAACAAATTGAATCATAATTGAAAAAGAATTGGATGTCAAAAACTAATTTTAGAGAGACTTAGTGAACAAGTAAGCTTAAATAGAATGTTTGCTTCATCGTTAGCCTTAGGAATGCGAATTAACACCGCAATTAGAGCTAGAAGATTTGGGAATGACATTCAAAACAAGTTGAATCGGAATGAAAATGAAATATAAACATGAAAACACATTTTTGGTAGACTTGGTGAACAAGTAAGCATGACTAGAATATGTTTCTCGATCATACGTCTTGGAAAGTGGTTTAACATGCCAATTCGAGTAAGGAAAGCTACGGATAGGGATTTGAAACAAATTGAATCATAATTGAAAAAGAATTGGATGTCAAAAACTAATTTTAGAGAGACTTAGTGAACAAGTAAGCTTAAATAGAATGTTTGCTTCATCGTTAGCCTTAGGAATGCGAATTAACACCTCAATTAGCGCTAGAAGATATGGGAATGACATTCGAAACAAGTTGAATTGGAATGAAAATGAAATATAAACATGAAAACACATTTTTGGTAGACTAGGTGAATAGGTAAGCAAGACTAGAATATGTTTCTTAATCATACGTCTTGGAAAGTGATATGACATGCCAATTCGAGTAAGAAAAGCTACGGATAGGGATTTGAAACAAATTGAATCATAATTGAAAAAGAATTGGATGTCAAAAACTAATTTTAGAGAGACTTAGTGAACAAGTAAGCTTAAATAGAATGTTTGCTTTATCGTTAGCCTTAGGAATGCGAATTAACACAGAATTACAGCTAGAAGATTTGGAAAAACATTCGAAACAAGTTAAATCGGAATGAAAATGAAATATAAACATGAAAACACATTTTTGGTAGACTTGGTGAACAGGTAAGCAAGACTAGATTATGTTTCTTGATCATACGACTTGGAAAGTGGTTTAACATGCCAATTCGAGTAAGGAAAGCTACGGATAGGGATTTGAAACAAATTGAATCATAATTGAAAAAGAATTGGATGTCAAAAACTAATTTTAGAGAGACTTAGTGAACAAGTAAGCTTAAATAGAATGTTTGCTTCATCGTTAGCCTTAGGAATGCGAATTAACACCTCAATTAACGCTACAAGATTTAGGAATGACATTCGAAACAAGTTGAATCGGAATGAAAATGAATATAAACAAGAAGACACATGTTGGGTAGACTTGGTGAACAAGTAAGCATGAATAGAATATTTTTCTTAATCATACGACTTGGAAAGTGGTTTAACATGCCAATTCGAGTAAGGAAAGCTACGGATAGGGATTTGAAACAAATTGAATCATAATTGAAAAAGAATTGGATGTCAAAAACTAATTTTAGAGAGACTTAGTGAACAAGTAAGCTTAAATAGAATGTTTGCTTCATCGTTAGCCTTAGGAATGCGAATTAACACCGCAATTAGAGCTAGAAGATTTGGGAATGACATTCGAAACAAGTTGAATCGGAATGAAAATGAAATATAAACATGAAAACACATTTTTGGTAGACTTGGTGAACAAGTAAGCATGACTAGATTATGTTTCTTGATCATACGACTTGGAAAGTGGTTTAACATGCCAATTCGAGTAAGGAAAGCTACGGATAGGGATTTGAAACAAATTGAATCATAATTGAAAAAGAATTGGATGTCAAAAACTAATTTTAGAGAGACTTAGTGAACAAGTAAGCTTAAATAGAATGTTTGCTTCATCGTTAGCCTTAGGAATGCGAATTAACACCGCAATTAGAGCTAGAAGATTTGGGAATGACATTCAAAACAAGTTGAATCAGAATCAAAATGAAATATAAACATGAAAACACATTTTTGTTAGACTTGCTGAACAAGTAAGCATGACTAGAATAT
Organism: Senna siamea; assembly: GCA_031216115.1. Taxonomy (NCBI): domain Eukaryota; kingdom Viridiplantae; phylum Streptophyta; class Magnoliopsida; order Fabales; family Fabaceae; genus Senna; species Senna siamea. The sequence continues at coordinate 14,210,846 of CM062356.1, read as the reverse complement.
GTTTCTTAATCATACGACTTGGAAAGTGGTTTAACATGCCAATTCGAGTAAGGAAAGCTACGGATAGGGATTTGAAACAAATTGAATCATAATTGAAAAAGAATTGGATGTCAAAAACTAATTTTAGAGAGACTTAGTGAACAAGTAAGCTTAAATAGAATGTTTGCTTCATCGTTAGCCTTAGGAATGCGAATTAACACCGCAATTAGAGCTAGAAGATTTGGGAATGACATTCGAAACAAGTTGAATCGGAATGAAAATGAAATATAAACATGAAAACACATTTTTGTTAGACTTGGTGAACAAGTAAGCATGACTAGAATATTTTTCTTAATCATACGACTTGGAAAGTGGTTTAACATGCCAATTCGAGTAAGGAAAGCTACGGATAGGGATTTGAAACAAATTGAATCATAATTGAAAAAGAATTGGATGTCAAAAACTAATTTTAGAGAGACTTAGTGAACAAGTAAGCTTAAATAGAATGTTTGCTTCATCGTTAGCCTTAGGAATGCGAATTAACACCGCAATTAGAGCTAGAAGATTTGGGAATGACATTTGAAACAAGTTGAATCGGAATGAAAATGAAATATAAACATGAAAACACATTTTTGGTAGACTTGGTGAACAAGTAAGCATGACTAGATTATGTTTCTTGATCATACGACTTGGAAAGTGGTTTAACATGCCAATTCGAGTAAGGAAAGCTACGGATAGGGATTTGAAACAAATTGAATCATAATTGAAAAAGAATTGGATGTCAAAAACTAATTTTAGAGAGACTTAGTGAACAAGTAAGCTTAAATAGAATGTTTGCTTCATCGTTAGCCTTAGGAATGCGAATTAACACCGCAATTAGAGCTAGAAGATTTGGGAATGACATTCGAAACAAGTTGAATCGGAATGAAAATGAAATATAAACATGAAAACACATTTTTTGTAGACTTGGTGAACAAGTAAGCATGAATAGAATATTTTTCTTAATCATACGACTTGGAAATGGTTTAACATGCCAATTCGAGTAAGGAAAGCTACGGATAGGGATTTGAAACAAATTGAATCATAATTGAAAAAGAATTGGATGTCAAAAACTAATTTTAGAGAGACTTAGTGAACAAGTAAGCTTAAATAGAATGTTTGCTTCATCGTTAGCCTTAGGAATGCGAATTAACACCGCAATTAGAGCTAGAAGATTTGGGAATGACATTCGAAACAAGTTGAATCGGAATGAAAATGAAATATAAACATGAAAACACATTTTTGGTAGACTTGGTGAACAAGTAAGCATGACTAGATTATGTTTCTTGATCATACGACTTGGAAAGTGGTTTAACATGCCAATTCGAGTAAGGAAAGCTACGGATAGGGATTTGAAACAAATTGAATCATAATTGAAAAAGAATTGGATGTCAAAAACTAATTTTAGAGAGACTTAGTGAACAAGTAAGCTTAAATAGAATGTTTGCTTCATCGTTAGCCTTAGGAATGCGAATTAACACCCCAATTTGAGCTAGAAGATTTGGGAATGACATTCAAATCAAGTTGAATCGTAACGAAAATGAAATATAAACATGAAAATACATTTTTCGTAGACTTGGCGAATAAGTAAGCATGAATAGAATATTTTTCTTGATCATACGACTTGGAAAGTGGTTTAACATGCCAATTCGAGTAAGGAAAGCTACGGATAGGGATTTGAAACAAATTGAATCATAATTGAAAAAGAATTGGATGTCAAAAACTAATTTTAGAGAGACTTAGTGAACAAGTAAGCTTAAATAGAATGTTTGCTTCATCGTTAGCCTTAGGAATGCGAATTAACACCGCAATTAGAGCTAGAAGATTTGGGAATGACATTCGAAACAAGTTGAATCGGAACGAAAATGAAATATAAACATGAAAACACATTTTTGGTAGACTAGGTGAATAGGTAAGCAAGACTAGAATATTTTTCTTAATCATACGACTTGGAAAGTGGTTTAACATGCCAATTCGAGTAAGGAAAGCTACGGATAGGGATTTGAAACAAATTGAATCATAATTGAAAAAGAATTGGATGTCAAAAACTAATTTTAGAGAGACTTAGTGAACAAGTAAGCTTAAATAGAATGTTTGCTTCATCGTTAGCCTTAGGAATGCGAATTAACACCGCAATTAGAGCTAGAAGATTTGGGAATGACATTCGAAACAAGTTGAATCGGAATGAAAATGAAATATAAACATGAAAACACATTTTTGGTAGACTTGGTGAACAAGTAAGCATGACTAGATTATGTTTCTTGATCATACGACTTGGAAAGTGGTTTAACATGCCAATTCGAGTAAGGAAAGCTACGGATAGGGATTTGAAACAAATTGAATCATAATTGAAAAAGAATTGGATGTCAAAAACTAATTTTAGAGAGACTTAGTGAACAAGTAAGCTTAAATAGAATGTTTGCTTCATCGTTAGCCTTAGGAATGCGAATTAACACCGCAATTAGAGCTAGAAGATTTGGGAATGACATTCGAAACAAGTTGAATCGGAATGAAAATGAAATATAAACATGAAAACACATTTTTGGTAGACTTGGTGAACAAGTAAGCATGACTAGAATATATTTCTTGATCATACGACTTGGAAAGTGGTTTAACATGCCAATTCGAGTAAGGAAAGCTACGGATAGGGATTTGAAACAAATTGAATCATAATTGAAAAAGAATTGGATGTCAAAAACTAATTTTAGAGAGACTTAGTGAACAAGTAAGCTTAAATAGAATGTTTGCTTCATCGTTAGCCTTAGGAATGCGAATTAACACCGCAATTAGAGCTAGAAGATTTGGGAATGACATTTGAAACAAGTTGAATCGGAATGAAAATGAAATATAAACATGAAAACACATTTTTGGTAGACTTGGTGAACAAGTAAGCATGACTAGAATATGTTTCTTGATCATACGACTTGGAAAGTGGTTTAACATGCCAATTCGAGTAAGGAAAGCTACGGATAGGGATTTGAAACAAATTGAATCATAATTGAAAAAGAATTGGATGTCAAAAACTAATTTTAGAGAGACTTAGTGAACAAGTAAGCTTAAATAGAATGTTTGCTTCATCGTTAGCCTTAGGAATGCGAATTAACACGATAATTAGAGCTAGAAGATTTGGGAATGACATTCGAAACAAGTTGAATCGGAATGAAAATGAAATATAAACATGAAAACACATTTTTGGTAGACTTGGTGAACAAGTAAGCATGACTAGATTATGTTTCTTGATCATACGACTTGGAAAGTGGTTTAACATGCCAATTCGAGTAAGGAAAGCTACGGATAGGGATTTGAAACAAATTGAATCATAATTGAAAAAGAATTGGATGTCAAAAACTAATTTTAGAGAGACTTAGTGAACAAGTAAGCTTAAATAGAATGTTTGCTTCATCGTTAGCCTTAGGAATGCGAATTAACACCGCAATTAGAGCTAGAAGATTTGGGAATGACATTCGAAACAAGTTGAATCGGAATGAAAATGAAATATAAACATGAAAATACATTTTTGGTAGACTTGGCGAATAAGTAAGCATGAATAGAATATTTTTCTTGATCATACGACTTGGAAAGTGGTTTAACATGCCAATTCGAGTAAGGAAAGCTACGGATAGGGATTTGAAACAAATTGAATCATAATTGAAAAAGAATTGGATGTCAAAAACTAATTTTAGAGAGACTTAGTGAACAAGTAAGCTTAAATAGAATGTTTGCTTCATCGTTAGCCTTAGGAATGCGAATTAACACCTCAATTAGCGCTACAAGATTTAGGAATGACATTCGAAACAAGTTGAATCGGAATGAAAATAAATATAAACAAGAAAACACATGTTGGGTAGACTTGGTGAACAAGTAAGCATGAATAGAATATTTTTCTTAATCATACGACTTGGAAAGTGGTTTAACATGCCAATTCGAGTAAGGAAAGCTACGGATAGGGATTTGAAACAAATTGAATCATAATTGAAAAAGAATTGGATGTCAAAAACTAATTTTAGAGAGACTTAGTGAACAAGTAAGCTTAAATAGAATGTTTGCTTCATCGTTAGCCTTAGGAATGCGAATTAACACCGCAATTAGAGCTAGAAGATTTGGGAATGACATTTGAAACAAGTTGAATCGGAAGGAAAATGAAATATAAACATGAAAAAACATTTTTGGTAGACTTGGTGAACAAGTAATCTTGAATAGAATATGTTTCTTGATCATACGACTTGGAAAGTGGTTTAACATGCCAATTCGAGTAAGGAAAGCTACGGATAGGGATTTGAAACAAATTGAATCATAATTGAAAAAGAATTGGATGTCAAAAACTAATTTTAGAGAGACTTAGTGAACAAGTAAGCTTAAATAGAATGTTTGCTTCATCGTTAGCCTTAGGAATGCGAATTAACACCGCAATTAGAGCTAGAAGATTTGGGAATGACATTCAAATCAAGTTGAATCGTAACGAAAATGAAATATAAACATGAAAATACATTTTTCGTAGACTTGGCGAATAAGTAAGCATGAATAGAATATTTTTCTTGATCATACGACTTGGAAAGTGGTTTAACATGCCAATTCGAGTAAGGAAAGCTACGGATAGGGATTTGAAACAAATTGAATCATAATTGAAAAAGAATTGGATGTCAAAAACTAATTTTAGAGAGACTTAGTGAACAAGTAAGCTTAAATAGAATGTTTGCTTCATCGTTAGCCTTAGGAATGCGAATTAACACCTCAATTAGCGCTACAAGATTTAGGAATGACATTCGAAACAAGTTGAATCGGAATGAAAATGAAATATAAACATGAAAACACATTTTTGGTAGACTTGGTGAACAAGTAAGCATGACTAGATTATGTTTCTTGATCATACGACTTGGAAAGTGGTTTAACATGCCAATTCGAGTAAGGAAAGCTACGGATAGGGATTTGAAACAAATTGAATCATAATTGAAAAAGAATTGGATGTCAAAAACTAATTTTAGAGAGACTTAGTGAACAAGTAAGCTTAAATAGAATGTTTGCTTCATCGTTAGCCTTAGGAATGCGAATTAACACCTCAATTAGCGCTACAAGATTTAGGAATGACATTCGAAACAAGTTGAATCGGAATGAAAATAAATATAAACAAGAAAACACATGTTGGGTAGACTTGGTGAACAAGTAAGCATGACTAGATTATGTTTCTTGATCATACGACTTGGAAAGTGGTTTAACATGCCAATTCGAGTAAGGAAAGCTACGGATAGGGATTTGAAACAAATTGAATCATAATTGAAAAAGAATTGGATGTCAAAAACTAATTTTAGAGAGACTTAGTGAACAAGTAAGCTTAAATAGAATGTTTGCTTCATCGTTAGCCTTAGGAATGCGAATTAACACCGCAATTAGAGCTAGAAGATTTGGGAATGACATTCGAAACAAGTTGAATCGGAATGAAAATGAAATATAAACATGAAAATACATTTTTCGTAGACTTGGCGAATAAGTAAGCATGAATAGAATATTTTTCTTGATCATACGACTTGGAAAGTGGTTTAACATGCCAATTCGAGTAAGGAAAGCTACGGATAGGGATTTGAAACAAATTGAATCATAATTGAAAAAGAATTGGATGTCAAAAACTAATTTTAGAGAGACTTAGTGAACAAGTAAGCTTAAATAGAATGTTTGCTTCATCGTTAGCCTTAGGAATGCGAATTAACACCGCAATTAGAGCTAGAAGATTTGGGAATGACATTCGAAACAAGTTGAATCGGAACGAAAATGAAATATAAACATGAAAACACATTTTTGGTAGACTTGGTGAACAAGTAAGCATGACTAGATTATGTTTCTTGATCATACGACTTGGAAAGTGGTTTAACATGCCAATTCGAGTAAGGAAAGCTACGGATAGGGATTTGAAACAAATTGAATCATAATTGAAAAAGAATTGGATGTCAAAAACTAATTTTAGAGAGACTTAGTGAACAAGTAAGCTTAAATAGAATGTTTGCTTCATCGTTAGCCTTAGGAATGCGAATTAACACCCTAATTTGAGCTAGAAGATTTGGGAATGACATTCAAATCAAGTTGAATCGTAACGAAAATGAAATATAAACATGAAAATACATTTTTCGTAGACTTGGCGAATAAGTAAGCATGAATAGAATATTTTTCTTGATCATACGACTTGGAAAGTGGTTTAACATGCCAATTCGAGTAAGGAAAGCTACGGATAGGGATTTGAAACAAATTGAATCATAATTGAAAAAGAATTGGATGTCAAAAACTAATTTTAGAGAGACTTAGTGAACAAGTAAGCTTAAATAGAATGTTTGCTTCATCGTTAGCCTTAGGAATGCGAATTAACACCGCAATTAGAGCTAGAAGATTTGGGAATGACATTTGAAACAAGTTGAATCGGAAGGAAAATGAAATATAAACATGAAAAAACATTTTTGGTAGACTTGGTGAACAAGTAAGCATGAATAGAATATTTTTCTTAATCATCCATCTTGAAAAGTGGTTTCACATGTCAATTCGAGTAAGGAAAGCTACGGATAGGGATTTGAAACAAATTGAATCATAATTGAAAAAGAATTGGATGTCAAAAACTAATTTTAGAGAGACTTAGTGAACAAGTAAGCTTAAATAGAATGTTTGCTTCATCGTTAGCCTTAGGAATGCGAATTAACACCGCAATTAGAGCTAGAAGATTTGGGAATGACATTCGAAACAAGTTGAATCGGAATGAAAATGAAATATAAACATGAAAACACATTTTTGGTAGACTTGGTGAACAAGTAAGCATGTCTAGATTATGTTTCTTGATCATACGAATTGGAAAGTGGTTTAACATGCCAATTCGAGTAAGGAAAGCTACGGATAGGGATTTGAAACAAATTGAATCATAATTGAAAAAGAATTGGATGTCAAAAACTAATTTTAGAGAGACTTAGTGAACAAGTAAGCTTAAATAGAATGTTTGCTTCATCGTTAGCTTTAGGAATGCGAATTAACACCGCAATTAGAGCTAGAAGATTTGGGAATGACATTCGAAACAAGTTGAATCGGAATGAAAATGAAATATAAACATGAAAACACTTTTTTCATGGAATTGGTGAATAAGTAAGCATGACTAGAATATGTTTCTTGATCATACGACTTGGAAAGTGGTTTAACATGCCAATTCGAGTAAGGAAAGCTACGGATAGGGATTTGAAACAAATTGAATCATAATTGAAAAAGAATTGGATGTCAAAAACTAATTTTAGAGAGACTTAGTGAACAAGTAAGCTTAAATAGAATGTTTGCTTCATCGTTAGCCTTAGGAATGCGAATTAACACTGCAATTAGAGCTAGAAGATTTGGGAATGACATTCGAAACAAGTTGAATCGTAACGAAAATGAAATATAACCATGAAAATACATTTTTGGTAGACTTGGTGAACAAGTAAGCATGACTAGATTATGTTTCTTGATCATACGACTTGGAAAGTGGTTTAACATGCCAATTCGAGTAAGGAAAGCTACGGATAGGGATTTGAAACAAATTGAATCATAATTGAAAAAGAATTGGATGTCAAAAACTAATTTTAGAGAGACTTAGTGAACAAGTAAGCTTAAATAGAATGTTTGCTTCATCGTTAGCCTTAGGAATGCGAATTAACACCGCAATTAGAGCTAGAAGATTTGGGAATGACATTTGAAACAAGTTGAATCGGAATGAAAATGAAATATAAACATGAAAACACATTTTTGGTAGACTTGGTGAACAAGTAAGCATGACTAGAATATGTTTCTTGATCATACGACTTGGAAAGTGGTTTAACATGCCAATTCGAGTAAGGAAAGCTACGGATAGGGATTTGAAACAAATTGAATCATAATTGAAAAAGAATTGGATGTCAAAAACTAATTTTAGAGAGACTTAGTGAACAAGTAAGCTTAAATAGAATGTTTGCTTCATCGTTAGCCTTAGGAATGCGAATTAACACCGCAATTAGAGCTAGAAGATTTGGGAATGACATTTGAAACAAGTTGAATCGGAATGAAAATGAAATATAAACATGAAAACACATTTTTGGTAGACTTGGTGAACAAGTAAGCATGACTAGATTATGTTTCTTGATCATACGACTTGGAAAGTGGTTTAACATGCCAATTCGAGTAAGAAAAGCTACGGATAGGGATTTGAAACAAATTGAATCATAATTGAAAAAGAATTGGATGTCAAAAACTAATTTTAGAGAGACTTAGTGAACAAGTAAGCTTAAATAGAATGTTTGCTTCATCGTTAGCCTTAGGAATGCGAATTAACACCGCAATTAGAGCTAGAAGATTTGGGAATGACATTCGAAACAAGTTGAATCGGAATGAAAATGAAATATAAACATGAAAACACATTTTTGGTAGACTTGGTGAACAAGTAAGCATGACTAGATTATGTTTCTTGATCATACGACTTGGAAAGTGGTTTAACATGCCAATTCGAGTAAGGAAAGCTACGGATAGGGATTTGAAACAAATTGAATCATAATTGAAAAAGAATTGGATGTCAAAAACTAATTTTAGAGAGACTTAGTGAACAAGTAAGCTTAAATAGAATGTTTGCTTCATCGTTAGCCTTAGGAATGCGAATTAACACCTCAATTAACGCTAGAAGATTTAGGAATGACATTCGAAACAAGTTGAATCGTAACGAAAATGAAATATAAACATGAAAATACATTTTTCGTAGACTTGGCGAATAAGTAAGCTTGAATAGAATATTTTTCTTAATCATACGACTTGGAAAGTGGTTTAACATGCCAATTCGAGTAAGGAAAGCTACGGATAGGGATTTGAAACAAATTGAATCATAATTGAAAAAGAATTGGATGTCAAAAACTAATTTTAGAGAGACTTAGTGAACAAGTAAGCTTAAATAGAATGTTTGCTTCATCGTTAGCCTTAGGAATGCGAATTAACACCTCAATTAGCGCTACAAGATTTAGGAATGACATTCGAAACAAGTTGAATCGGAATGAAAATAAATATAAACAAGAAAACACATGTTGGGTAGACTTGGTGAACAAGTAAGCATGACTAGATTATGTTTCTTGATCATACGACTTGGAAAGTGGTTTAACATGCCAATTCGAGTAAGGAAAGCTACGGATAGGGATTTGAAACAAATTGAATCATAATTGAAAAAGAATTGGATGTCAAAAACTAATTTTAGAGAGACTTAGTGAACAAGTAAGCTTAAATAGAATGTTTGCTTCATCGTTAGCCTTAGGAATGCGAATTAACACCGCAATTAGAGCTAGAAGATTTGGGAATGACATTTGAATCAAGTTGAATCGGAATGAAAATGAAATATAAACATGAAAACACATTTTTGGTAGACTTGGTGAACAAGTAAGCATGACTAGATTATGTTTCTTGATCATACGACTTGGAAAGTGGTTTAACATGCCAATTCGAGTAAGAAAAGCTACGGATAGGGATTTGAAACAAATTGAATCATAATTGAAAAAGAATTGGATGTCAAAAACTAATTTTAGAGAGACTTAGTGAACAAGTAAGCTTAAATAGAATGTTTGCTTCATCGTTAGCCTTAGGAATGCGAATTAACACCTCAATTAGCGCTACAAGATTTAGGAATGACATTCAAATCAAGTTGAATTGTAACGAAAATGAAATATAAAGATGAAAATACATTTTTCGTAGACTTGGCGAATAAGTAAGCTTGAATAGAATCTTTTTCTTGATCATGCGACTTGGAAAGTGGTTTCACATGTCAATTCGAGTAAGAAAAGCTACGGATAGGGATTTGAAACAAATTGAATCATAATTGAAAAAGAATTGGATGTCAAAAACTAATTTTAGAGAGACTTAGTGAACAAGTAAGCTTAAATAGAATGTTTGCTTCATCGTTAGCCTTAGGAATGCGAATTAACACCTCAATTAGCGCTACAAGATTTAGGAATGACATTCGAAACAAGTTGAATCGGAATGAAAATAAATATAAACAAGAAAACACATTTTTGGTAGACTTGGTGAACAAGTAAGCTTGAATAGAATATTTTTCTTAATCATCCATCTTGAAAAGTGGTTTCACATGTCAATTGGAGTAAGAAAAGCTACGGATAGGGATTTGAAACAAATTGAATCATAATTGAAAAAGAATTGGATGTCAAAAACTAATTTTAGAGAGACTTAGTGAACAAGTAAGCTTAAATAGAATGTTTGCTTCATCGTTAGCCTTAGGAATGCGAATTAACACCGCAATTAGAGTTAGAAGATTTGGGAATGACATTTGAATCAAGTTGAATCGGAATGAAAATGAAATATAAACATGAAAGAACATTTTTGGTAGACTTGGTGAACAAGTAAGCATGACTAGATTATGTTTCTTGATCATACGACTTGGAAAGTGGTTTAACATGCCAATTCGAGTAAGGAAAGCTACGGATAGGGATTTGAAACAAATTGAATCATAATTGAAAAAGAATTGGATGTCAAAAACTAATTTTAGAGAGACTTAGTGAACAAGTAAGCTTAAATAGAATGTTTGCTTCATCGTTAGCCTTGGGAATGCGAATTAACACCCCAATTTGAGCTAGAAGATTTGGGAATGACATTCAAATCAAGTTGAATCGTAACGAAAATGAAATATAAACATGAAAATACATTTTTCGTAGACTTGGCGAATAAGTAAGCATGAATAGAATATTTTTCTTGATCATACGACTTGGAAAGTGGTTTCACATGTCAATTGGAGTAAGAAAAGCTACGGATAGGGATTTGAAACAAATTGAATCATAATTGAAAAAGAATTGGATGTCAAAAACTAATTTTAGAGAGACTTAGTGAACAAGTAAGCTTAAATAGAATGTTTGCTTCATCGTTAGCCTTAGGAATGCGAATTAACACCGCAATTAGAGCTAGAAGATTTGGGAATGACATTCGAAACAAGTTGAATCGGAATGAAAATGAAATATAAACATGAAAACACATTTTTGGTAGACTTGGTGAACAAGTAAGCATGACTAGAATATATTTCTTGATCATACGACTTGGAAAGTGGTTTAACATGCCAATTCGAGTAAGAAAAGCTACGGATAGGGATTTGAAACAAATTGAATCATAATTGAAAAAGAATTGGATGTCAAAAACTAATTTTAGAGAGACTTAGTGAACAAGTAAGCTTAAATAGAATGTTTGCTTCATCGTTAGCTTTAGGAATGCGAATTAACACCCCAATTTGAGCTAGAAGATTTGGGAATGACATTTGAAACAAGTTGAATCGGAATGAAAATGAAATATAAACATGATAACACATTTTTGGTAGACTTGGTGAACAAGTAAGCATGACTAGAATATGTTTCTTGATCATACATCTTGAAAAGTGGTTTCACATGTCAATTGGAGTAAGAAAAGCTACGGATAGGGATTTGAAACAAATTGAATCATAATTGAAAAAGAATTGGATGTCAAAAACTAATTTTAGAGAGACTTAGTGAACAAGTAAGCTTAAATAGAATGTTTGCTTCATCGTTAGCCTTAGGAATGCGAATTAACACCGCAATTAGAGCTAGAAGATTTGGGAATGACAATCGAAACATGTTGAATCGGAATTAAAATGAAATATAAACATGAAAACACATTTTTGGTAGACTTGGTGAACAAGTAAGCATGACTAGAATATGTTTCTTGATCATACGTCTTGGAAAGCGGTTTAACATGCCAATTCGAGTAAGAAAAGCTACGGATAGGGATTTGAAACAAATTGAATCATAATTGAAAAAGAATTGGATGTCAAAAACTAATTTTAAAGAGACTTAGTAAACAAGTAAGCTTAAATAGAATGTTTGCTTCATCGTTAGCCTTAGGAATGCGAATTAACACGATAATTAGAGGAAGAATATTTGGGAATGACATTCGAAACAAGTTGAATCGGAATGGAAATGAAATATAAACATGAAAACAAATTTTTGGTAGACTTGGTGAACAAGTAAGCATGACTAGATTATGTTTCTTGATCATACGACTTGGAAAGTGGTTTAACATGCCAATTCGAGTAAGAAAAGCTACGGATAGGGATTTGAAACAAATTGAATCATAATTGAAAAAGAATTGGATGTCAAAAACTAATTTTAGAGAGACTTAGTGAACAAGTAAGCTTAAATAGAATGTTTGCTTCATCGTTAGCCTTAGGAATGCGAATTAACACCTCAATTAGCGCTACAAGATTTAGGAATGACATTCGAAACAAGTTGAATCGGAATGAAAATAAATATAAACAAGAAAACACATGTTGGGTAGACTTGGTGAACAAGTAAGCATGAATAGAATATTTTTCTTAATCATCCATCTTGAAAAGTGGTTTCACATGTCAATTCGAGTAAGAAAAGCTACGAATAGGGATTTGAAACAAATTGAATCATAATTGAAAAAGAATTGGAAGTCAAAAACTAATTTTAGAGAGACTTAGTGAACAAGTAAGCTTAAATAGAATGTTTGCTTCATCGTTAGCCTTGGGAATGCGAATTAACACCCCAATTTGAGCTAGAAGATTTGGGAATGACATTCAAATCAAGTTGAATCGTAACGAAAATGAAATATAAACATGAAAATACATTTTTCGTAGACTTGGCGAATAAGTAAGCTTGAATAGAATATGTTTCTTGATCATACGACTTGGAAAGTGGTTTAACATGCCAATTCGAGTAAGAAAAGCTACGGATAGGGATTTGAAACAAATTGAATCATAATTGAAAAAGAATTGGATGTCAAAAACTAATTTTAGAGAGACTTAGTGAACAAGTAAGCTTAAATAGAATGTTTGCTTCATCGTTAGCCTTAGGAATGCGAATTAACACCTCAATTAGCGCTAGAAGATTTGGGAATGACATTCGAAACAAGTTGAATCGGAATGAAAATGAAATATAAACATGAAAACACATTTTTGGTAGACTTGGTGAACAAGTAAGCATGAATAGAATATTTTTCTTAATCATCCATCTTGAAAAGTGGTTTAACATGCCAATTCGAGTAAGAAAAGCTGTGGATAAGGATTTGAAACAAATTGAATCATAATTGAAAAGGAATTGGAAGTCAAAAACTAATTTTAGAGAGACTTAGTGAACAAGTAAGCTTAAATAGAATGTTTGCTTCATCGTTAGCCTTAGGAATGCGAATTAACACCCCAATTAGAGCTAGAAGATTTGGGAATGACATTCGAAACAAGTTGAATCGGAATGAAAATGAAATATAAACATGAAAACACATTTTTGGTAGACTTGGTGAACAAGTAAGCATGACTAGAATATGTTTCTTGATCATACGACTTGGAAAGTGGTTTAACATGCCAATTCGAGTAAGAAAAGCTACGGATAGGGATTTGAAACAAATTGAATCATAATTGAAAAAGAATTGGAAGTCAAAAACTAATTTTAGAGAGACTTAGTGAACAAGTAAGCTTAAATAGAATGTTTGCTTCATCGTTAGCCTTAGGAATGCGAATTAACACCCCAATTAGAGCTAGAAGATTTGGGAATGACATTCGAAACAAGTTGAATCGGAATGAAAATGAAATATAAACATGAAAACACATTTTTGGTAGACTTGGTGAACAAGTAAGCATGACTAGAATATGTTTCTTGATCATACGACTTGGAAAGTGGTTTAACATGCCAATTCGAGTAAGAAAAGCTACGGATAGGGATTTGAAACAAATTGAATCATAATTGAAAAAGAATTGGAAGTCAAAAACTAATTTTAGAGAGACTTAGTGAACAAGTAAGCTTAAATAGAATGTTTGCTTCATCGTTAGCCTTAGGAATGCGAATTAACACCTCAATTAGCGCTAGAAGATTTAGGAATGAGATTTGAAACAAGTTGAATCAGAATGAAAATAAATATAAACATGAAAACACATTTTTGGTAGACTTGGTGAACAAGTAAGCATGACTAGATTATGTTTCTTGATCATACGTCTTGGAAAGTGGTTTAACATGCCAATTCGAGTAAGAAAAGCTACGGATAGGGATTTGAAACAAATTGAATCATAATTGAAAAAGAATTGGAAGCCAACAACTAATTTTAGAGATACTTAGTGAACAAGTAAGCTTAAATACAATGTTTGCTTCATCGTTAGCCTTAGGAATGCGAATTAACACCACAATTAGAGCTAGAAGATTTGGGAATGACATTCAAAACAAGTTGAATTGGAATGAAAATGAAATATAAACATGAAAACACATTTTTGGTAGACTTGGTGAACAAGTAAGCAAGACTAGAATATGTTTCTTGATCATACGTCTTGGAAACTGGTTTAACATGCCAATTCGAGTAAGAAAAGCTGCGGATAGGGATTTGAAACAAATTGAATCATAATTGAAAAAGAATTGGAAGTCAAAAACTAATTTTAGAGAGACTTAGTGAACAAGTATGCTTAAATAGGATGTTTGCTTCATCGTTAGCCTTAGGAATGCGAATTAACACCCCAATTAGAGCTAGAAGATTTGGGAATGACATTCGAAACAAGTTGAATCGGAATGAAAATGAAATATAAACATGAAAACACATTTTTGGTAGACTTGGTGAACAAGTAAGCATGACTAGAATATGTTTCTTGATCATACGACTTGGAAAGTGGTTTAACATGCCAATTCGAGTAAGAAAAGCTACGGATAGGGATTTGAAACAAATTGAATCATAATTGAAAAAGAATTGGATGTCAAAAACTAATTTTAGAGAGACTTAGTGAACAAGTAAGCTTAAATAGAATGTTTGCTTCATCGTTAGCCTTAGGAATGCGAATTAACACCCCAATTAGAGCTAGAAGATTTGGGAATGACATTTGAAACAAGTTGAATCGGAATGAAAATGAAATATAAACATGAAAACACATTTTTGGTAGACTTGGTGAACAAGTAAGCAAGACTAGAATATGTTTCTTGATCATACGTCTTGGAAAGTGGTTTAACATGCCAATTCGAGTAAGAAAAGCTACGGATAGGGATTTGAAACAAATTGAATCATAATTGAAAAAGAATTGGAAGTCAAAAACTAATTTTAGAGAGACTTAGTGAACAAGTAAGCTTAAATAGAATGTTTGCTTCATCGTTAGCCTTAGGAATGCGAATTAACACCCTAATTAGAGCTAGAAGATTTGGGAATGACATTTGAAACAAGTTGAATCGGAATGAAAATGAAATATAAACATGAAAACACATTTTTGGTAGACTTGGTGAACAAGTAAGCATGACTAGAATATGTTTCTTGATCATCTATCTTGGAAAGTGGTTTAACATGCCAATTCGAGTAAGAAAAGCTACGGATAGTGATTTGAGGCAAATTGAATCATAATTGAAAAAGAATTGGAAGTCAAAAACTAATTTTAGAGAGACTTAGTGAACAAGTAAGCTTAAATAGAATGTTTGCTTCATCGTTAGCCTTAGGAATGCGAATTAACACCCCAATTAGAGCTAGAAGATTTGGGAATGACATTCGAAACAAGTTGAATCGGAATGAAAATGAAATATAAACATGAAAACACATTTTTGGTAGACTTGGTGAACAAGTAAGCATGACTAGAATATGTTTCTTGATCATACGACTTGGAAAGTGGTTTAACATGCCAATTCGAGTAAGAAAAGCTACGGATAGGGATTTGAAACAAATTGAATCATAATTGAAAAAGAATTGGAAGTCAAAAACTAATTTTAGAGAGACTTAGTGAACAAGTAAGCTTAAATAGAATGTTTGCTTCATCGTTAGCCTTAGGAATGCGAATTAACATCCCAATTAGAGCTAGAATATTTGGGAATGACATGTGAAACAAGTTGAATCAGAATGAAACTGAAATATAAACATGAAAACACATTTTTTATAGACTTGGTGAACAAGTAAGCATGACTAGAATATGTTTCTTGATCATACGTCTTGGAAAGCGGTTTAACATGCCAATTCGAGTAAGAAAAGCTACGGATAGTGATTTGAGGCAAACTGAATCATAATTGCAAATGAATTGGAAGTCAAAAACTAATTTTAGAGAGACTTAGTGAACAAGTAAGCTTAAATAGAATGTTTGCTTCATCGTTAGCCTTAGGAATGCGAATTAACACCCCAATTAGAGCTAGAAGATTTGGGAATGACATTTGAAATAAGTTCAATCGGAATGAAAATGAAATATAAACATGAAAACACATTTTTGGTAGACTTGGTGAACAAGTAAGCATGACTAGAATATGTTTCTTGATCATACATCTTGGAAAGTGGTTTAACATGCCAATTCGAGTAAGAAAAGCTACGGATAGGGATTTGAAACAAATTGAATCATAAATGAAAAAGAATTGGAAGTCAAAAACTAATTTTAGAGAGACTTAGTGAACAAGTAAGCTTAAATAGAATGTTTGCTTCATCGTTAGCCTTAGGAATGCGAATTAACACCCCAATTAGAGCTAGAAGATTTGGGAATGACATTCGAAACAAGTTGAATCGGAATGAAAATGAAATATAAACATGAAAACACATTTTTGGTAGACTTGGTGAACAAGTAAGCATGACTAGAATATGTTTCTTGATCATACGTCTTGGAAAGTGGTTTAACATGCCAATTCGAGTAAGAAAAGCTACGGATAGGGATTTGAAACAAATTGAATCATAATTGAAAAAGAATTGGAAGTCAAAAACTAATTTTAGAGAGACTTAGTGAACAAGTAAGCTTAAATAGAATGTTTGCTTCATCGTTAGCCTTAGGAATGCGAATTAACACCCCAATTAGAGCTAGAAGATTTGGGAATGACATTCGAAACAAGTTGAATCAGAATGAAAATGAAATATAAACATGAAAACACATTTTTGGTAGACTTGGTGAACAAGTAAGCATGACTAGATTATGTTTCTTGATCATACGACTTGGAAAGTGGTTTAACATGCCAATTCGAGTAAGAAAAGCTACGGATAGGGATTTGAAACAAATTGAATCATAATTGAAAAAGAATTGGAAGTCAAAAACTAATTTTAGAGAGACTTAGTGAACAAGTAAGCTTAAATAGAATGTTTGCTTCATCGTTAGCCTTGGGAATGCGAATTAACACCCCAATTTGAGCTAGAAGATTTGGGAATGACATTCAAATCAAGTTGAATCGTAACGAAAATGAAATATAAACATGAAAA
The DNA here is from genome assembly GCA_031216115.1 of Senna siamea. Lineage (NCBI taxonomy): Eukaryota > Viridiplantae > Streptophyta > Magnoliopsida > Fabales > Fabaceae > Senna > Senna siamea. The sequence goes on along the minus strand of CM062356.1, from coordinate 14,193,674 downwards.
TACATTTTTCGTAGACTTGGCGAATAAGTAAGCTTGAATAGAATATTTTTCTTAATCATCCATCTTGAAAAGTGGTTTCACATGTCAATTGGAGTAAGAAAAGCTACGGATAGGGATTTGAAACAAATTGAATCATAATTGAAAAAGAATTGGAAGTCAAAAACTAATTTTAGAGAGACTTAGTGAACAAGTAAGCTTAAATAGAATGTTTGCTTCATCGTTAGCCTTAGGAATGCGAATTAACACCGCAATTAGAGCTAGAAGATTTGGGAATGACAATCGAAACAAGTTGAATCGGAACGAAAATGAAATATAAACATGAAAACACATTTTTGGTAGACTTGGTGAACAAGTAAGCATGACTAGAATATGTTTCTTGATCATACATCTTCGAAAGTGGTTTAACATGCCAATTCGAGTAAGAAAAGCTACGGATAGGGATTTGAAACAAATTGAATCATAATTGAAAAAGAATTGGAAGTCAAAAACTAATTTTAGAGAGACTTAGTGAACAAGTAAGCTTAAATAGAATGTTTGCTTCATCGTTAGCCTTAGGAATGCGAATTAACACGCCAATTAGAGCTAGAAGATTTGGGAATGACATTCGAAACAAGTTGAATCGGAATGAAAATGAAATATAAACATGAAAACACATTTTTGGTAGACTTGGTGAACAAGTAAGCATGACTAGAATATGTTTCTTGATCATACGTCTTGGAAAGCGGTTTAACATGCCAATTCGAGTAAGAAAAGCTACGGATGGGAATTTGAAACAAACTGAATCATAAATGAAAAAGAATTGGAAGTCAAAAACTAATTTTCAAGAGACTTAGTGAACAAGTAAGCTTAAATAGAATGTTTGCTTCATCGTTAGCCTTAGGAATGCGAATTAACACGCCAATTAGAGCTAGAATATTTGGGAATGACATTCAAAACAAGTTGAATCGGAATGAAAATGAAATATAAACATGAAAACAAATTTTTGGTAGACTTGGTGAACAAGTAAGCATGACTAGAATTGTTTCTTGATCATCTATCTTGGAAAGTGGTTTAACATGCCAATTCGAGTAAGAAAAGCTACGGATAGTGATTTGAAACAAACTGAATCATAAATGAAAAAGAATTGGAAGTCAAAAACAAATTTTAAAGAGACTTAGTGAACAAGTATGCTTAAATAGAATGTTTGCTTCATCGTTAGCCTTAGGAATGCGAATTAACACCCCAATTAGAGCTAGAAGATTTGGGAATGACAATCGAAACATGTTGAATCGGAATGAAAATGAAATATAAACATGAAAACACATTTTTGGTAGACTTGGTGAACAAGTAAGCATGACTAGAATATGTTTCTTGATCATACGTCTTGGAAAGCGGTTTAACATGCCAATTCGAGTAAGAAAAGCTACGGATGGGAATTTGAAACAAACTGAATCATAATTGAAAAAGAATTGGAAGTCAAAAACTAATTTTAGAGAGACTTAGTGAACAAGTAAGCTTAAATAGAATGTTTGCTTCATCGTTAGCCTTAGGAATGCGAATTAACACCCCAATTAGAGCTAGAAGATTTGGGAATGACAATCTAATCAAGTTGAATCGATATGAAAATGAAATATAAACATGAAAACACATTATGGGTAGACTTGGTGAACAAGTGGGGCATCACTAGACTGTTTTTCTTGATCATCTCTCCTGGAAAGTGGTTTCACAAGCCAATTCGAGGAAGAAAAGCTACGTATAGGGATTTGAAACAAATTGAATCATAATTGAAAAAGAATTGGAAGTCAAAAACTAATTTTAGAGAGACTTAGTGAACAAGTAAGCTTAAATAGAATGTTTGCTTCATCGTTAGCTTTAGGAATGCGAATTAACACCGCAATTAGAGCTAGAAGATTTGGGAATGACATTCGAAACAAGTTGAATCGGAATGAAAATGAAATATAAACATGAAAACACATTTTTGGTAGACTTGGTGAACAAGTAAGCATGACTAGAATATGTTTCTTGATCATACGTCTTGGAAAGCGGTTTAACATGCCAATTTGAGTAAGAAAAGCTACGGATAGGGATTTGAAACAAATTGAATCATAATTGAAAAAGAATTGGAAGTCAAAAACTAATTTTAGAGAGACTTAGTGAACAAGTAAGCTTAAATAGAATGTTTGCTTCATCGTTAGCCTTAGGAATGCGAATTAACATGCCAATTAGAGCTAGAAGATTTGGGAATGACATTCGAAACAAGTTGAATCGGAATGAAAATGAAATATAAACATGAAAACACATTTTTGGTAGACTTGGTGAACAAGTAAGCATGACTAGATTATGTTTCTTGATCATACACCTTCGAAAGTGGTTTAACATGCCAATTCGAGTAAGAAAAGCTACGGATAGGGATTTGAAACAAATTGAATCATAATTGAAAAAGAATTGGAAGTCAAAAACTAATTTTAGAGAGACTTAGTGAACAAGTAAGCTTAAATAGAATGTTTGCTTCATCGTTAGCCTTAGGAATGCGAATTAACACGCCAATTAGAGCTAGAAGATTTGGGAATGACATTCGAAACAAGTTGAATCGGAATGAAAATGAAATATAAACATGAAAACACATTTTTGGTAGACTTGGTGAACAAGTAAGCATGACTAGAATATGTTTCTTGATCATACGTCTTGGAAAGTGGTTTAACATGCCAATTCGAGTAAGAAAAGCTACGGATAGGGATTTGAAACAAATTGAATCATAATTGAAAATGAATTGGAAGTTGAAAACTAATTTTAGAGACTTAGTGAACAAGTAAGCTTAAATAGAATGTTTGCTTCATCGTTAGCCTTTGGAATGCGAATTAACACCCCAATTAGAGCTAGAAGATTTGGGAATGACATTCGAAGCAAGTTGAATCGTAACGAAAATGAAATATAAACATGAAAACACATTTTTGGTAGACTTGGTGAACAAGTAAGCATGACTAGAATATGTTTCTTGATCATCTATCTTGGAAAGTGGTTTAACATGCCAATTCGAGTAAGAAAAGCTACAGATGGGAATTTGAAACAAACTGAATCATAAATGAAAAAGAATTGGAAGTCAAAAACTAATTTTCAAGAGACTTAGTGAACAAGTAAGCTTAAATAGAATGTTTGCTTCATCGTTAGCCTTAGGAATGCGAATTAACACCCCAATTAGAGCTAGAAGATTTGGGAATGACAATCGAAACAAGTTGAATCGGAATTAAAATGAAATATAAACATGAAAACACATTTTTGGTAGACTTGGTGAACAAGTAAGCATGACTAGAATATGTTTCTTGATCATACGTCTTGGAAAGCGGTTTAACATGCCAATTCGAGTAAGAAAAGCTACGGATGGGAATTTGAAACAAACTGAATCATAAATGAAAAAGAATTGGAAGTCAAAAACTAATTTTCAAGAGACTTAGTGAACAAGTAAGCTTAAATAGAATGTTTGCTTCATCGTTAGCCTTAGGAATGCGAATTAACACGATAATTAGAGCTAGAATATTTGGGAATGACATTCGAAACAAGTTGAATCGGAATGAAAATGAAATATAAACATGAAAACACATTTTTGGTAGACTTGGTGAACAAGTAAGCATGACTAGAATATGTTTCTTGATCATATGTCTTAGAAAGTGGTTTAACATGCCAATTCGAGTAAGAAAAGCTACCGATAGGGATTTGAGGCAAATTGAATCATAATTGCACATGAATTGGAATTCAAAACACTAATTTAAAAGAGACTTAGTAAAGAAGTAAGCTTAAATAGATTTTTTGCTTCATCGTTACCCTTAGGAATGCAAATTAACATCCCAATTAAAGCTACAAGATTTGGGAAAGACATTTGAAACATGTTGAATTGGTATTTAAATGAAATATAAACATGAAAACACATTTTTGGTAGACTTGGTGAACAAGTAAGCATGACTAGAATATGTTTCTTGATGATCTATCTTGGAAAGTGGTTTAACATGCCGATTCAAGTAACAAAAGCTACGGATAGTGATTTGAGGCAAATTGAATCATAAATGCAAATGAATTGGAAGTCAAAAAACTAATTTTAGAGAGACAGAGTGAACAAGTAAGCTTAAATAGAATGTTTGCTTCATCGTTAGCCTTAGGAATGTGAATTAACACCCCAATTAGAGCTAGAAGATTTGGGAATGACAATCGAAACAAGTTGAATCGGAATGAAAATGAAATATAAACATGAAAACACATTTTTGGTAGACTTGGTGAACAAGTAAGCATGACTAGAATATGTTTCTTGATCATACGTCTTGGAAAGTGGTTTAACATGCCAATTCGAGTAAGAAAAGCTACGGATGGCGATTTGAAACAAATTGAATTATAATTGAAAAAGACTTGGAAGTCAAAAACAAATTTTAAAGAGACTTAGTGAACAAGTAAGCTTAAATAGAATGTTTGCTTCATCGTTAGCCTTAGGAATGCGAATTAACACGCCAATTAGAGCTAGAAGATTTGGGAATGACATTCGAAACAAGTTGAATCGGAATGAAAATGAAATATAAACATGAAAACACATTTTTGGTAGACTTGGTGAACAAGTAAGCATGACTAGAATTGTTTCTTGATCATCTATCTTGGAAAGTGGTTTAACATGCCAATTCGAGTAAGAAAAGCTACGGATGGGAATTTGAAACAAACTGAATCATAAATGAAAAAGAATTGGAAGTCAAAAACTCATTTTCAAGAGACTTAGTGAACAAGTAAGCTTAAATAGAATGTTTGCTTCATCGTTAGCCTTAGGAATGCGAATTAACACCCCAATTAGAGCTAGAAGATTTGGGAATGACAATCGAAACATGTTGAATCGGAATGAAAATGAAATATAAACATGAAAACACATTTTTGGTAGACTTGGTGAACAAGTAAGCATGACTAGAATATGTTTCTTGATCATCTATCTTGGAAAGTGGTTTAACATGCCAATCGAGTAAGAAAAGCTACAGATAGTGATTTGAGGCAAATTGAATCATAAATGCAAATTAATTGGAAGTCAAAAAACTAATTTTAGAGAGAGAGAGTGAACAAGTAAGCTTAAATAGAATGTTTGCTTCATCGTTAGCCTTAGGAATGCGAATTAACACCCCAATTAGAGCTAGAAGATTTGGGAATGACAATCGAAACATGTTGAATCGGAATTAAAATGAAATATAAACATGAAAACACATTTTTGGTAGACTTGGTGAACAAGTAAGCATGACTAGAATATGTTTCTTGATCATCTATCTTGGAAAGTGGTTTAACATGCCAATTCGAGTAAGAAAAGCTACGGATGGGAATTTGAAACAAACTGAATCATAAATGAAAAAGAATTGGAAGTCAAGAACTAATTTTCAAGAGACTTAGTGAACAAGTAAGCTTAAATAGAATGTTTGCTTCATCGTTAGCCTTAGGAATGCGAATTAACACGCCAATTAGAGCTAGAAGATTTGGGAATGACATTCGAAACAAGTTGAATCGGAATGAAAATGAAATATAAACATGAAAACACATTTTTGGTAGACTTGGTGAACAAGTAAGCATGACTAGAATATGTTTCTTGATCATCTATCTTGGAAAGCGGTTTAACATGCCAATTCGAGTAAGAAAAGCTACGGATGGGAATTTGAAACAAACTGAATCATAATTGAAAAAGAATTGGAAGTCAAAAACTAATTTTAGAGAGACTTAGTGAACAAGTAAGCTTAAATAGAATGTTTGCTTCATCGTTAGCCTTAGGAATGCGAATTAACAACCTAATTAGAGCTAGAAGATTTGGGAATGACAATCGAAACAAGTTGAATCGGAATGAAAATGAAATATAAACATGAAAACACATTTTTGGTAGACTTGGTGAACAAGTAAGCATGACTAGAATATGTTTCTTGATCATCTATCTTGGAAAGTGGTTTAACATGCCAATCGAGTAAGAAAAGCTACAGATAGTGATTTGAGGCAAATTGAATCATAATTGCAAATGAATTGGAAGTGAAAACACTAATTTCAGAGAGACTTAGTGAACAAGTAAGCTTAAATAGAATGTTTGCTTCATCGTTAGCCTTAGGAATGCGAATTAACACGCCAATTAGAGCTAGAAGATTTGGGAATGACATTCGAAACAAGTTGAATCAGAATGAAAATAAAATATAAACATGAAAACACATTTTTGGTAGACTTGGTGAACAAGTAAGCATGACTAGAATATGTTTCTTGATCATACGTCTTGGAAAGCGGTTTAACATGCCAATTCGAGTAAGAAAAGCTACGGATGGGAATTTGAAACAAACTGAATCATAATTGCAAATGAATTGGAAGTCAAAAAACTAATTTTAGAGTGACAGAGTGAACAAGTAAGCTTAAATAGAATGTTTGCTTCATCGTTAGCCTTAGGAATGCGAATTAACATCCCAATTAGAGCTAGAAGATTTGGGAATGACAATCGAAACAAGTTGAATCGGAATGAAAATGAAATATAAACATGAAAACACATTTTTGGTAGACTTGGTGAACAAGTAAGCATGACTAGAATATGTTTCTTGATCATACGTCTTGGAAAGCGGTTTAACATGCCAATTCGAGTAAGAAAAGCTACGGATGGGAATTTGAAACAAACTGAATCATAAATGAAAAAGAATTGGAAGTCAAAAACAAATTTTAAAGAGACTTAGTGAACAAGTAAGCTTAAATAGAATGTTTGCTTCATCGTTAGCCTTAGGAATGCGAATTAACACGCCAATTAGAGCTAGAATATTTGGGAATGACATTCGAAACAAGTTGAATCGGAATGAAAATGAAATATAAACATGAAAACACATTTTTGGTAGACTTGGTGAACAAGTAAGCATGACTAGAATTGTTTCTTGATCATCTATCTTGGAAAGTGGTTTAACATGCCAATTCGAGTAAGAAAAGCTACGGATAGTGATTTGAGGCAAACTGAATCATAATTGCAAATGAATTGGACGTCAAAAAACTAATTTTAGAGAGATAGAGTGAACAAGTATGCTTAAATAGAATGTTTGCTTCATCGTTAGCCTTAGGAATGCGAATTAACACCCCAATTAGAGCTAGAAGATTTGGGAATGACAATCGAAACATGTTGAATCGGAATTAAAATGAAATATAAACATGAAAACACATTTTTGGTAGACTTGGTGAACAAGTAAGCATGACTAGAATATGTTTCTTGATCATCTATCTTGGAAAGTGGTTTAACATGCCAATTCGAGTAAGAAAAGCTACGGATGGGAATTTGAAACAAACTGAATCATAAATGAAAAAGAATTGGAAGTCAAAAACTAATTTTCAAGAGACTTAGTGAACAAGTAAGCTTAAATAGAATGTTTGCTTCATCGTTAGCCTTAGGAATGCGAATTAACATGCCAATTAGAGCTAGAAGATTTGGGAATGACAATCGAAACAAGTTGAATCGGAATTAAAATGAAATATAAACATGAAAACACATTTTTGGTAGACTTGGTGAACAAGTAAGCATGACTAGAATATGTTTCTTGATCATCTATCTTGGAAAGTGGTTTAACATGCCAATTCGAGTAAGAAAAGCTACGGAAGGGGATTTGAGGCAAATTAAATCATAATTGCAAATGAATTGGAAGTCAAAACACTAATTTTAGAGAGACTTATTGAAGCAGTAAGCTTAGATAGATTTTTTGCTTCATTGTTACCCTTAGGAATACGAATTAACATCCCAATTAGAGCTACAAGATTTGGGAAAGATATTTGAAACATGTTGAATTGGAATTAAAATGAAATATAAACGTGAAAACACATTTTTGGTAGACTTGGTGAACAAGTAAGCATGACTAGAATATGTTTCTTGATCATCTATCTTGGAAAGTGGTTTAACTTGCCAAATCGAGTAAGAAAAGCTATGGATAGTGATTTGAGGCAAATTGAATCATAAATGCAAATGAATTAGAAGTCAAAAAACTAATTTTAGAGAGACAGAGTGAACAAGTAAGCTTAAATAGAATGTTTGCTTCATCGTTAGCCTTAGGAATGCGAATTAACACCCCAATTAGAGCTAGAAGATTTGGGAATGACAATCGAAACATGTTGAATCGGAATTAAAATGAAATATAAACATGAAAACACATTTTTGGTAGACTTGGTGAACAAGTAAGCATGACTAGAATATGTTTCTTGATCATACGTCTTGGAAAGCGGTTTAACATGCCAATTCGAGTAAGAAAAGCTACGGATGGGAATTTGAAACAAACTGAATCATAAATGAAAAAGAATTGGAAGTCAAAAACTAATTTTCAAGAGACTTAGTGAACAAGTAAGCTTAAATAGAATGTTTGCTTCATCGTTAGCCTTAGGAATGCGAATTAACACCCCAATTAGAGCTACAAGATTTGGGAATGACAATCGAAACATGTTGAATCGATATTAAAATGAAATATAAACATGAAAACACATTTTTGGTAGACTTGGTGAACAAGTAAGCATGACTAGAATATGTTTCTTGATCATACGTCTTGGAAAGTGGTTTAACATGCCAATTCAAGTACGAAAAGCTACGGATGGGAATTTGAAACAAACTGAATCATAAATGAAAAAGAATTGGAAGTCAAAAACAAATTTTAAAGAGACTTAGTGAACAAGTAAGCTTAAATAGAATGTTTGCTTCATCGTTAGCCTTAGGAATGCGAATTAACACCGCAATTAGAGCTAGAAGATTTGAGAAAGACAATCGAAATAGGTGGAATCGGAATGAAAATGAAATATAAACATGAAAAAACATTTTTGGTAGACTTGGTGAACAAGTAAGCATGACTAGAATATGTTTCTTGATCATACGTCTTGGAAAGTGATTTAACATGCCAATTCGAGTAAGAAAAGCTACGGATGGGAATTTGAAACAAATTGAATCATAAGTGAAAAAGAATTGGAAGTCAAAAACTAATTTTAGCGAGACTTAGTGAACAAGTAAGCTTAAATAGATTGTTTGCTTCATCGTTACCCTTAGGAATGCAAATTAACATCCCAATTAGAGCTACAAGATTTGGGAAAGATATTTGAAACATGTTGAATTGGAATTAAAATGAAATATAAACATGAAAACACATTTTTGGTAGACTTGGTGAACAACTAAGCATGACTAGAATATGTTTCTTGATCATGCATCTTGGAAAGTGGTTCAACATGCCAATTTGAGTAAGAAAAGCTACGGATGGGGATTTGAGGCAAATTGAATCATAATTGCAAATGAATTGGAAGTCAAAACACTAATTTTAGAGAGACTTATTAAAGCAGTAAGCTTAGATAGATTGTTTGCTTCATCATTACCCTTAGGAATGCAAATTAACATCCCAATTAGAGCTACAAGATTTGGGAAAGATATTTGAAACATGTTGAATTGGAATTAAAATGAAATATAAACATGAAAACACATTTTTGGTAGACTTGGTGAACAAGTAAGCATGACTAGAATATGTTTCTTGATCATGCATCTTGGAAAGTGGTTTAACATGCCAATTCGAGTAAGAAAAGCTACGGATGGGGATTTGAGGCAAATTGAATCATAATTGCAAATGAATTGGAAGTCAAAACACTAATTTTAGAGAGACTTAGTGAATAAGTAAGCTTAAATAGATTGTTTGCTTCATCGTTAGCCTTAGGAATGCGAATTACCATCCCAATTAGAGCTACAATATTTGGGAAAGACATTTGAAACAAGTTGAATTGGAATTAAAATGAAATATAAACATGAAAGCAAATTATGGGTAGACTTGGTGAACAAGTAGGCATCACTAAACCGTTTCTCTTGATCATCTCTCTTGGAAAGTGGTTTAACATACCAATTCAAGGAAGCAAAGCTACGGATGGCGATTTGTAACAAATTGAATTATAATTGAAAAAGAATTGGAAGTCAAAAACTAATTTTCAAGAGACTTAGTGAACAAGTAAGCTTAAATAGAATGTTTGCTTCATCGTTAGCCTTAGGAATGCGAATTAACACCCCAATTAGAGCTAGAAGATTTGGGAATGACAATCGAAACATGTTGAATCGGAATTAAAATGAAATATAAACATGAAAACACATTTTTGGTAGACTTGGTGAACAAGTAAGCATGACTAGAATATGTTTCTTGATCAAACGTCTTGGAAAGCGATTTAACATGCCAATTCGAGTAAGAAAAGCTACGGATGGGAATTTGAAACAAACTGAATCATAAATGAAAAAGAATTGGAAGTCAAAAACAAATTTTAAAGAGACTTAGTGAACAAGTAAGCTTAAATAGAATGTTTGCTTCATCGTTAGCCTTAGGAATGCGAATTAACATGCCAATTAGACCTAGAATATTTGGGAATGATATTCGAAACAAGTTGAATCGGAATGAAAATGAAATATAAACTTGAAACCACATTTTTGGTAGACTTGGTGAACAAGTAAGCATGACTAGAATTGTTTCTTGATCATCTATCTTGGAAAGTGGTTTAACATGCCAATTCGAGTAAGAAAAGCTACGGATAGTGATTTGAGGCAAACTGAATCATAATTGCAAATCAATTGGAAGTCAAAAAACTAATTTTAGAGAGACAGAGTGAACAAGTATGCTTAAATAGAATGTTTGCTTCATCGTTAGCCTTAGGAATGCGAATTAACACCCCAATTAGAGCTAGAAGATTTGGGAATGACAATCGAAACATGTTGAATCGGAATTAAAATGAAATATAAACATGAAAACACATTTTTGGTAGACTTGGTGAACAAGTAAGCATGACTAGAATATGTTTCTTGATCATACGTCTTGGAAAGCGGTTTAACATGCCAAATCGAGTAAATAAAGCTATGGATCGGAATTTGAAGCAAACTGAATCATAATTGAAGAAGAATTGGATGTCAAAAACTAATTTTAGTGAGACTTAGTGAACAAGTAAGCTTAGATGGAATGTTTGCTTCATCGTTAGCCTTAGGAATGAGAATTAACACCCCAATTAGAGCTAGAAGATTTGGGAATGACAATCGAAACATGTTGAATCGGAATGAAAATGAAATATAAACATGAAAACACATTTTTGGTAGACTTGGTGAACAAGTAAGCATGACTAGAATATGTTTCTGGATCATACGTCTTAGAAAGTGGTTTAACATGCCAATTCGAGTAAGAAAAGCTACCGATAGGGATTTGAGGTAAATTGAATAATAATTGCAAATGAATTGGAATTCAAAACACTAATTTTAAAGACCTAGTGAAGAAGTAAGCTTAAATGGATTTTTTGCTTCATCGTTACCCTTAGGAATGCGAATTAACATCCGAATTAGAGCTACAAGATTTGGGAAAGACATTTGAAACATGTTGAATTGGAATTAAAATGAAATATAAACATGAAAACACATTTTTGGTAGACTTGGTGAACAAGTAAGCTTGACTAGAATATGTTTCTTGATCATATGTCTTGGAAAGTGGTTTAACATGCCCATTCGAGTACGAAAAGCTACGGATTGGGATTTGAAACAAACAGAATCATAATTGAAAAAGAATTGGAGGTCAAAAGCTAATTTTAGAGAGACTTAGTGAACAAGTAAGCTTCAATAGAATGTTTGCTTCATCATTAGCTTTAGGAATGCGAATTAACACCGCAATTAGAGCTAGAAGATTTGGGAATGACAATCGAAACAAGTTGAATCGGAATGAAAATGAAATATAAACATGAAAACAAATTTTTGGTAGACTTGGTGAACAAGTAAGCATGACTAGAATTGTTTCTTGATCATCTATCTTGGAAAGTGGTTTAACATGCCAATTCGAGTAAGAAAAGCTACGGATAGTGATTTGAGGCAAACTGAATCATAATTGCAAATGAATTGGAAGTCAAAAAACTAATTTTAGAGAGATAGAGTGAACAAGTATGCTTAAATAGAATGTTTGCTTCATCGTTAGCCTTAGGAATGCGAATTAACACCCCAATTAGAGCTAGAAGATTTGGGAATGACAATCGAAACATGTTGAATCGGAATTAAAATGAAATATAAACATGAAAACACATTTTTGGTAGACTTGGTGAACAAGTAAGCATGACTAGAATATGTTTCTTGATCATACGTCTTGGAAAGCGGTTTAACATGCCAATTCGAGTAAGAAAAGCTACGGATGGGAATTTGAAACAAACTGAATCATAAATGAAAAAGAATTGGAAGTCAAAAACTAATTTTAGTGAGACTTAGTGAACAAGTAAGCTTAGATGGAATGTTTGCTTCATCGTTAGCCTTAGGAATGAGAATTAACACCCCAATTAGAGCTAGAAGATTTGGGAATGACAATCGAAACATGTTGAATCGGAATGAAAATGAAATATAAACATGAAAACACATTTTTGGTAGACTTGGTGAACAAGTAAGCATGACTAGAATATGTTTCTTGATCATACGTCTTAGAAAGTGGTTTAACATGCCAATTCGAGTAAGAAAAGCTACGGATGGGGATTTGAAACAAATTGAAATATAATTGACAAAGAATTGGAAATCAAAAACTAATTTTAGAGAGACTTAGTGAACAAGTAAGCTTAAATAGAATTTTTTCTTCATCGTTAGCCTTAGGAATGCGAATTAACATCCCAATTAGAGCTACAAGATTTGGGAAAGACATTTGAAACAAGTTGAATTGGAATTAAAATGAAATATAAACTTGAAAACAAATTATGGGTAGACTTCGTGAACAAGTAGGCATCACTAAACCGTTTCTTTTGATCATCTCTCTTGGAAAGTTGTTTAACATACCAATTCGAGGAAGAAAAGCTAAGGATGGCGATTTGAAACAAATTGAATTATAATTGAAAAAGACTTGGAAGTCAAGAACTAATTTCAGAGAGACTTAGTGAACGAGTTAGCTTAAATAGAATGTTTGCTTCATCATTAGCCTTAGGAATGCGAATTAACATCCCAATTAGAGCTAGAAGATTTGGGAATGACAATCGAAAAAAGTTGAATCGGAATTAAAATGAAATATAAACATGAAAACACATTTTTGGTAGACTTGGTGAACAAGTACGCATAACTAGAATATGTTTCTTGATCATCTATCTTGGAAAGTGGTTTAACATGCCAATTTGAGGAAGAAAATCTACGTATGGGGATTTGAAACTAATTGAAATATAATTGACAAAGAATTGGAAATCAAAAACTAATTTTAGAGAGACTTAGTGAACAAGTAAGCTTAAATAGAATTTTTTCTTCATCGTTAGCCTTAGGAATGCGAATTAACATCCCAATTAGTGCTAGAAGATTTGGGAATGACATTCGAAGCAAGTTGAATCAGAATGAAAATGAAATATAAACATGAAAACACATTTTTGGTAGACTTGGTGAACAAGTAAGCATGACTAGAATATGTTTCTTGATCATCTATCTTGGAAAGTGGTTTAACATGCCAATTCGAGTAAGAAAAGCTACATATGGGGATTTGAAACAAATTGAATCATAATTGAAACAGACTTGGAAATCAAAAACTAATTTTAGAGAGACTTAGTGAACAAGTAAGCTTAAATAGAATGTTTGCTTCATCATTAGCCTTAGGAATGCGAATTAACACCCCAATTCGAGCTAGTAGATTTGGGAATGACAATCGAAACAATCTGAATCGAAATTAAAATGACATATAAACATGGAAACACATTTTTGGTAGACTTGGTGAACAAGTAAGCATGACTAGAATATGTTTCTTGATCATACGTCTTAGAAAGTGGTTTAACATGCCAATTTGAGTAAGAAAAGATACGGATAGGGATTTGAGGCAAATTGAATCATAATTACAAATGAATTGGAACTCAAAAAAACTAATTTTAGAGAGACTTAGTGAACGAGTTAGCTTAAATAGAATGTTTGCTTCATCATTAGCCTTAGGAATGCGAATTAACATCCCAATTAGGGCTAGAAGATTTGGGAATGACAATCGAAAAAATTTGAATCGGAATTAAAATGAAATATAAACATGAAAACACATTTTTGGTAGACTTGGTGAACAAGTAAGCATGACTAGAATATGTTTCTTGATCATACGTCTTAGAAAGTCGTTTAACATGCCGATTCGAGTAAGAAAAGCTACAGATGGGGATTTCAAACAAACAGAATCATAATTGAAAAATAATTAGAAGTCAAGAGCTAAATTTTGACAGACTTAGTGAACTAGTAGGCTTAAATAGAATTTTTGCTTCATTGTTAGCCTGAGGAATGTGAATTAACACCCCAATTAGAGCTAGAAGATATGCGAATGACATTCGAAACAAGTTGAATCGGAATGAAAATGAAATATAAACATGAAAACACATTTTTGGTAGACTTGGTGAACAAGTAAGCATGACTAGAATATGTTTCTGGATCATACGTCTTGAAAAGTGGTTTAACATGCCAATTCGAGTAAGAAAAGCTACATATGAGGATTTGAAACAAACAGAATCATAATTGAAAAAGAATTAGAAGTCAAAAGCTAATTTTAGAGAGACTTAGTGAACAATAAGCTTAAATAGAATGTTTGCTTCATCGTTAGCCTTAGGAATGCGGATTAACATCCCAATTAGAGCTAGATGATTTGGGAATGACATTCGAAGCAAGTTGAATCGGAATGAAAATGAGATATAAACATGAAAACACATTTTGGTAGACTTGGTGAACAAGTAGGCATGGCTAGACCATTTTTCTTGATCATACGTCTTGGAAAGTGGTTTCACATGCCAATTCGAGTAAGAAAAGCTACGGATAGGGATTTGAGGCAAATTGAATCATAATTGCAAATATATTGGAAGTCAAAAAACTAATTTTAGAGAGACTTAGTGAACAAGTAAGCTTAACTAGAATGTTTGCTTCATGGTTAGCCTTAAGAATGCGAATTAACACCCCTATTAGAGCTAGAAGATTTGGGAATGACAATCGAAACAAGTTGAATCGGAATGAAAATGAAATATAAACATGCAAACACATTTTTGGTAGACTTGGTGAACAAGTAGGCCTAGCTAGACCATTTTTCTTGATCATCTCTCTTGGAAAGTGGTTTCACATGCCAATTCGAGTAAGAAAAGCTACGTATGGGGATTTGAAACAAATTGAATCATGATTGACAAAGAATTGGAAATCAAAAACTAATTTTAGAGAAAGTTAGTGAATAAGTAAGCTTAAATAGAATGCTTGCTTCATCGTTAGCCTTAGGAATGTGAATTAACATCCCAATTAGTGCTAGAAGATTTGGGAATGACATTTGAAGCAAATTGAATCGGAATGAAAATGAAATATAAACATGAAAACACATTTTTGGTCGACTTGGTGAACAAGTAAGCATGACTAGAATATGTTTCTTGATCATACGTCTTGGAAAGTGGTTTAAAATGCCAATTCGAGTAAGAAAACCTACGGATGGAGATTTGAGGCAAATTGAATCATAATTGCAAATGAATTGGAAGTCAAAACACTAATTTTAGAGAGACTTAGTGAAGAAGTAAGCTTAAATAGATTGTTTGCTTCATCGTTACCCTTAGTAATGCGAATTACCATCGCAATTAGAGCTACAAGATTTAGGAAAGACATTTGAAACAAGTTGAATTGGAATTAAAATGAAATATAAACATGAAAACACATTATGGGTAGACTTGGTGAACAAGTAAGCATGACTAGAATATGTTTCTGGATCATACGTCTTGAAAAGTGGTTTAACATGCCAATTCGAGTAAGAAAAGCTACATATGGGGATTTGAAACAAACAGAATCATAATTGAAAAAGAATTAGAAGTCAAAAGCTAATTTTAGAGAGACTTAATGAACAATAAGCTTAAATAGAATGTTTGCTTCATCGTTAGCCTTAGGAATACGAATTAACACCCCAATTAGTGCTAGAAGATTTGGGAATGACATTCGAAGCAAGTTGAATCGGAATGAAAATGAAATATAAACATGAAAACACATTTTTGGTAGACTTGGTGAAGAAGTACGCATGGCTAGACCATTTTTCTTAGTCATACATCTTGGAAAGTGGTTTAACATGCCAATTCGAGTAAGAAAAGATACGGATAGGGATTTGGGGCAAATTGAA
Source organism: Senna siamea (assembly GCA_031216115.1). Lineage (NCBI taxonomy): Eukaryota > Viridiplantae > Streptophyta > Magnoliopsida > Fabales > Fabaceae > Senna > Senna siamea. Next base: position 14,177,613 of record CM062356.1, on the reverse strand, counting down.
TCATAATTGCAAATAAATTGGAAGTCAAAAAACTAATTTTAGAGAGACTTAGTGAACAAGTAAGCTTAACTAGAATGTTTGCTTCATCGTTAGCCTTAGGAATGCGAATTAACACCCCAATTAGAGCTAGAAGATTTGGGAATGACAATCGAAACAAGTTGAATCGGAATGAAAATGAAATACAAACATGAAAACACATTTATGGTAGACTTGGTGAACAAGTAAGCATGACTAGAATATGTTTCTTGATCATACATCTTAGAAAGTCGTTTAACATGCCAATTCGAGTAAGAAAATCTACGGATAGGGATTTGAGGCAAATTGAATCATAATTGCAAATGAATTGGAAGTCAAAAAACTAATTTTTGAGAGACATATTGAATAAGTAAGCTGAAATAGAATGTTTGCTTCATCGTTACCCTTAGGAATGCGAATTAACACCCCAATTATGCTAGAAGATTTGGTAATGACATTCGAAACAAGTTGAATCGGAATGAAAATGAAATATAAACATGAAAACACTTTTTTGGTATACTTGGTGAACAAGTAGGCATGGCTAGACCATTTTTCTTGATCATCTATCTTCGAAAGTGATTTAACATGCCAATTCAAGTAAGAAAAGCTACGGATGGGGATTTGAGGCAAATTGAATCATAAGTACAAATGAATTGGAAGTCAAAACACTAATTTTAGAGAGACTTAGTGAAGAAGTAAGCTTAAATAGAATGTTTGCTTCATCGTTACCCTTAGGAATGCGAATTACCATCCCAATTAGAGCTACAAGATTTAGGAAAGACATTTCAAACAAGTTGAATTGGAATTAAAATGACATATAAACATGAAAGCACATTATGGGTAGACTTGGTGAACAAGTAGGCATCACTAGACCATTTTTCTTTATCATCTCTCTTGGAAAGTGGTTTAACATGCCAATTCGAGTAAGAAAAGCTTCGTATGGGGATTTGAAACAAATTGAATCATAATTGACAAAGAATTGGAAATCAAAAACTAATTTTAGAGAGACTTAGTGAACAATAAGCTTAAATAGAATGTTTGCTTCATCGTTACCCTTAGGAATGCGAATTAACACCCCAATTAGTGCTAGAAGATTTGGGATTGACAATCGAAACAAGTTGAATCAGAATGAAAATGAAATACAAACATGAAAACACATTTATGGGAGACTTGGCGAACAAGTAAGCATGACTAGAATATGTTTCTTGATCATCTATCTTGGAAAGTCGTTTAACATGCCAATTCGAGTAAGAAAAGCTACGGATGGGGATTTGAGGCAAATTGAATCATAATTGCAAATGAATTGGAAGTCAAAACACTAATTTTAGAATGACTTAGTGAAGAAGTAAGCTTAAATACAATGTTTGTTTCATCGTTAGCCTTAGGAATGTGAATTAACACCCCAATTAGAGCTAGAAGATATGCAAATGACATTCGAAACAAGTTGAATCGGAATGAAAATGAAATATAAACATGAAAACACATTATGGGTAGACTTGGTGAACAAGTAGGCATGACTAGATTATGTTTCTTGATCATACGTCTTGGAAAGTGGTTTAACATGCCAATTCGAGTAAGAAAAGCTACGTATGTGGATTTGCAACAAATTGAATCATATTTGAAAAAGAATTGGAAGTTAAAAACTAATTATAGAGAGACTTAGTGAAGAAGTACGCTTAAATAGAATGTTTGCTTCATCGTTAGCCTTAGGAATACGAATTAACATCCGAATTAGAGCTACAAGATTTGGGAATGACAATCGAAACAAGTTGAATCAGAATTAAAATGAAATATAAACATGAAAAGACATTTTTGGTAGACTTGGTGAACAAGTAGGCATGACTAGATTATGTTTCTTGATCATACGTCTTGGAAAGTGGTTTAACATGCCAATTCGAGTAAGAAAAGCTACGGATGGGAATTTGAAACAAACTGAATCATAATTGAAAAAGAATTGGAAGTCAAAAACAAATTTTCAAGAGACTTAGTGAACAAGTAAGCTTAAATAGAATGTTTGCTTCATCGTTAGCCTTAGGAATGTGAATTAACACCCCAATTAGAGCTAGAAGATTTGGTAATGACATTCAAAGCAATTTGAATTGAAATGAAAATGACATATAAACATGAAAACACATTTTTGGTATACTTGGTGAACAAGTAGGCATGGCTAGACCATTTTTCTTGATCATCTATCTTGGAAAGTGGTTTAACATGCCGATTCGAGTAAGAAAAGCTACCTATGGGGATTTGAAACAAATTGAATCATAATTGAAAAAGAATTGGAAGTCAAAAACTAATTTTAGAGAGACTTAGTGAAGAAGTAAGATTAAATAGAATGTTTGCTTCATCGTTAGCCTTAGGAATGCGAATTAACATCCCAATTAGTGCTAGAAGATTTGGGAATGACATTTGAAGTAAATTGAATCGGAATGAAAATGAAATATAAACATGAAAACACATTATGGTCAGACTTGGTGAACAAGTAGGCATCACTAGAATGTTTTTCTTGATCATCTCTGTTGGAAAGTCGTTTAACATGCCAATTCGAGTAAGAAAAGCTACGGATGGGGATTTGAGGCAAATTGAATCATAATCCTAAATAAATTGGAAGTCAAAAAACTAATTTTAGAGAGACTTAGTGAACAAGTAAGCTTAACTAGAATGTTTGCTTCATCGTTAGCCTTAGGAATGCGAATTAACATCCCAATTAGAGCTAGAAGATTTGGGAATGACAATCGAAACAAGTTGAATCGGAATGAAAATGAAATATAAACATGCAAACACCTTTTTGGAAGACTTGGTGAACAAGTAGGCATGGCTACACCATTTTTCTTGATCATGTGTCTTGGAAAGCGGTTTAACATGCCAATTCGAGTAAGAAAAGTTGCGAATAGGGAATTGAGGCAAATTGAATCATAATCCCAAATAAATTGGAAGTCAAAAAACTAATTTTAGAGAGACTTAGTGAACAAGTAAGCTTAAATAGAATGTTTGCTTCATCGTTAGCCTTAGGAATGCGAATTAACATCCCAATTAGTGCTAGAAGATTTGGGAATGACATTTGAAGTAAATTGAATCGGAATGAAAATGAAATATAAACATGAAAACACATTATGGTCAGACTTGGTGAACAAGTAGGCATCACTAGAATGTTTTTCTTGATCATCTCTGTTGGAAAGTCGTTTAACATGCCAATTCGAGTAAGAAAAGCTACGGATGGGGATTTGAGGCAAATTGAATCATAATCCTAAATAAATTGGAAGTCAAAAAACTAATTTTAGAGAGACTTAGTGAACAAGTAAGCTTAACTAGAATGTTTGCTTCATCGTTAGCCTTAGGAATGCGAATTAACATCCCAATTAGAGCTAGAAGATTTGGGAATGACAATCGAAACAAGTTGAATCGGAATGAAAATGAAATATAAACATGCAAACACCTTTTTGGAAGACTTGGTGAACAAGTAGGCATGGCTACACCATTTTTCTTGATCATGTGTCTTGGAAAGCGGTTTAACATGCCAATTCGAGTAAGAAAAGTTGCGAATAGGGAATTGAGGCAAATTGAATCATAATCCCAAATAAATTGGAAGTCAAAAAACTAATTTTAGAGAGACTTAGTGAACAAGTAAGCTTAAATAGAATGTTTGCTTCATCGTTAGCCTTTGGAATGCGAATTAACATCCCAATTAGAGCTAGATGATTGGAGAATTACATTCGAAGCAAGTTGAATCGGAATGAAAATGAAATATACACATGAAAACACATTTTTGGTAGACTTGGTTTACAAGTAGGCATGGTACACCATTTTTCTTGATCATCTATCTTGGAAAGTGGTTTAACATGCCAATTCGAGTAAGAAAAACTACGTATGGGGATTTGCAACAAATTGAATCATATTTGAAAAAGAATTGGAAGTTAAAAACTAATTATAGAGAGACTTAGTGAATAAGTAAGCTTAAATAGAATGTTTGCTTCATCGTTAGCCTTAGGAATGCGAATTAACATCTGAATTAGAGCTAAAAGATTTGGGATTGACAATTGAAACAAGTTCAATCAGAATTAAAATGAAATATAAACATGAAAACACATTTTTGGTAGACTTGGTGAACAAGTAAGCATGACTAGAATATGTTTCTCGATCATACGTCTTGGAAACTGGTTTAACATGCCAATTCGAGTAAGAAAAGCTACGGATAGGAATTTGAAACAAATTGAATCATAATTGAAATAGAATTGGAAGTCAAAAACTAATTTTAGAGAGACTTAGTGAACAAGTAAGCTTAAATAGAATGTTTGCTTCATTGTTAGCCTTAGGAATGCGGATTAACATCCCAATTAGAGCTAGAAGATTTGGGATTGACAATCGAAACAAGTTGAATCGAAATGAAAATGAAATACAAACATGAAAACACATTTATGGTAGACTTGGTGAACAAGTAAGCATGACTAGAATAAATTTCTTGATCATACGTCTTAGAAAGTGGTTTAACATGCCAATTCGAGTAAGAAAAGCTACGGAAAGGGATTCGAGGCAAATTGAATCATAATTGCAAATGAATTGGAAGTCAAAAAACTAATTTAAGAGAGACTTAGTGAACAAGTAAGCTTAAATAGAATGTTTCCTTCATCGTTAGCCTTAGGAATGCGAATTAACACCCCAATTAGAGCTAGAATATTTGGGAATGACATTCGGAGCAAGTTGAATCGAAATGAAAATGACATATAAACATGAAAACACATTTTTGGTATACTTGGTGAACAAGTAGGCATGGCTAGACCATTTTTCTTGATCATCTATCTTGGAAAGTGGTTTAACATGCCAATTCGAGAAAGAAAAGCTACGTATGGAGATTTGAAACAAATTGAATCATAATTGAATAACACTTGGAATTCAAGAACTAATTTTAGAGAGACTTAGTGAACAAGTAAGCGTAAATAGAATTTTTGCTTCATTTTTAGCCTAAGGAATGTGAATTAACTCCCCAATTAGCGCTAGAAGATTTGGGAATGACATTCGAAACAAGTTGAATCAGAATGAAAAGGAAATATAGAAACAAGTTGAATCGGAATGAAAAGGAAATATAAACATGAAAACACATTTTTGGTAGACTTGGTGAACAAGTAAGCATAACTAGAATAAGTTTCTTGATCATACGTCTTAGAAAGTGGTTTAACATGCCAATTCGAGTAAGAAAAGCTATGGAAAGGGATTTGAGGCAAATTGAATCATAATTGCAAATGAATTGGAAGTCAAAAAACTAATTTAAGAGAGACTTAGTGAACAAGTAAGGTTAAATAGAATGTTTTCTTCATCGTTTGCCTTAGAAATGCGAATTAACACCCCAATTAGTGCTAGAATATTTGGGAATGACATTCAAAGCAAGTTGAATCAGAATGAAAAAGAAATATGAACATGACAACAAATTTTTGGTTGCCTTGGTGAACAAGTAGGCATGGCTAGACCATTTTTCTTGATCATCTATCTTGAAAAGTGGTTTAACATGCCAATTCGAGTAAGAAAAGCTACGTATGGGGATTTGAAACAAATTGAATATAATTACAATAGAATTGGAAGTCAAAAACTAATTTTAGAGAGACTTAGCGAACAAGTAAGCTTAAATAGAATGTTTGCTTCATCGTTAGCCTAAGGATAGCGAATTAACACGCCAATTAGAGCTAGATGATTTGGGAATGACATTCGAAGCAAGTTGAATCAAAATGAAAATGAAATATAAACATGAAAACACATTTTTGGTAGACTTGGTGAACAAGTAGGCATGGCTAGACCATTTTTCTTGATCATACGTCTTAGAAAGTGGTTTAACATGCCAATTCGAGTAAGAAAAGCTACGGATAGCGATTTGAGGCAAATTGTATCATAATTGCAAATAAATTGGAAGTCAAAAGACTAATTTTACAGAGACTTAGTGAACAAGTAAGCTTAACTAGAATGTTTTCTTCATCGTTAGCCTTATAAATGCGAATTAACACCCCAATTAGAGCTAGAATATTTGGGAATGACATTCGGAGCAAGTTGAATCGAAATGAAAATGACATATAAACATGAAAACACATTTTTGGTATACTTGGTGAACAAGTAGGCATGGCTAGACCATTTTTCTTGATCATCTATCTTGGAAAGTGGTTTAACATGCCAATTCGAGAAAGAAAAGCTACGTATGGGGATTTGAAACAAATTGAATCATAATTGAATAAGACTTGGAATTCAAGAACTAATTTTAGAGAGACTTAGTGAACAAGTAAGCGTAAATAGAATTTTTGCTTCATTTTTAGCCTAAGGAATGTGAATTAACTCCCCAATTAGAGCTAGAAGATTTGGGAATGACATTCGAAAGAAGTTGAATCGGAATGAAAAGGAAATATAAACATGAAAACACATTTTTGGTAGACTTGGTGGACAAGTAGGCATGGCTAGACCATTTTTCTTAATCATCTATCTTGAAAAGTGGTTTAACATGCCAATTCGAGTAAGAAAAGCTACGTATGGGGATTTGAAACAAATTGAATATAATTACAATAGAATTGGAAGTCAAAAACTAATTTTAGAGAGACTTAGCGAACAAGTAAGCTTAAATAGAATGTTTGCTTCATCGTTAGCCTTAGGATAGCGAATTAACACGCCAATTAGAGCTAGATGATTTGGGAATGACATTCGAAGCAAGTTGAATCGGAATGAAAATGAAATATAAACATGAAAACACATTTTTGGTAGACTTGGTGAACAAGTAGGCATGGCTAGACCATTTTTCTTGATCATACGTCTTGGAAAGTGGTTTAACATGCCAATTCGAGTAAGAAAAGTTACGGATAGGGATTTGAGGCAAATTGTATCATAATTGCAAATAAATTGTAAGTCAAAAGACTAATTTTACAGAGACTTAGTGAACAAGTAAGCTTAACTAGAATGTTTGCTTTATCGTTAGCCTTAGGAATGCGAATTAACACCCCAATTAGAGCTAGAAGATTTGGGAATGACAATCGAAACAAGTTGAATCGGAATGAAAATGAAATACAAACATGAAAACACATTTATGGTAGACTTGGTGAACAAGTAAGCATGACTAGAATATGTTTCTTGATCATACGTCTTAGAAAGTGGTTTAACATGCCAATTTGAGTAAGAAAAGCTACGGATAGGGACTTGAGGCAAATTGAATCATAATTGCAAATGAATTGGAAGTCAAAAAACTAATTTTAGAGAAACTTAGTGAACAAGTAAGATTAAATAGAATGTTTGCTTCATCGTTAGCCTTAGGAATGTGAATTAACACCCCAATTAGAGCTAGAATATTTGGTAATGACATTCGAAGCAATTTGAATCGAAATGAAAATGACAAATAAACATGAAAACACATTTTTGGTATACTTGGTGAACAAGTAGGCATGGCTAGACCATTTTTCTTGATCATCTATCTTGGAAAGTGGTTTAACATGCCAATTCGAGTAAGAAAAGCTACGTATGGGAATTTGAAACAAATTGAATCATAATTGAATAACACTTGGAATTCAAGAACTAATTTTAGAGAGACTTAGTGAACAAGTAAGCTTAAATAGAATTTTTGCTTCATTTTTAGCCTTAGGAATGTGAATTAACTCCCCAATTAGAGCTAGAAGATTTGGGAATGACATTCGAAACAAGTTGAATCGGAATGAAAAGGAAATATAAACATGATAACACATTTTTGGTAGACTTGGTGAACAAGTAAGCATGACTAGAATAAGTTGCTTGATCATACGTCTTAGAAAGTGTTTTAACATGCCAATTCGAGTAACAAAAGCTACGGAAAGGGATTTGAGGCAAATTGAATCATAATTGCAAATGAATTGGAAGTCAAAAAACTAATTTAAGAGAGACTTAGTGAACAAGTAAGCTTAAATAGAATGTTTTCTTCATCGTTAGCCTTAGAAATGCGAATTAACACCCCAATTAGAGTTATAATATTTGGGAATGACATTCAAAGCAAGTTGAATCAGAATGAAAAAGAAATATGAACATGGCAACACATTTTTGGTAGACTTGGTGAACAAGTAGGCATGGCTAGACCATTTTTCTTGATCATCTATCTTGGAAAGTGGTTTAACATGCCAATTCGAGTAAGAAAAGCTACGTTTGGGGATTTGAAACAAATTAAATCATAATTATAAAAGAATTGGAAGTCAAAAACTAATTTTAGAGAGACTTAGCGAACAAGCTTAAATAGAATGTTTGCTTCATCGTTAGCCTTAGGAATGCGAATTAACACGACAATTAGAGCTAGAATATTTGGGAATGACATTTGAAACAAGTTGAATAGGAATTAAAATGAAATATAAACATGAAAACACATTATGGTTAGACTTGGTGAACAAGTAGGCATCACTAGAATGTTTTTCTTGATCATCTCTGTTGGAAAGTGGTTTAACATGCCAATTCGAAGAAGAAAAACTACGTATGGGGATTAGAAACAAATTGAATCACAATTGACAAGTAATTGGAAATCAAAAACTAATTTTAGAGAAAGTTAGTGAACAAGTAAGCTTAAATAGAATGTTTGCTTCATCGTTAGCCTTAGGAATGCGAATTAACACCCCAATTAGAGCTAGAAGCTTTGGGAAGGACATCCGAAAGAAGTTGAATCGGAATGAAAATGAAATATAAACATGAAGACACATTTTGGGTAGACTTGGTGATGAAGTAAGCATGAATAGATCATTTTTCGTGATCATCTATCTTGGAAAGTGGTTTCACATACCAATTCGAATAAGAAAAGCTATGGATGGGGACTTGAAACAAATTGAATCATAATTCAAAAAGCATTACACGTCAAAAACTAATTTTAGAGAGACTTAGTGAACAAGTAACCTTAAATAGAATGTTTGCTTCATCGTTAGCCTTAGGAATGCGAACAAACATCCCAATTAGGGCAGGAAGATTTCAGAATGACATTCCAAAACAAATTGAATCGGAATGAAAATGAAATATAAACATGAAAACACATTATGGGTAGACTTGGTGAAGAAGCATGAATAGAACATTTTTCTTGATCATCCGTCTTGGAAAGTGGTTTCACATACCAATTCGAATAAGAAAAGCTATGGATGGGGACTTGAAACAAATTGAATCATAATTCAAAAAGCATTACACGTCAAAAACTAATTTTAGAGAGACTTAGTGAACAAGTAACCTTAAATAGAATGTTTGCTTCATCGTTAGCCTTAGGAATGCGAACAAACATCCCAATTAGGGCAGGAAGATTTCAGAATGACATTCGAAACAAATTGAATCGGAATGAAAATGAAATATAAACATGAAAACACATTATGGGTAGACTTGGTGAAGAAGTAAGCATGAATAGAACATTTTTCTTGATCATCCGTCTTGGAAAGTGGTTTCACATGCCAATTGGAGTAAGAAAAGCTACGGATGGGGATTTGAAACAAATTGAAACATAATTCAAAAAGAATTACACGTCAAAAACTAATTTTAGAGAGACTTAGTGAGCAAGTAACCTTAAATAGAATGTTTGCTTCATCGTTAGCCTTAGGAATGCGAACAAACATCCCAATTAGGGCTAGAAGCTTTGGGAATGTCATTCGAAACAAGTTGAATCGGAACGAAAATGAAATTTAAACATGAAAACTCATTTTGGGTAGACTTGGTGATGAAGTAAGCATGAATAGAACATTTTTCGTGATCATCTATCTTGGAAAGTGGTTGAACATACCAATTCGAGTAAGAAAAGCTACGGATGGGGACTTGAAACAAATTGAATCATAATTCAAAAAGCATTACACGTCAAAAACTAATTTTAGAGAGACTTAGTGAACAAGTAACCTTAAATAGAATGTTTGCTTCATCGTTAGCCTTAGGAATGCGAACTAACATCCCAATTAGGGCAGGAAGATTTCGGAATGACATTCGAAAGAAGTTGAATCGGAATGAAAATGAAATATAAACATGAAGACACATTATGGGTAGACTTGGTGATGAAGTAAGCATGAATAGATCATTTTTCGTGATCATCTATCTTGGAAAGTGGTTTAACATACCAATTCGAATAAGAAAAGCTATGCATGGGGAGTTGAAACAAATTGAATCATAATTCAAAAAGCATTACACGTCAATAACTAATTTTAGAGAGACTTAGTGAACAAGTAACCTTAAATAGAATGTTTGCTTCATCGTTAGCCTTAGGAATGCGAACAAACATCGCAATTAGGGCCAGAAGATTTCAGAATGACATTCGAAACAAGTTGAATCGGAATGAAAATGAAATATAAACATAAAAACACATTATTTGTAGACTTGGAGAAGAAGTAAGCATGAATAGAACATTATTCTTGATCATCCGTCTTGGAAAGTGGTTTCACATGCCAATTGGAGTAAGAAAAGCTACGGATGGGGATTTGAAACAAATTGAATCATAATTCAAAAAGAATTACACGTCAAAAACTAATTTTAGAGAGACTTAGTGAACAAGTAACCTTAAATAGAATGTTTGCTTCATCGTTAGCCTTAGGAATGTGAACTAACATCCCAATTAGGGCTAAAAGCTTTGGGAATGACATTCGAAACAAGTTGAATCAGACTGAAAATGAAATTTAAACATGAAAACTCATTTTGGGTGGACTTGGTGATGAAGTAAGCATGAATAGATTATTTTTCTTGATCATCCGTCTTGGAAAGTGGTTTTGACATGCCAATTCGAGTAAGAAAAGCTACGGATGGGGATTTGAAACAAATTGAATCATAATTGAAAAAGAATTGAAAGTCAAAAACTAATTTTAGAGAGACTTAGTGAACAAATAAGCTTAAATAGAATGTTTGCTTCATCGTTAGCCTTAGGAATGCGAACTGACATCCTAATTAGGGATAGAAGATTTGGGAATGACATTCGAAACAAGTTGAATCGGAATGAAAATGAAATATAAACATGACAACACATTATGGGTAGACTTGGAGAAGAAGTAAGCATGAATAGAACATTTTTCTTGATCATCCGTCTTGGAAAGTGGTTTCACATGCCAATTGGAGTAAGAAAAGCTACGGATGGGGATTTGAAACAAATTGAATCATAATTCAAAAAGAATTACAAGTCAAAAACTAATTTTAGAGAGACTTAGTGAAAAAGTAACCTTAAATAGAATGTTTGCTTCATCGTTAGCCTTAGGAATGCGAACTAACATCCCAATTAGGGCTAGAAGATTTCAGAATGACATTCGAAACAAGTTGAATCGGAATGAAAATGAAATATAAACATGAAAACACATTATGGGTAGACTTGGTGAAGAAGTAAGCATGAATAGAACATTTTTCTTGATCATCTATCTTGGAAAGTGGTTTCACATGCCAATTCGAGTAAGAAAAGCTACGGATGGGGATTTGAAACAAATTGACTCATAATTCAAAAAGAATTACACGTCAAAAACTAATTTTAGAGAGACTTAGAGAACAAGTAACCTTAAATAGAATGTTTCCTTCATCGTTAGCCTTAGGAATGCGAACTAACATCCCAATTAGGGCTAGAAGCTTTGGGAATGACATTCGAAAGAAGTTGAATCGGAATGAAAATGAAATATAAACATGAAGACACATTTTGGGTAGACTTGGTGATGAAGTAAGCATGAATAGATCATTTTTCGTGATCATCTATCTTGGAAAGTGGTTTAACATACCAATTCGAGTAAGAAAAGCTATGGATGGGGACTTGAAACAAATTGAATCATAATTCAAAAAGCATTACACGTCAAAAACTAATTTTAGAGAGACTTAATGAACAAGTAACCTTAAATAGAATGTTTGCTTCATCGTTAGCCTTAGGAATGCGAACAAACATCCCAATTAGGGCAGGAAGATTTCGGAATGACATTCGAAACAAATTGAATCAGAATGAAAATGAAATATAAACATGAAAACACATTATGGGTAGACTTGGTGAAGAAGTAAGCATGAATAGAACATTTTTCTTGATCATCTATCTTGGAAAGTGGTTTCACATGCCAATTCGAGTAAGAAAAGCTACGGATGGGGATTTGAAACAAATTGAATCATAATTCAAAAAGAATTACACGTCAAAAACTAATTTTAGAGAGACTTAGAGAACAAGTAACCTTAAATAGAATGTTTCCTTCATCGTTAGCCTTAGGAATGCGAACTAACATCCCAATTAGGGCTAGAAGCTTTGGGAATGACATTCGAAAGAAGTTGAATCGGAATGAAAATGAAATATAAACATGAAGACACATTATGGGTAGACTTGGTGATGAAGTAAGCATGAATAGATCATTTTTCGTGATCATCTATCTTGGAAAGTGGTTTAACATACCAATTCGAATAAGAAAAGCTATGGATGGGGACTTGAAACAAATTGAATCATAATTCAAAAAGAATTACACGTCAAAAACTAATTTTAGAGAGACTTAGTGAACAAGTAACCTTAAATAGAATGTTTGCTTCATCGTTAGCCTTAGGAATGCGAAGAAACATCCCAATTAGGGCCAGAAGATTTCAGAATGACATTCGAAACAAGTTGAATCGGAATGAAAATGAAATATAAACATAAAAACACATTATTTGTAGACTTGGAGAAGAAGTAAGCATGAATAGAACATTTTTCTTGATCATCCGTCTTGGAAAGTGGTTTCACATGCCAATTGGAGTAAGAAAAGCTACGGATGGGGATTTGAAACAAATTGAATCATAATTCAAAAAGAATTACACGTCAAAAACTAATTTTAGAGAGACTTAGTGAACAAGTAACCTTAAATAGAATGTTTGCTTCATCGTTAGCCTTAGGAATGCGAACTAACATCCCAATTAGGGCTAGAAGCTTTGGGAATGACATTCGAAACAAGTTGAATCGGACTGAAAATGAAATTTAAACATGAAAACTCATTTTGGGTAGACTTGGTGATGAAGTAAGCATGAATAGATTATTTTTCTTGATCATCCGTCTTGGAAAGTGGTTTTGACATGCCAATTCGAGTAAGAAAAGCTACGGATGGGGATTTGAAATAAATTGAATCATAATTGAAAAAGAATTGAAAGTCAAAAACTAATTTTAGAGAGACTTAGTGAACAAATAAGCTTAAATAGAATGTTTGCTTCATCGTTAGCCTTAGGAATGCGAACTAACATCCTAATTAGGGATAGAAGATTTGGGAATGACATTCGAAACAAGTTGAATCGGAATGAAAATGAAATATGAACATGAAAACACGTTATGGGTAGACTTGGAGAAGAAGTAAGCATGAATAGAACATTTTTCTTGATCATCCGTCTTGGAAAGTGGTTTCACATGCCAATTGGAGTAAGAAAAGCTACGGATGGGGATTTGAAACAAATTGAATCATAATTGAAAAAGAATTGAAAGTCAAAAAATAATTTTAGAGAGACTTAGTGAACAAATAAGCTTAAATAGAATGTTTGCTTCATCGTTAGCCTTAGGAATGCGAACTAACTTCCCAATTAGGGCTAGAGGATTTGGGAATGACATTCGAAACAAGTTGAATCGGAATGAAAATGAAATATAAACATGAAAAAACACATTTTGGGTAAACTTGGTGAATAAGTAAGCAAGAATAGAATATTTTTCTCGATCATCCACCTTGGAAAGTGGTTTCACATGCCAATTTGAGTAAGAAAAGCTACGGATGGGGATTTAAAACAAATTGAATCATAATTGAAAAAGAATTGGAAGTCAAAAACTAATTTTAGAGAGACTTAGCGAACAAGTAACCTTAAATAGAATGTTTGCTTCATCGTTAGCCTTAGGAATGCAAACTAACATCCCAATTAGGGCTAGAGGATTTGGGAATGACATTCGAAGAAGTTGAATCGGAATGAAAATGAAATATAAATATGAAAACACATTTTGGGTAAACTTGGTGAAGAAGTAAGCAAGAATAGAATATTTTTCTTGATCATCCGCCTTGGAAAGTGGTTTCACATGCCAATTGAGTAAGAAAAGCTACGGATGGGGATTTGAAACAAATTGAATCATAATTCAAAGAGAATTGGAAGTCAAAAACTAATTTTAGAGAGACTTAGCGAACAAGTAACCTTAAATAGAATGTTTGCTTCATCGTTAGCCTTAGGAATGCGAACAAACATCCCAATTAGGGCTAGAAAAATTGGGAATGACATTTGAAACAAGTTGAATCGGAATCAAAATGTAATATAAACATGAAAACACATTTTGGGTAAACTTGGTGAACAAGTAAGCATGAATAGAATATTTTTCTTGATCATCCGTGTTGGAAAGTGGTTTCACATGCCAATTCGAGTGTGAAAAGCTACGGATGGGGATTTGAAACAAGTTGAATCATAATTGAAAATGAATTGAAAGTCAAAAACTAATTTTAGAGAGACTTAGTGAACAAGTAAACTTAAATAGAATGTTTGCTTCATCGTTAGCCTTAGGAATGCGAACTAACATCCCAATTAGGGCTAAAAGATTTCAGAATGACATTCGAAACAAGTTGAATCGGAATGAAAATGAAATATAAACATGAAAACACATTTTGGGTAAACTTGGTGAACAAGTAAGCAAGAATAGAATATTTTTATTGACCATCCGCCTTGGAAAGTGGTTTCACATGCCAATTCGAGTAAGAAAAGCTACGGATGGGGTTTTAAAACAAATTGAAGGATAATTGAAAAAGAATTGGAAGTGAAAAACTAATTTTAGAGAGACTTAGCGAACAAATAACCTTAAATAGAATGTTTGCTTCATCGTTAGCCTTAGGAATGCGAATTAACATCCCAATTAGTGCTAGAAAAATTCGGAATGACATTTGAAACAAGTTGAATCGGAATGAAAATGAAATATAAACATGAAAACACATTTTGGGTAAACTTAGTGAACAAGTAAGCATGAATAGAATATTTTTCTTGATCATCCGTGTTGGAAAGTGGTTTCACATGCCAATTCGAGTAAGAAAAGCTACGGATGGGGATTTGAAACAAATTGAATCATAATTGAAAATGAATTGAAAGTCAAAAACTAATTTTAGAGAGACTTAGTGAATAAGTAAACTTAAATAGAATGTTTGCTTCATCGTTAGCCTTAGGAATGCGAACTAACATCCCAATTAGGGCTAGAAGATTTCGGAATGACATTTGAAACAAGTTGAATCGGAATGAAAATGAAATATAAACATGAAAACACATTATGGGTAGACTTGGAGAAGAAGTAAGCATGAAGAGAACATTTCTCGTGATCATCCGTCTTGGAAAGTGGTTTCACATGCCAATTCGAGTAAGAAAAGCTACGGATGGGGATTTGAAACAAATTGAATCATAATTGAAAATGAATTGAAAGTCAAAAACTAATTTTAGAGAGACTTAGTGAACAAGTAACCTTAAATAGAATGTTTGCTTCATCGTTAGCCTTAGGAATGCGATCTAACATCCCAATTAGGGCGAGAAGCTTTGGGAATGGCATTCGAAAAAAATTGAATCGGAATGAAAATGAAATTTAAACATGAAAACTCATTTTGGGTAGACCTGGTGATGAAGTAAGCATGAAGAGAACATTTCTCGTGATAATCTATCTTGGAAATTGGTTTAACAAACCAATTTGTGTAAGAAAAGCTACGGATGGGGATTTGAAACAAATTAAATCATAATTCAAAAAGAATTACACGTCAAAAACTAATTTTAGAGTGACTTAGTGAACAAGTAACCTTAAATAGAATGTTTGCTTCATCGTTAGCCTTAGGAATGCGAACTAACATCCCAATTAGGGCTAGAAGATTTCGAAATGACATTCAAAAGAAGTTGAATCGGAATGAAAATGAAATATAAACATGAAAACACATTTTAGGTAAACTTGGTGAACAAGTAAGCATATATAGAACATTTTTCTTGATCATTCGTCTTGGAAAGTGGTTTCACAAGCCAATTCGAGTAAGAAAAGCTACGGATGGGGATTTGAAACAAATTGAATCATAATTGAAAATGAATTGGAAGTCAAAAACTAATTTTAGAGAGACTTAGTGAACAAGTAACCCTAAATAGAATGTTTTCTTCATCGTTAGCCTTAGGAATGCGAACTAACATCCCAAGTAGGGCTGGAAGATTTGGGAATGACATTCGAAAGAAGTTGAATCAGAATGAAAATCAAATATACACATGAAAACACATTTTGGGTAAACTTGGTGAACAAGTAAGCATAAATAGAACATTTTTCTTGATCATTCGTCTTGGAAAGTGGTTTCACATGCCAATTCGAGTAAGAAAAGCTACGGATGGGGATTTGAAACAAATTGAATCATAATTGAAAATGAATTGGAAGTCAATAACTAATTTTAGAGAGACTTAGTCAACAAGTAAGCTTAAATAGAATGTTTGCTTCATCGTTTGCCTTAGGAATGCGAACTAACATCCCAATTAGGGCTAGAAGATTTGGGAATGACATTCGAAACAAGTTGAATCGGAATGAAAATGAAATATAAACATGAAAACACATTTTGGGTAGACTTGGAGAAGAAGTAAGCATGAAGAGAACATTTCTCGTGATCATCCATCTTGGAAAGTGGTTTCACATACCAATTCGAGTAAGAAAAGCTACGGATGGGGATTTGAAACAAGTTGAATTATAATTGAAAAAGAATTAGACGTCAAAAACTAATTTTAGAGAGACTTAGTGAACAAGTAACCTTAAATAAAATGTTTGCTTCATCGTTAGCCTTAGGAATGCGAACTAACATCCCAATTAGGGCTAGAAGATTTGGGAATGACATTCGAAAGAAGTTGAATCAGAATGAAAATGAAATATACACATGAAAACACATTTTGGGTAGACTTGGTGAACAAGTAAGCATAAATAGAACATTTTTCTTTATCATTCTTCTTGGAAAGTGGTTTCACAAGCCAATTCGAGTAAGAAAAGCTACGGATGGGGATTTGAAACAAATTGAATCATAATTGAAAATGAATTGGAAGTCAAAAACTAATTTTAGAGAGATTTAGTTAACAAGTAAACTTAAATAGAATGTTTGCTTTACCATTTGCCTTAGGAATGCGAACTAACATCCCAATTAGGGCTAGAGGATTTGGGAATGACAGTCGAAAGAAGTAGAATCGGAATGAAAATGAAATATAAACATGAAAACTCATTTTGGGTAGACTTGGTGATGAAGTAAGCATGAAGAGAACATTTCTCGTGATCATCTATCTTGGAAATTGGTTTAACATACCAATTCGAGTAAGAAAAGCTACGGATGGGGATTTGAAACAAATTAAATCATAATTCAAAAAGAATTACACGTCAAAAACTAATTTTAGAGTGACTTAGTGAACAAGTAACCTTAAATAGAATGTTTACTTCATCGTTAGCCTTAGGAAAGTGACCTAACATCCCAATTAGGGCTAGAAGATTTGGGAATGACATTCGAAACACGTTGAATCGGAATGAAAATGAAATATAAACATGAAAACACATTTTGGGTAGACTTGGTGAAGAAGTAAGCATGACTAGAACATTTTTCTTGATCATCCGTCTTGGAAAGTGGTTTCACATGCCAATTGGAGTAAGAAAAGCTACGGATGGGGATTTGAAACAAATTGAATCATAATTCAAAGAGAATTGGAAGTCAAAAACTAATTTTAGAGAGACTTAGCGAACAAGTAACCTTAAATAGAATGTTTGCTTCATCGTTAGCCTTAGGAGTGCGAACAAACATCCCAATTAGGGCTAGAAAAATTGGGAATGACATTTGAAACAAGTTGAATCGGAATGAAAATGAAATATAAACATGAAAACACATTTTGGGTAAACTTGGTGAACAAGTAAGCATGAATAGAACATATTTCTTGATCATCCGTCTTGGAAAGTGGTTTCACATGCCAATTGGAGTAAGAAAAGCTACGGATGGGGATTTGAAACAAATTGAATCAAAATTGAAAATGAATTGAAAGTCGAAAACTAATTTTACAGAGACTTAGTGAACAAGTAACCTTAAATAGAATTTTTGCATCATCGTTAGCCTTAGGAATACGAATTAACGTCCCAATTAGGGCTAGAAGATTTGGGAATGACATTCGAAAGAAGTTGAATCGGAATGAAATGAAATATAAACATGAAAACACATTATGGGTATACTTGGAGAAGAAGTAAGCATGAATAGAACATATTTCTTGATCATCCGTCTTGGAAAGTGGTTTCACATGCCAATTGGAGTAAGAAAAGCTACGGATGGGGATTTGAAACAAATTGAATCAAAATTCAAAGAGAATTGGAAGTCAAAAACTAATTTTAGAGACACTTAGCGAACAAGTAACCTTAAATAGAATGTTTGCATCATCGTTAGCCTTAGGAATACGAATTAACGTCCCAATTAGGGCTAGAAGATTTGGGAATGACATTCGAAAGAAGTTGAATCGGAATGAAATGAAATATAAACTGAAAACACATTTTGGGTAAACTTGGTGAACAAGTAAGCAAGAATAGAATATTTTTCTTGATCATCCGCCTTGGAAAGTGGTTTCACATGCCAATTCGAGTAAGAAAAGCTACGGATGGGGATTTGAAACAAATTGAATCATAATTCAAAGAGAATTGGAAGTCAAAAACTAATTTTAGAGAGACTTAGCGAACAAGTAACCTTAAATAGAATGTTTGCTTCATCGTTAGCCTTAGGAATGCGAACAAACATCCCAATTGGGGCTAGAAAAATTGGGAATGACATTTGAAACAAGTTGAATCGGAATGAAAATGAAATATAAACATGAAAACACATTTTGGGTAAACTTGGTGAACAAGTAAGCATGAATAGAATATTTTTCTTGATCATCCGTGTTGGAAAGTGGTTTCACATGCCAATTCGAGTGTGAAAAGCTACGGATGGGGATTTGAAACAAGTTGAATCATAATTGAAAATGAATTGAAAGTCAAAAACTAATTTTAGAGAGAGTTAGTGAACAAGTAAACTTCAATAGAATGTTTGCTTCATCGTTAGCCTTAGGAATGCGAACTAACATCCCAATTAGGGCTAAAATATTTCAGAATGACATTCGAAACAAGTTGAATCGGAATGAAAATGAAATATAAACATGAAAACACATTATGGGTAGACTTGGAGAACAAATAAGCATGAATAGAACATTTTTCTTGATCATCCGTCTTGGAAAGTGGTTTCACATGCCAATTGGAGTAAGAAAAGCTACGGATGGGGATTTGAAACAAATTGAATCTTAATTCAAAAAGAATTACACGTCAAAAAATAATTTTAAAGAAACTTAGTGAACAAATAAGCTTAAATAGAATGTTTGTTTCATCGTTAGCCTTAGGAATGCGAACTAACATCCTAATTAGGGCTAGAAGATTTGGGAATGACATTCGAACGAAGTTGAATCGGAATGAAAATGAAATATAAACATGAAAACACATTATGGGTAGACTTGGAGAAGAAGTAAGCATGAATAGAACATTTTTCTTGATCATCCGTCTTGGAAAGTAGTTTCACATACCAATTCGAGTAAGAAAAGCTACAGATGGGGATTTGAAACAAGTTGAATCATAATTGAAAAAGAATTAGACTTCAAAAACTAATTTTAGAGAGACTTAGTGAACAAGTAACCTTAAATTGAATGTTTGCTTCATCGTTAGCCTTAGGAATGCGAACTAACATCCCAATTAGGGCTAGAGGATTTGGGAATGACATTTGAAAGAAGTTGAATCGGAATGAAAATGAAATATAAACATGAAAACACATTTTGGGTAAACTTGGTGAACAAGTAAGCAAGAATAGAATATTTTTATTGACCATCCGCCTTGGAAAGTGGTTTCATATGCCAATTCGAGTAAGAAAAGCTACGGATGGGGTTTTAAAACAAATTGAAGGATAATTGAAAAAGAATTGGAAGTGAAAAACTAATTTTAGAGAGACTTAGCGAACAAATAACCTTAAATAGAATGTTTGCTTCATCGTTAGCCTTAGGAATGCGAATTAACATCCCAATTAGTGCTAGAAAAATTCGGAATGACATTTGAAACAAGTTGAATTGGAATGAAAATGAAATATAAACATGAAAACACATTTTGGGTAAACTTGGTGAACAAGTAAGCATGAATAGAATATTTTTCTTGATCATCCGTGTTGGAAAGTGGTTTCACATGCCAATTCGAGTAAGAAAAGCTACGGATGGGGATTTGAAACAAATTGAAAATGAATTGAAAGTCAAAAACTAATTTTAGAGAGACTTAGTGAACAAGTAAACTTAAATAGAATGTTTGCTTCATCGTTAGCCTTAGGAATGCGAACTAACATCCCAATTAGGGCTAGAAGATTTGGGAATGACATTCGAAACAAGTTGAATCGGAATGAAAATGAAATATAAACATGAAAACACATTATGGGTAGACTTGGAGAAGAAGTAAGCATGAAGAGAACATTTCTCGTGATCATCCGTCTTGGAAAGTGGTTTCACATGCCAATTCGAGTAAGAAAAGCTACGGATGGGGATTTGAAACAAGTTGAATTATAATTGAAAAAGAATTAGACGTCAAAAACTAATTTTAGAGAGACTTAGTGAACAAGTAACCTTAAATAGAATGTTTGCTTCATCGTTAGCCTTAGGAATGCGAACTAACATCCCAATTAGGGCTAGAAGATTTGGGAATGACATTCGAAAGAAGTTGAATCAGAATGAAAATGAAATATACACATGAAAACACATTTTGGGTAGACTTGGTGAACAAGTAAGCATAAATAGAACATTTTTCTTTATCATTCTTCTTGGAAAGTGGTTTCACAAGCCAATTCGAGTAAGAAAAGCTACGGATGGGGATTTGAAACAAATTGAATCATAATTGAAAATGAATTGGAAGTCAAAAACTAATTTTAGAGAGACTTAGTTAACAAGTAAACTTAAATAGAATGTTTGCTTTACGGTTTGCCTTAGGAATGCGAACTAACATCCCAATTAGGGCTAGAGGATTTGGGAATGACAGTCGAAAGAAGTTGAATCGGAATGAAAATGAAATATAAACATGAAAACTCATTTTGGGTAGACTTGGTGATGAAGTAAGCATGAAGAGAACATTTCTCGTGATCATCTATCTTGGAAATTGGTTTAACATACCAATTCGAGTAAGAAAAGCTACGGATGGGGATTTGAAACAAATTAAATCATAATTCAAAAAGAATTACACGTCAAAAACTAATTTTAGAGTGACTTAGTGAACAAGTAACCTTAAATAGAATGTTTACTTCATCGTTAGCCTTAGGAAAGCGACCTAACATCCCAATTAGGGCTAGAAGATTTGGGAATGACATTCGAAACACGTTGAATCGGAATGAAAATGAAATATAAGCATGAAAACACATTTTGGGTAGACTTGGTGAAGAAGTAAGCATGAATAGAACATTTTTCTTGATCATCCATCTTGAAAAGTGGTTTCACATGCCAATTGGAGTAAGAAAAGCTACGGATGGGGATTTGAAACAAATTGAATCAAAATTGAAAATGAATTGAAAGTCAAAAACTAATTTTACAGAGACTTAGTGAACAAGTAACCTTAAATAGAATTTTTGCATCATCGTTAGCCTTAGGAATACTAATTAACGTCCCAATTAGGGCTAGAAGATTTGGGAATGGCATTCGAAAGAAGTTGAATCGGAATGAAATGGAATATAAACATGAAAACACATTATGGGTAGACTTGGAGAAGAAGTAAGCATGAATATAACATATTTCTTGATCATCCGTCTTGGAAAGTGGTTTCACATGCCAATTGGAGTAAGAAAAGCTACGGATGGGGATTTGAAACAAATTGAATCAAAATTGAAAATGAATTGAAAGTCAAAAACTAATTTTAGAGAGACTTAGTGAACAAGTAACCTTAAATAGAATGTTTGCTTCATCGTTAGCCTTAGGAATGCGACCTAACATCCCAATTAGGGCTAGAAGATTTGGGAATGATATTCGAAAGAAGTTGAATCGGAATGAAATGAAATATAAACATGAAAACACATTATGGGTAGACTTGGAGAAGAAGTAAGCATGAATAGAACATTTTTCTTGATCATCCGTCTTGGAAAGTGGTTTCACATGCCAATTGGAGTAAGAAAAGCTACGGATGGGGATTTGAAACAAATTGAATCAAAATTGAAAATGAATTGAAAGTCAAAAACTAATTTTAGAGAGACTTAGTGAACAAGTAACCTTAAATAGAATTTTTGCATCATCGTTAGCCTTAGGAATACGAATTAACGTCCCAATTAGGGCTAGAAGATTTGGGAATGACATTCGAAAGAAGTTGAATCGGAATGAAAATGAAATATAAACATGAAAACACATTATGAGTAGATTTGGAGAAGAAGTAAGCATCAATAGAACATTTTTCTTGATCATCAGTCTTGGAAAGTGGTTTCACATGCCAATTTGAGTAAGAAAAGCTACGGATGGGGATTTGAAACAAATTGAATCATAATTCAAAAAGAATTACACGTCAAAAACTAATTTTAGAGAAAATTAGTGAACAAATAAGCTTAAATAGAATGTTTGCTTCATCGTTAGCCTTAGGAATGCGAACTAACATCCTAATTAGGGCTAGAAGATTTGGGAATGACATTCGAAACAAGTTGAATCGGAATGAAAATGAAATATAAACATGAAAACACATTATGGGTAGACTTGGAGAAGAAGTAAGCATGAATAGAACATTTTTCTTGATCATCCGTCTTGGAAAGTGGTTTCAGATACCAATTCGAGTAAGAAAAGCTACGGATGTGGATTTGAAACAAGTTGAATTATAATTGAAAAAGAATTAGACGTCAAAAACTAATTTTAGAGAGACTTAGTGAACAAGTAACCTTAAATAAAATGTTTGCTTCATCGTTAGCCTTAGGAATGCGAACTAACATCCCAATTAGGGCTAGAAGATTTGGGAATGACATTCGAAAGAAGTTGAATCAGAATGAAAATGAAATATACACATGAAAACACATTTTGGGTAGACTTGGTGAACAAGTAAGCATAAATAGAACATTTTTCTTTATCATTCTTCTTGGAAAGTGGTTTCACAAGCCAATTCGAGTAAGAAAAGCTACGGATGGGGATTTGAAACAAATTGAATCATAATTGAAAATGAATTGGAAGTCAAAAACTAATTTTAGAGAGACTTAGTGAACAAGTAACCCTAAATAGAATGTTTGCTTTACCGTTTGCCTTAGGAATGCGAACTAACGTCCCAACTAGGGCTAGAGGATTTGGGAATGACAGTCGAAAGAAGTTGAATCGGAATGAAAATGAAATATAAACATGAAAACTCATTTTGGGTAGACTTGGTGATGAAGTAAGCATGAAGAGAACATTTCTCGTGATCATCTATCTTGGAAATTGGTTTAACATACCAATTCGAGTAAGAAAAGCTACGGATGGGGATTTGAAACAAATTAAATCATAATTCAAAAAGAATTACACGTCAAAAACTAATTTTAGAGAGACTTAGTGAAAAGTAACCTTAAATAGAATGTTTGCTTCATCGTTAGCCTTAGGAATGCCATCTAACATCCCAATTAGGGCTAGAAGATTTGGGAATGACATTCGAAAGAAGTTGAATCAGAATGAAAATGAAATATACACATGAAAACACATTTTGGGTAAACTTGGTGAACAAGTAAGCATAAATAGAACATTTTTCTTGATCATTCGTCTTGGAAAGTGGTTTCACATGCCAATTCGAGTAAGAAAAGCTACGGATGGGGATTTGAAACAAATTGAATCATAATTGAAAAAGAATTCGAAGTCAAAAACTAATTTTAGAGAGACTTAGTGAACAAGTAACCTTAAATAGAATGTTTGCTTCATCGTTAGCCTTAGGAATGCGAACTAACATCCCAACTAGGGCAAGAGGATTTGGGAATGACAGTCGAAAAAAGTTGAATCGGAATGAAAATGAAATATAAACATGAAAACTCATTTTGGGTAGACTTGGTGATGAAGTAAGCATGAATAGAACATTTCTCGTGATCATCTATCTTGGAAAGTGGTTTAACATACCAATTTGAGTAAGAAAAGCTACGGATGGGGATTTGAAACAAATTGAATCATAATTGAAAAAGAATTACACGTCAAAAACTAATTTTAGAGAGACTTAGTGAACAAGTAACCTTAAATAGAATGTTTGCTTCATCGTTAGCCTTAGGAATGCCATCTAACATCCCAATTAGGGCTAGAAGATTTGGGAATGACATTCGAAAGAAGTTGAATCAGAATGAAAATGAAATATACACATGAAAACACATTTTGGGTAAACTTGGTGAACAAGTAAGCATAAATAGAACATTTTTCTTGATCATTCGTCTTGGAAAGTGGTTTCACCAGCCAATTCGAGTAAGAAAAGCTACGGATGGGGATTTGAAACAAATTGACTCATAATTGAAAAAGAATTGGAAGTCAAAAACTAATTTTAGAGAGACTTAGTGAACAAGTAAACTTAAATAGAATGTTTGCTTTACCGTTTGCCTTAGGAATGCGAACTAACATCCCAACTAGGGCTAGAGGATTTGGGAATGACAGTCAAAAAAAAGTTGAATCGGAATGAAAATGAAATATAAACATGAAAACTCATTTTGGGTAGACTTGGTGATGAAGTAAGCATGAAGAGAACATTTCTCGTGATCATCTATCTTGGAAATTGGTTTAACATACCAATTCGAGTAAGAAAAGCTACGGATGGGGATTTGAAACAAATTAAATCATAATTCAAAAAGAATTACACGTCAAAAACTAATTTTAGAGAGACTTAGTGAAAAGTAACCTTAAATAGAATGTTTGCTTCATCGTTAGCCATAGGAATGCCATCTAACATCCCAATTAGGGCTAGAAGATTTGGGAATGACATTCAAAAGAAGTTGAATCAGAATGAAAATGAAATATACACATGAAAACACATTTTGGGTAGACTTGGTGAACAAGTAAGCATAAATAGAACATTTTTCTTTATCATTCTTCTTGGAAAGTGGTTTCACAAGCCAATTCGAGTAAGAAAAGCTACGGATGGGGATTTGAAACAAATTGAAAAAGAATTGGAAATCAAAAAATAATTTTAGTGAGACTTAGTGAACAAGTAACCTTAAATAGAATGTTTGCTTCATCGTTAGCCTTAGGAATGCGAACTAACATCCCAATTAGGGCTATAAGCTTTCGGAATGACATTCGAAAGAAGTTGAATGGGAATGAAAATGAAATTTAAACATGAAAACTCATTTTGGGTAGACTTGGTGATGAAGTAAGCATGAATAGAGCATTTCTCGTGATCATCTATCTTGGAAAGTGGTTTAACATACCAATTCGAGTAAGAAAAGCTACGGATGGGGATTTGAAACAAATTGAATCATAATTGAAAAAGAATTACACGTCAAAAACTAATTTTAGAGAGACTTAGTGAACAAGTAACCTTAAATAGAATGTTTGCTTCATCGTTAGCCTTAGGAATGCGAACTAACATCCCAATTAGGGCTAGAAGATTTGGGAATGACATTCGAAAGAAGTTGAATCGGAATGAAAATGAAATATAAACATGAAAACACATTTTGGGTAAACTTGGTGAACAAGTAAGCATAAATAGAACATTTTTCTTGATCATCAGTCTTGGAAAGTGGTTTCACATGCCAATTCGAGTAAGAAAAGCTACGGATGGGGATTTGAAACAAATTGAATCATAATTGAAAAAGAATTGGAAGTCAAAAACTAATTTTAGAGAGACTTAGTGAACAAGTAACCTTAAATAGAATGTTTTCTTTATCGTTAGCCTTAGGAATACGAATTAACGTCCCAATTAGGCTAGAAGATTTGGGAATGACAGTCAAAAGAAGTTGAATCGGAATGAAAATGAAATATAAACATGAAAACACATTATGAGTAGACTTGGGGAAGAAGTAAGCATGAATAGAACATTTTTCATGATCATCTATCTTGGAAAGAGGTTCAACATACCAATTCGAGTAAGAAAAGCTACGGATGGGGATTTGAAACAAATTGAATCATAATTCAAAAAGAATTACACGTCAAAAACTAATTTTAGAGAGACTTACTGAACAAGTAACCTTAAATAGAATGTTTGCTTCATCGTTAGCCTTAGGAATGCAAACTAACATCCCAATTAGGGCTAGAAGATTTTGAAATGACATTCGGAAGAAGTTGAATCGGAATGAAAATGAACTATAAACATGAAAACACATTTTGGGTAAACTTGGTGAACAAGAAAGCATAAAGAGAACATTTTTCTTGATCATTCGTCTTAGAAAGTGGTTTCACATGCCAATTGGAGTAAGAAAAGCTACGGATGGGGATTTGAAACAAATTGAATCATAATTGAAAAAGAATTGGAAGTCAAAAACTAATTTTAGAGAGACTTAGTGAACAAGTAACCTTAAATAGAATGTTTGCTTCATCGTTAGCCTTAGGAATGCGAACTAACATCCCAATTAGGGCTAGAGGATTTGGGAATGACATTCGAAACAAGTTGAATCGGAATGAAAATGAAATATAAACATGAAAACTCATTTTGGGTAGACTTGGTGATGAAGTAAGCATGAATAGAACATTTCTCGTGATCATCTATCTTGGAAAGTGGTTTAACATACCAATTCGAGTAAGAAAAGCTACGGATGGGGATTTGAAACAAATTGAATCATAATTCAAAAAGAATTACACGTCAAAAACTAATTTTAGAGAGACTTAGTGAACAAGTAACCTTAAATAGAATGTTTGCTTCATCGTTAGCCTTAGGAATGCCATCTAACATCCCAATTAGGGCTAGAAGATTTGGGAATGACATTCAAAAGAAGTTGAATCAGAATGAAAATGAAATATACACATGAAAACACATTTTGGATAAACTTGGTGAACAAGTAAGCATAAATAGAACATTTTTCTTGATCATTCATCTTGGAAAGTGGTTTCACATGCCAATTCGAGTAAGAAAAGCTACGGATGGGGATTTGAAACAAATTGAATCATAATTGAAAATGAATTGGAAGTCAAAAACTAATTTTAGAGAGACTTAGTGAACAAGTAACCTTAAATAGAATGTTTGCTTCATCGTTAGCCTTAGGAATGCGAACTAACATCCCAATTAGGGCTAGAAGATTTGGGAATGACATTCGAAAGAAGTTGAATCGGAATGAAAATGAAATTTAAACATGAAAACTCATTTTGGGTAGACTTGGTGATGAAGTAAGCATGAATAGAACATTTCTCGTGATCATCTATCTTGGAAATTGGTTTAACATACAAATTCGAGTAAGAAAAGCTACGGATGGGGATTTGAAACAAATTGAATCATAATTGAAAAAGAATTACACGTCAAAAACTAATTTTAGAGAGACTTAGTGAACAAGTAACCTTAAATAGAATGTTTGCTTCATCGTTAGCCTTAGGAATACCATCTAACATCCCAATTAGGGCTAGAAGATTTGGGAATGACATTCGAAAGAAGTTGAATCAGAGTGAAAATGAAATATAAACATGAAAACACATTTTGGGTAGACTTGGTGAAGAAGTAAGCATGAATAGAACATTTTTCTTGATCATCCGTCTTGGAAAGTAGTTTCACATGCCAATTGGAGTAAGAAAAGCTACGGATGGGGATTTGAAACAAATTGAATCATATTTGAAAATGAATTGAAAGTTAAAAACTAATTTTACAGAGACTTAGTGAACAAGTAACCTTAAATAGAATTTTTGCATCATCGTTAGCCTTAGCAATACAAATTAACGTCCCAATTAGGGCTAAAAGATTTAGGAATGACATTCGAAAGAAGTTGAATCGGAATGAAATGAAATACAAACATGAAAACACATTATGGGTAGACTTGGAGAAGAAGTAAGCATGAATAGAACATTTTTCTTGATCATCCGTCTTGGAAAGTGGTTTCACATGCCAATTGGAGTAAGAAAGGCTACGGATGGGGATTTGAAACAAATTGAATCATAATTCAAAAAGAATTACATGTCAAAAACTAATTTTAGAGAAAATTAGTGAACAAATAAGCTTAAATAGAATGTTTGCTTCATCGTTAGCCTTAGGAATGCGAACTAACATCCTAATTAGGGCTAGAAGATTTGGGAATGACATTCGAAACAAGTTGAATCGGAATGAAAATGAAATATACAAATTAAAACACATTTTGGGTAGACTTGGTAAATAAGTAAGCATGAATAGAACATTTTTCTTGATCATTCGTCTTGGAAAGTGGTTTCACATACCAATTCGAGTAAGACAAGCTACGAATTGGGATTTGAAACAAATTGAATCATAATTGAAAAAGAATTAGACGTCAAAAACTAATTTTAGAGAGACTTAGTGAACAAGTAACCTTAAATAGAATGTTTGCTTCATCGTTAGCCTTAGGAATGCAAATTAACATCCAAATTAGTGCTAGAAAATTGGGGAATGACATTTGAAACAAGTTGAATCGGAATGAAAATGAAATATAAACATGAAAACACATTTTGGGTAAACTTGGTGAACAAGTAAGAATGAATAGAATATTTTTCTTGATCATCCGTCTTGGAAAGTGGTTTCACATGCCAATTCGAGTAAGAAAAGCTACGGATGGGGATTTGAAACAAATTGAATCATAATTGAAAAAGAATTGAAAGTCAAAAACTAATTTTAGAGAGACTTAGTGAACAAGTAACCTTAAATAGAATGTTTGCTTCATCGTTAGCCTTAGGAATGCAAACTAACATCCCAATTAGGGCTAGAAGATTTTGAAATGACATTCGAAAGAAGTTGAATCGGAATGAAAATGAACTATAAACATGAAAACACATTATGGGTAGACTTGGAGAAGAAGTAAGCATGAATAGAACATTTTTCTTGATCATCCGTCTTGGAAAGTGGTTTCACATGCCAATTGGAGTAAGAAAAGCTACGGATGGGGATTTGAAACAAATTGAATCATAATTCAAAAAGAATTACATGTCAAAAACTAATTTTAGAGAGACTTAGTGAACAAGTAACCTTAAATAGAATGTTTGCTTCATCGTTAGCCTTAGGAATGCGAACTAACATCCCAATTAGGGCTAGAAGCTTTGGGAATGACATTCGAAACAAGTTGAATCGGAATGAAAATGAAATTTAAACATGAAAACTCATTTTGGGTAGACTTGGTGATGAAGTAAGCATGAAGAGAACATTTCTCGTGATCATCTATCTTGGAAAGTGGTTTAACATACCAATTCGAGTAAGAAAAGCTACGGATGGGGATTTCAAACAAATTGAATCACAATTGAAAAAGAAATTGAAAGTAAAAAACTAATTTTAGAGAGACTTAGTGAACAAGTAACCTTAAATAGAATGTTTGCTTCATCGTTAGCCTTAGAAATGCGAATTAACATCCCAATTAGTGCTAGAAAAATTGGGAATGACATTTGAAACAAGTTGAATCGGAATGAAAATGAAATATAAACATGAAAACACATTTTGGGTAAACTTGGCGAACAAGTAAGCATGAATAGAATATTTTCCTTGATCATCCGTGTTGGAAAGTGGTTTCACATGCCAATTCGAGTAAGAAAAGCTACGGATGGGGATTTGAAACAAATTGAATCATAATTGAAAAAGAATTGAAAGGAAAAAACTAATTTTAGAGAGACTTAGTGAACAAGTAACCTTAAATAGAATGTTTGCTTTATCGTTAGCCTTAGGAATACGAATTAACGTCCCAATTAGGCTAGAAGATTTGGGAATGACATTCGAAAGAAGTTGAATCGGAATGAAAATGAAATATAAACATGAAAACACATTATGAGTAGACTTGGAGAAGAAGTAAGCATGCATAGAACATTTTTCTTGATCATTCGTCTTGGAAAGTGGTTTAACATGCCAATTCGAGTAAGAAAAGCTATGAATGGGGATTTGAAACAAATTGAAAAAGAATTGAAAGGCAAAAACTAATTTTAGAGAGACTTAGTGAACAAGTAACCTTAAATAGAATGTTTGCTTCATCGTTAGCCTTAGGAATGCGACCTAACATCCCAATTAGGGCTAGAAGATTTGGGAATGACATTCAAAACAAGTTGAATCGGAATGAAAATGAAATATAAACATGAAAACACATTTTGGGTAGACTTGGTGAAGAAGTAAGCATGAATAGAACATTTTTCTTGATCATTCGTATTGGAACGTGGTTTGATATGCCAATTCGAGTAAGAAAAGCTACGAATGGGGATTTGAAACAAATTGAATCATAACTGAAAAAGAATTAGACATCAAAAACTAATTTTAGAGAGACTTAGTGAACAAGTAACCTTAAATAGAATGTTTGCTTCATCGTTAGCCTGAGGAATACGAACTAACATCCCAATTAAGGCTAGAAGATTTCGGAATGACATTCGAAAGAAGTTGAATCGGAATGAAAATGAAATATAAAAATTAAAACACATTTTGGGTAGACTTGGTAAATAAGTAAGCATGAATAGAACATTTTTCTTGATCATTCGTCTTGGAAAGTGGTTTCACATACCAATTCGAGTAAGACAAGCTACGAATCGGGATTTGAAACAAATTGAATCATAATTGAAAAAGAATTAGACGTCAAAAACTAATTTTAGAGAGACTTAGTGAACAAGTAACCTTAAATAGAATGTTTGCTTCATCGTTAGCCTTAGGAATGCGAACTAACATCCCAAGTAGGGCTGGAAGATTTGGGAATGACATTCGAAAGAAGTTGAATCGGAATGAAAATGAAATATAAACATGAAAACACATTTTGGGTAAACTTGGTGAAGAAGTAAGCATGAATAGAATATTTTTCTTGATCATCTATCTTGGAAAGTGGTTTAACATTCCAATTCGAGTAAGAAAAGCTACGGATGGGGATTTGAAACAAATTGAATCATAATTGAAAATTAATTGGAAGTCAAAAACTAATTTTAGAGAGAATTTGTCAACAAGTAAGCTTAAATAGAATGTTTGCTTTACCGTTTGCCTGAGGAATGCGAACTAACATCCCAATTAACTCTAGAAGATTTGGGAATGACATTCGAAAGAAGTTGAATCGGAATGAAAATGAAATATAAACATGAAAACACATTTTGGGTAGACTTGGTGAAGAAGTAAGCTTTAATAGAACATTTTTCTTGATCATTCGTCTTGGAAATTGGTTTCACATGCCAATTCGAGTAAGAAAAGCTACGAATGGGGATTTGAAACAAATTAAATCATAATTGAAAAAGAATTCAACGTCAAAAACTAATTTTAGAGTGACTTAGTGAACAAGTAACCTTAAATAGAATGTTTGCTTCATCGTTAGCCTTAGGAATGCGAACTAACATCCCAATTATGGCTAGAAGATTTGGGAATGACATTCGAAAGTAGTTGAATCGGAATGAAAATGAAAGTTAAACATGAAAACACATTTTGCGTAGACTTGGTGAAGAAGTAAGCATGAATAGAACATTTTTCTTGATCATTCGTCTTGGAAAGTGGTTTCACATGCCAATTCGAGTAAGAAAAGCTACGAATGGGGATTTGAAACAAATTGAATCATCATTGAAAAAGAATTGAAAGGCAAAAACTAATTTTAGAGAGACTTAGTGAACAAGTGACCTTAAATAGAATGTTTGGTTCATCGTTAGCCTTTGGAATGCAACCTAACATCCCAATTAGGGCTAGAAGATTTGGGAATGACATTCGAAACAAGTTGAATCGGAATGAAAATGAAATATAAACATGAAAACACATTTTGGGTAGACTTGGTGAAGAAGTAAGCTTCAATAGAACATTTTTCTTGATCATTCGTCTTGGAAAGTGGTTTCACATGCCAATTCGAGTAAGAAAAGCTACGAATGGGGATTGGAAACAAATTAAATCATAATTGAAAAAGAATTAGGCGTCAAAAACTAATTTTAGAGTGACTTAGTGAACAAGTAACCTTAAATAGAATGTTTGCTTCATCGTTAGCCTTAGGAATGCGAACTAACATCCCAATTAAGGCTAGAAGATTTGGGAATGACATTCGAAAGTAGTTGAATCGGAATGAAAATGAAATATAAACATGAAAACACATTTTGGGTAGACTTGGTGAATAAGTAAGCATGAATAGAACATTTTTCTTGATCATTCGTCTTGGAAAGTGGTTTCACATGCCAATTCGAGTAAGAAAAGCTACGGACGGGGATTTGAAACAAATTGAATCATAATTGAAAAAGATTTGAAAGTCAAAAACTAATTTTAGAGAGACTTAGTGAACAAGTAACATTAAATAGAATGTTTGCTTCATCGTTAGCCTTAGGAATGCGACCTAACATCCCAATTAGGGCTAGAAGCTTTGGGAATGACATTCGAAACAAGTTGAATCGGAATGAAAATGAAATATAAACATGAAAACACATTTGGGGTAGACTTGGTGAAGAAGTAAGCATGAATAGAACATTTTTCTTGATCATTCGTCTTGGAAAGTGGTTTCACATGCCAATTCGAGTAAGAAAAGCTACGGATGGGGATTTGAAACAAATTGAATCATAATTGAAAATGAATTGGAAGTCAAAAACTAATTTTAGAGAGACTTAGCGAACAAGTAACCTTAAATAGAATGTTTGCTTCATCCTTAGCCTTAGGAATGCGAACTAAAATCCCAATTAGGGATAGAAGATTTGGGAATGACATTCGAAACAAGTTGAATCGGAATGAAAATGAAATATAAACATGAAAACACATTTTGGGTAGACTTGGTGAAGAAGTAAGCATGAATAGAACATTTTTCTTGATCATTCGTCTTGGAAAGTGGTTTCACATGCCAATTTGAGTTAGCAAAGCTACGAATGGGGGTTTAAAACAAATTGACTCATAATTGAAAAAGAATTAGACGTCAAAAACTAATTTTAGAGAGACTTAGTGAACAAGTAACCTTAAATAGAATGTTTGCTTCATCGTTAGCCTTAGGAATGCGAACTAACATCCCAATTAGGGCTGGAAGATTTGGGAATGACATTCGAAAGTAGTTGAATCGGAATGAAAATGAAAGTTAAACATCAAAAACACATTTTGCGTAGACTTGGTGAATAAGTAAGCATGAATAGAACATTTTTCTTGATCATTCGTCTTGGAAAGTGGTTTCACATGCCAATTCGTGTAAGAAAAGCTACGGACGGGGATTTGAAACAAATTGCATCATAATTGAAAAAGATTTGAAAGTCAAAAACTAATTTTAGAGAGACTTAGTGAACAAGTAACCTTAAATAGAATGTTTGCTTCATCGTTAGCCTTAGGAATGCGACCTAACATCCCAATTAGGGCTAGAAGATTGGGAATGACATTCGAAACAAGTTGAATAGGAATGAAAATGAAATATAAACATGAAAACACATTTTAGGAAGACTTGGTGAAGAAGTAGGTATGCATAGAACATTTTTCTTGATCATTCGTCTTGGAAAGTGGTTTCACAAGCCAATTCGAGTAAGAAAAGCTACGGATGGGGATTTGAAACAAATTCAATCATAATTGAAAATGAATTGGAAGTCAAAAACTAATTTTAGAGAGACTTAGTCAACACGTAAGCTTAAATAGAATGTTTGCTTCATCGTTTGCCTTAGGAATGCGAACTAACATCACAAATAGGGATAGAAGATTTGGGAATGGCATTCGAAAGAAGTTGAATCGGAATGAAAATGAAATATAAACATGAAAACACATTTTGGGTAGACTTGGTGAAGAAGTAAGCATGAATAGAACATTTTTCTTGATCATTCGTCTTGGAAAGTGGTTTCACATGCCAATTTGAGTTAGCAAAGCTACGAATGGGGGTTTAAAACAAATTGACTCATAATTGAAAAAGAATTAGACGTCAAAAACTAATTTTAGAGAGACTTAGTGAACAAGTAACCTTAAATAGAATGTTTGCTTCATCGTTAGCCTTAGGAATGCGACCTAACATCCCAATTAGGGCTGGAAGATTTGGGAATGACATTCGAAACAAGTTGAATCGGAATGAAAATGAAATATAAACATGAAAACACATTTTGGGTAGACTTGGTGAAGAAGTAAGCATGAATAGAACATTTTTCTTGATCATTCGTCTTGGAAAGTGGTTTCACATGCCAATTCGAGTAAGAAAAGCTACGAATAGGGATTAGAAACAAATTGAATCATAATTGAAAAAGAATTAGACGTCAAAAACTAATTTTAGAGAGACTTAGTGAACAAGTAACCTTAAATAGAATGTTTGCTTCATCGTTAGCCTTAGGAATGCGAACTAACATCCCAATTAAGGCTAGAAGATTTGGGAATGACATTCGAAACAAGTTGAATCGGAATGAAAATGAAAGTTAAACATAAAAACACATATTGCGTAGACTTGGTGAAGAAGTAAGCATGAATAGAACATTTTTCTTGATCAATCGTCTTGGAAAGTGGTTTCACATGCCAATTCGAGTAAGAAAAGCTACGGATGGGGATTTGAAACAAATTGAATCAAAATTTAAAAAGAATTACACGTCAACAACTAATTTTAGAGAGACTTAGTGAACAAGTAACCTTAAATAGAATGTTTGCTTTATCGTTAGCCTTAGGAATATGAATTAACGTCCCAATTAGGCTAGAAGATTTGGGAATGACATTCGAAAGAAGTTGAATCGGAATGAAAATGAAATATACACATGAAAACACATTTTGGGTAAACTTGGTGAACAAGTAAGCATAAATAGAACATTTTTCTTGATCATTCGTCTTGGAAAGTGGTTTCACATGCCAATTCGAGTAAGAAAAGCTACGGATGGGGATTTGAAACAAATTGAATCATAATTGAAAAAGAATTGAAAGTCAAAAACTAATTTTAGAGAGACTTAGTGAACAAGTAACCTTAAATAGAATGTTTGCTTCATCGTTAGCCTTAGGAATGCGAACTAACATCCCAATTAGGGCTAGAAGATTTGGGAATGACATTCGAAAGAAGTTGAATCGGAATGAAAATGAAATATAAACATGAAAACACATTTTGGGTAGACTTGGTGAAGAAGTAAGCATGAATAGAACATTTTTCTTGATCATCTATCTTGGAAAGTGGTTTAACATACCAATTCGAGTAAGAAAAGCTACGGATGGGGATTTGAAACAAATTGAATCATAATTGAAAGGAAAAAACTAATTTTAGGGAGACTGAGTGAACAACTAACCTTAAATAGAATGTTTGCTTCATCGTTAGCCTTACGAATGCGAACTAACATCCCAATTAGGGCTAGAAGCTTTGGGAATGACATTCGAAAGTAGTTGAATCGGAATGAAAATGAAATATAAACATGAAAACACATTTTGCGTAGACTTGGTGAAGAAGTAAGCATGAATAGAACATTTTTCTTGATCATCCGCCTTGGAAAGTGGTTTCACATGCCAATTCGAGTAAGAAAAGCTACGGATGGGGATTTGAAACAAATTGAATCATAATTGAAAAAGAATTGGAAGTCAAAAACTAATTTTAGAGAGACTTAGTGAACAAGTAACCTTAAATAGAATGTTTGCTTCATCGTTAGCCTTAGGAATGCGAACTAACATCCCAATTAAGGCTAGAAGATTTGGGAATGACATTCGAAAGAAGTTGAATCGGAATGAAAATGAAAGTTAAACATGAAAACACATTATGGGTAGACTTGGTTAAGAAGTAAGCAAGAATAGAATATTTTTCTTGATCATCCGCCTTGGAAAGTGGTTTCACATGCCAATTCGAGTAAGAAAAGCTACGGATGGGGATTTGAAACAAATTGAATCATAATTGAAAAAGAATTGGAAGTCAAAAACTAATTTTAGAGAGACTTAGCGAACAAGTAACCTTAAATAGAATGTTTGCTTCATCGTTAGCCTTAGGAATGCGAACTAACATCCCAATTAAGGCTAGAAGATTTGGGAATGACATTCGAAAGTAGTTGAATCGGAATGAAAATGAAATATAAACATGAAAACACATTTTGCGTAGACTTGGTGAAGAAGTAAGCATGAATAGAACATTTTTCTTGATCATTCGTCTTGGAAAGTGGTTTCACATGCCAATTCGAGTAAGAAAAGCTACGGATGGGGATTTGAAACAAATTGAATCATAATTGAAAAAGAATTAGACGTCAAAAGCTATTTTTAGAGAGACTTAGTGAACAAGTAACCTTAAATAGAATGTTTGCTTCATCGTTAGCCTTAGGAATGCGAACTAACATCCCAATTAGGGCTAGAAGCTTTGGGAATGACATTCGAAAGTAGTTGAATCGGAATGAAAATGAAATATAAACATGAAAACAC
Source organism: Senna siamea (assembly GCA_031216115.1). NCBI lineage: Eukaryota > Viridiplantae > Streptophyta > Magnoliopsida > Fabales > Fabaceae > Senna > Senna siamea. Next base: position 14,141,357 of record CM062356.1, on the reverse strand, counting down.
ATTTTGCGTAGACTTGGTGAAGAAGTAAGCATGAATAGAACATTTTTCTTGATCATCCGCCTTGGAAAGTGGTTTCACATGCCAATTTGAGTAAGAAAAGCTACGGACGGGGATTTGAAACAAATTGAATCATAATTGAAAAAGATTTGAAAATCAAAAACTAATTTTATAGAGACTTAGTGAACAAGTAACGTTAAATAGAATGTTTGCTTCATCGTTAGCCTTAGGAATGCGAACTAACATCCCAAATAGTTGAGGAAGATTTGGGAATGACATTCGAAAGAAGTTGAATCGGAATGAAAATGAAATATAAACATGAAAACACATTTTGGGTAGACTTGGTGAACAAGTAAGCATAAATAGAACATTTTTCTTGATCATTCATCTTGGAAAGTGGTTTCACATGCCAATTCGAGTAAGAAAAGCTACGGATGGGGATTTGAAACAAATTGAATCATAATTGAAAAAGAATTGAAAGTCAAAAACTAATTTTAGAGAGACTTAGTGAACAAGTAACCTTAAATAGAATGTTTGCTTCATCGTTAGCCTTAGGAATGCGAACTAACATCCCAATTAGGGCTAGAAGATTTGGGAATGACATTCGAAACAAGTTGAATCGGAATGAAAATGAAATATAAACATGAAAACACATTTTGGGTAGACTTGGTGAACAAGTAAGCATGAATAGAACATTTTTCTTGATCATCCATCTTGGAAAGTGGTTTCACATGCCAATTCGAGTAAGAAAAGCTACGAATGGGGATTTGAAACAAATTGAATCATAATTGAAAAAGAATTGGAAGTCAAAAACTAATTTTAGAGAGACTTAGTGAACAAGTAACCTTAAATAGAATGTTTGCTTCATCGTTAGCCTTAGGAATGCGAACTAACATCCCAATTAGGGCTAGAAGATTTGGGAATGACATTCGAAACAAATTGAATCGAATGAAAATGAAATATAAACATGAAAACACATTTTGGGTAAACTTGGTGAACAAGTAAGCATGAATAGAACATTTTTCTTGATCATCCATCTTGGAAAGTGGTTTCACATGCCAATTCGAGTAAGAAAAGCTACGGATGGGGATTTGAAACAAATTGAATCATAATTGAAAAAGAATTAGACGTCAAAAACTAATTTTAGAGAGACTTAGTGAACAAGTAACCTTAAATAGAATGTTTGCTTCATCGTTAGCCTTAGGAATGCTAACTAACATCCCAATTACGGCAAGAAGATTTGGGAATGACATTCGAAACAAGTTGAATCGGAATGAAAATGAAATATAAACATGAAAACACATTTTGGGTAGACTTGGTGAACAAGTAAGCTTGAATAGAACATTTTTCTTGATCATTCGTCTTGGAAAGTGGTTTCACATGCCAATTCGAGTAAGAAAAGCTACGGATGGGGATTTGAAACAAATTGAATCATAATTGAAAAAGAATTAGACGTCAAAAACTAATTTTAGAGAGACTTAGTGAACAAGTAACCTTAAATAGAATGTTTGCTTCATCGTTAGCCTTAGGAATGCGAACTAACATCCCAATTAGGGCTAGAAGCTTTGGGAATGACATTCGAAACAAGTTGAATCGGAATGAAAATGAAATATAAACATGAAAACACATTTTGGGTAGACTTGGTGAACAAGTAAGCATGAATAGAACATTTTTCTTGATCATTCGTCTTGGAAAGTGGTTTCACATGCCAATTCGAGTAAGAAAAGCTACGAATGGGGATTTGAAACAAATTGAATCATAATTGAAAAAGAATTAGACGTCAAAAACTAATTTTAGAGAGACTTAGTGAACAAGTAACCTTAAATAGAATGTTTGCTTCATCGTTAGCCTTAGGAATGCGAACTAACATCCCAATTAGGGCTAGAAGTTTTGGGAATGACATTCGAAACAAATTGAATCGAATGAAAATGAAATATAAACATGAAAACACATTTTGGGTAAACTTGGTGAAGAAGTAAGCATGAATAGAACATTTTTCTTGATCATCCATCTTGGAAAGTGGTTTCACATGCCAATTCGAGTAAGAAAAGCTACGGATGGGGATTTGAAACAAATTGAATCATAATTGAAAAAGAATTAGACGTCAAAAACTAATTTTAGAGAGACTTAGTGAACAAGTAACCTTAAATAGAATGTTTGCTTCATCGTTAGCCTTAAGAAGGCGAACCAACATCCCAATTAGTGGCTAGAAGATTTGGGAATGACATTCAAACAAGTTGAATCAGAATGAAAATGAAATATAAACATGAAAACACATTTTGGGTAGACTTGGTGAACAAGTAAGCATGAATAGAACATTTTTCTTGATCATCCGTCTTGGAAAGTGGTTTCACATGCCAATTCGAGTAAGAAAAGCTACGAATGGGGATTTGAAACAAATTGAATCATAATTAAAAAAGAATTAGACGTCAAAAACTAATTTTAGAGAGACTTAGTGAACAAGTAACCTTAAATAGAATGTTTGCTTCATCGTTAGCCTTAGGAATGCGAACTAACATCCCAATTAAGGCTAGAAGATTTGGGAATGACATTCGAAACAAGTTGAATCGGAATGAAAATGAAATATAAACATGAAAACACATTTTGGGTAGACTTGGTGAACAAGTAAGCATGAATAGAACATTTTTCTTGATCATTCGTCTTGGAAAGTGGTTTCACATGCCAATTCGAGTAAGAAAAACTACAGATGGGGATTTGAAACAAATTGAATCATAATTGAAACAGAATTGGAAGTCAAAAACTAATTTTAGAGAGACTTAGCGAACAAGTAACCTTAAATAGAATGTTTGCTTCATCGTTAGCCTTAGGAATGCTAACTAACATCCCAATTACGGCAAGAAGATTTGGGAATGACATTCTAAACAAGTTGAATCGGAATGAAAATGAAATATAAACATGAAAACACATTTTGGGTAGACTTGGTGAACAAGTAAGCATGAATAGAACATTTTTCTTGATCATCCATCTTGGAAAGTGGTTTAACATGCCAATTCGGGTAAGAAAAGCTACAGATGGGGATTTGAAACAAATTGAAAAAGAATTGGAAGTCAAAAACTAATTTTAGAGAGACTTAGTGAACAAGTAAGCTTAAATAGAATGTTTTCTTCATCGTTAGCCTTAGAATGCTAATTAACGTCCCAATTAGGCTAGAAGATTTGGGAATGACATTCGAAAGAAGTTGAATCGGAATGAAAAAGAAATATAAACATGAAAATACATTATGGGTAGACTTGGAGAAGAAGTAAGCATGAATAGAACATTTTTCTCAATCATCCATCTTGGAAAGTGGTTTCACATGCCAATTCGAGTAAGAAAAGCTACGGATGGGGATTTGAAACAAATTGAATCATAATTGAAAAAGAATTAGAAGTCAAAAACTAATTTTAGAGAGACTTAGTGAACAAGTAACCTTAAATAGAATGTTTGCTTCATCGTTAGCCTTAGGAATGCTAACTAACATCCCAATTACGGCAAGAAGATTTGGGAATGACATTCGACAGAAGTTGAATGGGAATGAAAAAGAAATATAAACATGAAAACACATTTTGGGTAGACTTGGTGAAGAAGTAAGCAGGAATAGAACATTTTTCTTGATCATCCGTCTTGGAAAGTGGTTTCACATGCCAATTCGAGTAAGAAAAGCTACGGATGGGGATTTGAAACAAATTGAATCATAATTGAAAAAGAATTGGAAGTCAAAAACTAATTTTAGAGAGACTTAGTGAACAAGTAACCTTAAATAGAATGTTTGCTTCATCGTTAGCCTTAGGAATGCGAACTAACATCCCAATTAGGGCTAGAAGATTTGGGAATGACATTCTAAACATGTTGAATCAGAATTAAAATGAAATATAATGTTGAAAACACAATTTGGGTAGACTTGGTGAATAAGTAAGCATGAATAGAATATTTTTCTTCATCATCTCCGAAGGAAAGTGGTTTAACATGCCAATTCAAGTACGAAAAGCTACAGATGGGGATTTGAAACAAATTGAATCATAATTGAAAAAGAATTGGAAGTCAAAAACTAATTTTAGAGAGACTTAGTGAACAAGTAACCTTAAATAGAATGTTTGCTTCATCGTTAGCCTTAGGAATGCGAACTAACATCCCAATTAGGGCTAGAGCATTTGGGAATGACATTCAAAAGAAGTTGAATTAGAATCAAAATGAAATATAAACATGAAAACACATTTTGGGTAGACTTGGTGAACAAGTAAGCTTGAATAGAACATTTTTCTTGATCATCCGCCTTGGAAAGTGGTTTCACATGCCAATTCGAGTAAGAAAAGCTACGGATGGGGATTTGAAACAAATTGAATCATAATTGAGAAAGAATTGGAAGTCAAAAACTAATTTTAGAGAGACTTAGTGAACAAGTAACCTTAAATAGAATGTTTGCTTCATCGTTAGCCTTAGGAATGCGAACTAACATCCCAATTAAGGCTAGAAGATTTTGAAATGACATTCGAAAGAAGTTGAATCGGAATGAAAATGAAATATAAACATGAAAACACATTTTGGGTAGACTTGGTGAACAAGTAAGCTTGAATAGAACATTTTTCTTGATCATCCGCCTTGGAAAGTGGTTTCACATGCCAATTCGAGTAAGAAAAGCTACGGATGGGGATTTGAAACAAATTGAATCATAATTGAAAAAGAATTAGACGTCAAAAACTAATTTTAGAGAGACTTAGTGAACAAGTAACCTTAAATAGAATGTTTGCTTCATCGTTAGCCTTAGGAATGCGAACTAACATCCCAATTAAGGCTAGAAGATTTTGAAATGACATTCGAAAGAAGTTGAATCGGAATGAAAATGAAAGTTAAACATGAAAACACATTTTGGGTAGACTTGGTGAAGAAGTAAGCAAGAATAGAATATTTTTCTTGATCATCCGCCTTGGAAAGTGGTTTCACATGCCAATTCGAGTAAGAAAAGCTACGGATGGGGATTTGAAACAAATTGAATCATAATTGAAAAAGAATTAGAAGTCAAAAACTAATTTTAGAGAGACTTAGTGAACAAGTAACCTTAAAAAGAATGTTTGCTTCATCGTTAGCCTTAGGAATGCGAACTAACATCCCAATTAGGGCTAGAAGATTTGGGAATGACATTCAAACAAGTTGAATCGAATGAAAATGAAATATAAACATGAAAACACATTTTGGGTAGACTTGGTGAACAAGTAAGCATGAATAGAACATTTTTCTTGATCATCCGTCTTGGAAAGTGGTTTAACATGCCAATTCGAGTAAGAAAAGCTACAGATGGGGATTTGAAACAAATTGAATCATAATTGAAAAAGAATTGGAAGTCAAAAACTAATTTTAGAGAGACTTAGTGAACAAGTAACCTTAAATAGAATGTTTTCTTCATCGTTAGCCTTAGGAATGCTAACTAACATCCTAATTAGGGCTAGAAGATTTGGGAATGACATTCAAAGAAGTTGAATCAATGAAAATGAAAGTTAAACATGAAAACACATTATGGGTAGACTTGGTTAAGAAGTAAGCATGAATAGAACATTTTTCTTGATCATCCGCCTTGGAAAGTAGTTTAACTTTCCAATTCGAGTAAGTAAAGCTACAGATGGGGATTTGAAACAAATTGAATCATAATTGAAAAAGAATTGGAAGTCAAAAACTAGTTTTAGAGAGACTTAGTAAACAAGTAACCTTAAATAAAATGTTTACTTCATCTTTAGTGTTAGGAATAAAAACTAACATCCCAATTAGGGCAAGAAGATTTGGGAAGGACAATTCAAAGAAGTTGAATCGAATGAAAATGAAATATAAACATGAAAACACTTTTTGGGTAGACTTGGTGAACAAGTAAGCATGAATAGAACATTTTTCTTGATCATCCATCTTGGAAAGTGGTTTAACATGCCAATTGGAGTAAGAAAAGCTACCGATAGGGATTTGAAACAAATTGAATCATAATTGAAAACGAATTGGAAGTCAAAAGCTAGTTTTAGAGAGACTTAGTGAACAAGTCACCTTAAGTAGAATGTTTGCTTCATCGTTAGCCTTAGCAATGCGAACTAACATCCCAATTAGTGGCTAGAAGATTTGGGAATGACATTCAAAGAAGTTGAATCTAATGAAAATGAAATATAAACATGAAAACACATTTTGGGTAGACTTGGTGAAGAAGTAAGCAGGAATAGAACATTTTTCTTGATCATCCGTCTTGGAAAGTGGTTTCACATGCCAATTCGAGTAAGAAAAGCTACGGATGGGGATTTGAAACAAATTGAATCATAATTGAAAAAGAATTAGAAGTCAAAAACTAATTTTAGAGAGACTTAGTGAACAAGTAACCTTAAAAAGAATGTTTGCTTCATCGTTAGCCTTAGGAATGCGAACTAACATCCCAATTAGGGCGAGAAGATTTGGGAATGACATTCGAAAGAAGTTGAATCGGAATGAAATGAAATATAAACATGAAAACACATTATGGGTAGACTTGGAGAAGAAGTAAGCATGACTAGAACATTTTTCTTGATCATCCATCTTGGAAAGTGGTTTAAAATGCCAATTCGAGTAAGAAAAGCAACAGATGGGGATTTGAAACAAATTGAATCATAATTGAAAAAGAATTGAAATGCAAAAACTAATTTTAGAGAGACTTAGTGAACAAGTAACCTTATATAGAATGTTTGCTTCATCGTTAGCGTTAGGAATGCGAACTAACATCCCAATTAGGGCAAAAAGATTTGGGAATGACATTCGAAACAAGTTGAATCGGAATGAAAATGAAATATAAATATGAAAACACATTTTGGGTAGACTTGGTGAACAAGTAAGCATGAATAGAACATTTTTCTTGATCATCCATCTTGGAAAGTGGTTTAACATGCCAATTCGAGTAAGAAAAGCTACGGATGGGGATTTGAAACAAATTGAATCATAATTGAAAAAGAATTGAAAGTCAAAAACTAATTTCAGAGAGACTTAGTGAACAAGTAACCTTAAATAAAATGTTTGCTTCATCGTTAGCTTAGGAATGCGAACTAACATCCCAATTAAGATAGGAAGATTTTGGAATGACATTCGAAACAAGTTGAATCGGAATGAAAATGAAATATAAACATGAAAACACATTTTGGGTAGACTTGGTGAACAAGTAAGCATGAATAGAACATTTTTCTTGATCATCCGTCTTGGAAAGTGGTTTAACATGCCAATTCGAGTAAGAAAAGTTACGGATGGGCATTTGAAACAAATTGAATCATAATTGAAAACGAATTGGAAGTCAAAAAATAATTTTAGAGAGACTTAGTAAACAAGTAACCTTAAATAAAATGTTTACTTCATCGTTAGTCTTAGGAATGCTAACTAAAATCCCAATTACGGCTAGAAGATTTGGGAATGACATTCGAAACAAGTTGAATCGGAAAGAAAATGAAATATAAACATGAAAACACATTTTGGGTAGACTTGGTGAACAAGTAAGCTTGAATAGAACATTTTTCTTGATCATCCGTTTTGGAAAGTGGTTTAACATGCCAATTCGAGTAAGACAAGCTACGGATGGGGATTTGAAACAAATTGAATCATAATTGAAAAAGAATTGGAAGTCAAAACTAATTTTAGAGAGACTTAGAGAACAAGTAACCTTAAATAGAATGTTTACTTGATCGTTAGCCTTAGAAATGCGAACTAACATCCCAATTAGGGCAAGAAGATTTGGGAAGGACAATTGAAACAAGTTGAATCGGAAAGAAAATGAAATATAAACATGAAAACACATTTTGGGTAGACTTGGTGAACAAGTAAGGTTGAATAGAACATTTTTCTTGATCATCCGTTTGGAAAGTGGTTTAACATGCCACTTCGAGTAAGAAAAGCTACGGATGGGGATTTGAAACAAATTAAATCATAATTGAAAAAGAATTCGAAGTCAAAAACTAATTTTAGAGAGACTTAGTGAACAAGTAACCTTAAATAGAATGTTTGCTTCATCGTTAGCCTTAGGAATGCGAACTAACATCCCAATTAGGGCAAGAAGATTTGGGAATGACATATGAAACAAGTTGAATCGGAAAGAAAATGAAATATAAACATGAAAACACATTTTGGGTAGACTTGGTGAACAAGTAAGCATGAATAGAACATTTTTCTTGATCATCCGTCTTGGAAAGTGGTTTAACATGCCAATTCGAGTAAGAAAAGCTACGGATGGGGATTTGAAACAAATTGAATCATAATTGAAAAAGAACTGGAAATGAAAAACTAATTTTAGAGAGACTTAGTGAACAAGTAACCTTAAAAAGAATGTTTGCTTCATCGTTAGCCTTAGGAATGCGAACTAACATCCCAATTACTAGAAGATTTGGGAATGACATTCGAAACAAGTTGAATCGGAAAGAAAATGAAATATAAACATGAAAACACATTTTGGGTAGACTTGGTGAACAAATAAGGATGAATAGAACATTTTTCTAGATCATCCGTCTTGGAAAGTGGTTTAACATGCCAATTCGAGTAAGAAAAGCTACATATAGGGATTTGAAACAAACTGAATCATAATTGAAAAGAATTGAAGTCAAACACTATTTTTAGAGAGACTTAGTGAGCAAGTAACCTTAAGTAGAATGTTTGCTTCATCGTTAGCCTTAGGAATGCGAACTAACATCCCAATTACAACTAGAGGATTTGGGAAAGACATTCAAAAAAAGTTCAATGGGAATTAAAATGAAATATAAAGTTGAAAACACATTTTGGGTAGACTTGGTGAACAAGTAAGCATGAATAGAACATTTTTCTTGATCATCCGTATTGGAAAGTGGTTTTACATGACAATTCGAGGAAGAAAAGCTACGGATGGGGATTTGAAACAAATTGAATCATAATTGAAAAAGAATTGGAAGTCAAAAACTAATTTTAGAGAGACTTAGTGAACAAGTAAGCATAAATAGAATGTTTGCTTCATCGTTACCGTTAGAAATGCGAATTAACATCCTAATTAGGGCTAGATGATTTGGGAATGACATTTGAAACGAGTTGAATCAGAATGAAAATGAAATATAAACATGAAAACACATTTTGGGTAGACTTGGTGAACAAGTAAGCATGAATAGAACATTTTTCTTGATCATCCATCTTGGAAAGTGGTTTAACATGCCAATTCGAGTAAGAAAAGCTACGGATGGGGATTTGAAACAAATTGAATCATAATTGAAAAACAATTGGAAGTCAAAAACCAATTTCAGAGAGACTTAGTGAACAAGTAACCTTAAATAGAATGTTTGCTTCATCGTTAGCCTTAGGAATGCTAACTAACATCCCATTTAGGGCAAGAAGATTTGGGAATGACATTCGAAACAAGTTGAATCGAAATGAAAATGAAATATAAACATGAAAACACATTTTGGGTAGACTTGGTGAACAAGTAAGCATGAATAGAACATTTTTCTTGATCATCCGTCTTGGAAAGTGGTTTAACATGCCAATTCGAGTAAGAAAAGCTACGGATGGGGATTTGAAACAAATTGAATCATAATTGAAAGAGAATTGGAAGTCAAAAACTAGTTTTAGAGAGACTTAGTGAACAAGTCACCTTAAATAGAATGTTTGCTTCATCGTTAGCCTTAGGAATGCGAACTAACATCCCAATTACTAGAAGATTTGGGAATGACATTCAAACAAGTTGAATCGAATGAAAATGAAATATAAACATGAAAACACATTTTGGGTAGACTTGGTGAACAAGTAAGCATGAATAGAACATTTTTCTTGATCATCCATCTTGGAAAGTGGTTTAACATGCCAATTCGAGTAAGAAAAGCTACAGATGGGGATTTGAAACAAATTGAATCATAATTGAAAAAGAATTGGAAGTCAAAAACTAATTTTAGAGAGACTTAGTGAACAAGTAAGCATAAATAGAATGTTTGATTCATCGTTAGCCTTATAATGCGAACTAAAATCCCAATTAGAGATAGAAGGCTTGGGAAAGACAGTCGAAACAAGTTGAATCGGAATCAAAATGAAATATAAACATGAAAACACATTTTGGGTAGACTTGGTGAACAAGTAAGCATGAATAGAACATTTTTCTTGATCATCCATCTTGGAAAGTGGTTTAACATGCCAATTCGAGTAAGAAAAGCTACGGATGGGGATTTGAAACAAATTGAATCATAATTGAAAAATAATTGGATGTCAAAAACTAATTTTAGAGAGACTTAGTGAACAAGTAACCTTAAAAATAATTTTTGCATCATCGTTAGCCTCAAGAACGCGAACTAACATCCCAATTAGGGCAAGAAGATTTGGGAAAGACATTCGAAACAAGTTGAATCGGAATGAAAATGAAAGATAAATATGAAAACACATTTTGGGTAGACTTGGTGAACAAGTAAGCATGAATAGAACATTTTTCTTGATCATCCATCTTGGAAAGTGGTTTAACATGCCAATTCGAGTAAGAAAAGCTACAGATGGGGATTTGAAACTAATTGAATCATAATTGAAAAGAATTGAAGTCAAAACTAATTTTAGAGAGACTTAGTGAACAAGTAACCTTAAATAGAATGTTTGCTTCATCGTTAGCCTTAGAAATGCTAACTAACATCCCAATTAGTGGCTAGAAGATTTGGGAATGACATTTCAAACAAGTTGAATCGAATGAAAATGAAATATAAACTTGAAAACACAGTTGGGTAGACTTGGTGAACAAGTAAGCATGAATAGAACATTTTTCTTGATCATCCATCTTGGAAAGTGGTTTAACATGCCAATTCGAGTAAGAAAAGCTACGGATGGGGATTTGAAACAAATTGAATCATAATTGAAAAAGAATTGGAAGTCAAAAACTAATTTTAGAGAGACTTAGTGAACAAGTAACCTTAAATAGAATGTTTGCTTCATCGTTAGCCTTAGGAATGCTAACTAACATCCCAATTACGGCAAGAAGATTTGGGAATGACATTTGAAACAAGTTGAATCGGAATAAAAATGAAATATAAACATGAAAACACATTTTGGGTAGACTTGGTGAACAAGTAAGCAGGAATAGAATATTTTTCTTGATCATTCGCCTTGGAGAATGGTTTAACATACCAATTCGAGTAAGAAAAGCTTCAGATTGGGATTTCAAACAAATTGAATCATAATTGATAAAGAATTGGAAATCAAAATCTAATTTTAGAGAGACTTAGTGAACAAGTAACCTTAAATAGAATGTTTGCTTCATCGTTAGCCTTAGGAGTGCGAACTAACATCCCGATTAGGGCTAGAAGCTTTGGGAATGACATTCGAAACAAGTCGAATCGGAATGAAAATGAAATATAAACATGAAAACACATTTTGGGTAGACTTGGTGAACAAGTAAGCATGAATAGAACATTTTTCTTGATTATGCATCTTGAAAAGTAGTTTAACATGCCAATTCGAGTAAGAAAAGCTACGGACGGGGATTTGAAACAAATTGAATCATAATTGAAAAAGAATTGAAATGCAAAAACTAATTTTAGAGAGTCTTAGTGAACAAGTAACCTTAAATAGAATGTTTGCTTGATCGTTAGCCTTAGGAATGCTAACTAACATCCCAATTACGGCAAGAAGATTTGGGAATGACATTCGAAACAAGTTGAATCGGAATCAAAATGAAATATAAACATGAAAACACATTTTGGGTAGACTTGGTGAACAAGTAAGCATGAATAGAACATTTTTCTTGATCATCCGTCTTGGAAAGTGGTTTAAAATGCCAATTCGAGTAAGAAAAGCTACGGATGGGGATTTGAAACAAATTGAATCATAATTGAAAAAGAATTGGAAGTTGAAAACTAATTTTAGAGAGACTTAGTGAACAAGTAACCTTAAAAAGAATGTTTGCTTCATCGTTAGCCTTAGAAATGCAAACTAACATCCTAATTAGGGCTAGAAGATTTGAGAATGACATTTGAAACATGTTGAATCGGAATCAAAATGAAATATAAACATGAAAACACATTTGGGTAGACTTGGTGAACAAGTAAGCATGAATAGAACATTTTTCTTGATCATCCATCTTGGAAAGTGGTTTAACATGCCAATTTGAGTAAGTAAAGCTACGGATGGGGATTTGAAACAAATTGAATCATAGTTGAAAAAGAATTGGAAGTGAAAAACTAATTTTAGAGAGACTTAGTGAACAAGTAACCTTAAAAAGAATGTTTGCTTCATCGTTAGCCTTAGGAATGCGAACTAACATCCCAATTAGCGAAAGAAGATTTGGGAAAGACATTCGAAACAAGTTGAATCGGAATCAAAATGAAATATAAACATGAAAACACATTTTGGGTAGACTTGGTGAACAAGTAAGCATGAATAGAACATTTTTCTTGATCATCCGTCTTGGAAAGTGGTTTAACATGCCAATTCGAGTAAGAAAAGCTACAGATGGGGATTTGAAACAAATTGAATCATAGTTGAAAAAGAATTGGAAGTCAAAAACTAATTTTAGTGAGACTTACTGAACAAGTAACCTTAAAAAGAATGTTTGCTTCATCGTTAGCCTTAGAAATGCTAACTAACATCCCAATTAGGGCAAGAAGATTTGGGAAAGACATTCAAAACAAGTTGAATCGGAATGAAAATGAAATATAAACATGAAAACACATTTTGGGTAGACTTGGTGAACAAGTAAGCATGAATAGAACATTTTTCTTGATCATCCATCTTGGAAAGTGGTTTAACATGCCAATTGGAGTAAGAAAAGCTACGGATGGGGATTTGAAATAAATTGAATCATAATTGAAAAAGAATTGGAAGTCAAAAACTAATTTTAGAGAGACTTACTGAACAAGTAACCTTAAAAAGAATGTTTGCTTCATCGTTAGCCTTAGAAATGCGAACTAACATCCCAATTATGGCTAGAATAGTTTCGAATGACATTCAAAACAAGTTGAATCGGAATGAAAATGAAATATAAACATGAAAACACATTTTGGGTAGACTTGGTGAACAAGTAAGCATGAATAGAACATTTTTCTTGATCATCCATCTTGGAAAGTGGTTTAACATGCCAATTGGAGTAAGAAAAGCTACGAATAGGGATTTGAAACAAATTGAATCATAATTGAAAAAGAATTGGAAGTCAAAAACTAATTTTAGAGAGACTTAGTGAACAAGTAACCTTAAAAAGAATGTTTGCTTCATCGTTAGCCTTAGAAATGCGAACTAACATCCCAATTAGGGCAAGAAGATTTGGGAATGACATTCGAAACAAGTTGAATCGGAATCAAAACGAAATATAAACATGAAAACACATTTTGGGTAGACTTGGTGAACAAGTAAGCATGAATAGAACATTTTTCTTGATCATCCATCTTGGAAAGTGGTTTAACATGCCAATTCGAGTAAGAAAAGCTAGGATGGAGATTTGAAGCAAATTGAATCATAATTGTAAAAGAATTGGAAATCAAAAACTAATTTTAGAGAGACTTAGTGAACAAGTAACCTTAAAAAGAATGTTTGCTTCATCGTTAGCCTTAGGAATGCGAACTAACATCCCAATTAGGGCAAGAAGATTTGGGAATGACATTCGAAACAAGTTGAATCAGAATGAAAATGAAATATAAACATGAAAACACATTTTGGGTAGACTTGGTGAACAAGTAAGCATGAATAGAACATTTTTCTAGATCATCTATCTTGGAAAGTGGTTTAACATACCAATTCGAGAAAGAAAAGCTACAGATGGGGATTTGAAAAAAATTGAATCATAATTGAAAACGAATTGGATGGCAAAAACTAATTTTAGAGAGACATAGTGAACAAGTAACCTTAAAAAGAATGTTTGCTTCATCGTTAGCCTTAGGAATGCGAACTAACATCCCAATTACGGCAAGAACATTTGGGAATGACATTCGAAAAAAGTTGAATCAGAATTAAAATGAATTATAAACATGAAAACACATTTTGGGTAGACTTGGTGAACAAGTAAGCATGAATAGAACATTTTTCTTGATCATCCGTCTTGGAAAGTGGTTTAACATGCCAATTCGAGTAAGAAAAGCTACGGATGGGGATTTGAAACAAATTGAATCATAATTGAAAACGAATTGGAAGTCAAAACTAATTTTAGAGAGACTTAGTGAACAAGTAACCTTAAATAGAATGTTTGCTTCATCGTTAGCCTTAGAATGCTAACTAACATCCCAATTAGTGGCTAGAAGATTTGGGAATGACATTCAAACAAGTTGAATCGAATGAAAATGAAATATAAACCTGAAAACACATTTTGGGTAGACTTGGTGAACAAGTAAGCATGAAGAGAACATTTTTCTTGATCATCTATCTTGGAAAATGGTTTAACATGCCAATTCGAGTAAGAAAAGCTACAGATGGAGATTTGAAACTAATTGAATCATAATTGAAAAGAATTGGAAGTCAAAACTAATTTTAGAGAGACTTAGTGAACAAGTAACCTTAAATAGAATGTTTGCTTCATCGTTAGCCTTAGAAATGCTAACTAACATCCCAATTAGCAAGAAGATTTGGGAATGACATTCAAAACAAGTTGAATCAGAATGAAAATGAAATATAAACATGAAAACACATTTTGGGTAGACTTGGTGAACAAGTAAGCATGAATAGAACATTTTTCATGATCATCCGTCTTGGAAAGTGGTTTAAAATGCCAATTCGAGTAAGACAAGCTACAGATGGGGATTTGAAACAAATTGAATCATAATAAGAATTGGAAGTCAAAAACTAATTTTAGAGAGACTTAGTGAACAAGTAGCCTTAAATAGAATGTTTTCTTCATCGTTAGCCTTAGGAATGCGAACTAACATCCCAATTAGGGCAAAAAGATTTAGGAATGACATTCGAAACAAGTTGAATCGGAATGAAAATGAAATAGAAACGTGAAAACACCTTTTTGGTAGACTTGGTGAACAAGTAAGCATGAATAGAACATTTTTCTTGATCATCCGTCTTGGAAAGTGGTTTAACATGCCAATTCGAGTAAGAAAAGCTACAGATGGGGATTTGAAACAAATTGAATCATAATTGAGAAAGAATTGGAAGTCAAAAACTAATTTTAGAGAGACTTAGTGAACAAGTAACCTTAAATAGAATGTTTGCTTGATCGTTAGCCTTAGGAATGCTAACTAACATCCCAATTAGGCTAGAAGATTTGGGAATGACATTCAAACAAGTTGAATCGAATGAAAATTAAATATAAACATGAAAACACATTTTGGGTAGACTTGGTGAACAAGTAAGCATGAATAGAACATTTTTCTTGATCATCCATCTTGGAAAGTGGTTTAACATGCCAATTGGAGTAAGAAAAGCTACGATGGGGATTTTAAACAAATTGAATCATAATTGAAAACGAATTGGAAGTCTAAAGCTAATTTTAGAGAGACTTAGTGAACAAGTAACCTTAAATAGAATGTTTGCTTCATCGTTAGCCTTAGAAATGCGAACTAACATCCCAATTGCGGCTAGAACAGTTGGGAATGACATTTGAAACAAGTTGAATCTAAGAGAAAATGAAATGTAAACATGAAAACACATTTTGGGCAGACTTGGTGAACAAATAAGGATGAATAGAACCTTTTTGTAGATCATCCGCCTTGGAAAGTGGTTTAACATGCCAATTGGAGTAAGAAAAGCTACTGTTGGGGATTTGAAACAAATTGAATCATAATTGAAAAAGAATTGGAAGTCAAAAACTAATTTTAGAGAGACTTAGTGATCGACTAACCTTAAATAGAATGTTTGCCTCATCGTTAGCCTTAGGAATGGGAACTAACATCCCAATTAGGGCAAGAAGATTTGGGAATGACATTCGAAACAAGTTGAATCGGAATGAAAATGAAATATAAACATGAAAACACATTTTGGGTAGACTTGGTGAACAAGTAAGCATGAATAGAACATTTTTCATGATCATCCGTCTTGGAAAGTGGTATAAAATCCCAATTCGAGTAAGAAAAGCTACAGATAGGGATTTGAAACAAATTTATTCATAATTGAAAAAGAATTGGAAGTCAAAAACTAATTTTAGAGAGACTTAGTGAACAAGTAACCTTAAATAGAATGTTTTCTTCATCGTTAGCCTTAGAAATGCAAACTAACATCCCAATTACGGCTAGAACAGTTGGGAATGACATTCGAAACAAGTTGAATCGGAATCAAAATGAAATATAAACATGAAAACACATTTTGGGTAGACTTGGTGAACAAGTAAGCATGAATAGAACATTTTTCTTGATCATCCATCTTGGAAAGTGGTTTAACATGCCAATTCGAGTAAGAAAAGCTACGGATGGGGATTTGAAACAAATTGAAAAAGAATTGGAAGTCAAAAACTAATTTTAGAGAGACTTAGTGAACAAGTAACCTTAAAAAGAATGTTTGCTTCATCGTTAGCCTTAGGAATGCGAACTAACATCCCAATTAGGGCAAGAAGATTTGGGAATGACATTCAAAACAAGTTGAATCGGAATGAAAATGAAATATAAACATGAAAACACATTTTGGATAGACTTGGTGAACAAGTAAGCATGAATATAACATTTTTCTTGATCATCCGTCTTGGAAAGTGGTTTAAAATGCCAATTCGAGTAAGAAAAGCTACGGATGGGGATTTGAAACAAATTGAATCATAATTGGAAAAGTATTGGAAGTCAAAAACTAATTTTAGAGAGACTTAGTGAAAAAGTAAGCATAAATAGAATGTTTTCTTCATCGTTAGCCTTAGAAATGCGAACTAACATCCCAATTAGGGCAAGAAGATTTGGGAATGACATTCAAAACAAGTTGAATCAGAATGAAAATGAAATATAAACATGAAAACACATTTTGGGTAGACTTGGTGAACAAGTAAGCATGAATAGAACATTTTTCTTGATCATCCATCTTGGAAAGTGGTTTAACATGCCAATTCGAGTAAGACATGCTACGGATTGGGATTTGAAACAAATTGAATCATAATTGAAAAAGAATTGGAAGTCAAAAACTAATTTTAGAGAGACTTAGTGAACAAGTAACCTTAAATAGAATGTTTTCTTCATCGTTAGCCTTAGAAATGCGAACTAACATCCCAATTACGGCTAGAAGATCTGGGAATGACATTCGAAACAAGTTGAATCAGAATCAAAATGAAATATAAACATGAAAACACATTTTGGGTAGACTTGGTGAACAAGTAAGCATGAATAGAACATTTTTCTTGATCATCCATCTTGGAAAGTGGTTTAACATGCCAATTCGAGTAAGAAAAGCTACTGATGGGGATTTGAAACAAATTGAATCATAATTGAAAAAGAATTGGAAATGAAAAACTAATTTTAGAGAGACTTAGTGAACAAGTAACCTTAAAAAGAATGTTTGCTTCATCGTTAGCCTTAGAAATGCAAACTAACATCCCAATTAGCAAGAAGATTTGGGAATGACATTCGAAACAAGTTGAATCGGAAAGAAAATGAAATATAAACATGAAAACACATTTTGGGTAGACTTGGTGAACAAGTAAGCATGAATAGAACATTTTTCTTGATCATCCGTCTTGGAAAGTGGTTTAACATGCCAATTCGAGTAAGAAAAGTTACGGATGGGCATTTGAAACAAATTGAATCATAATTGAAAACGAATTGGAAGTCAAAAAATAATTTTAGAGAGACTTAGTGAACAAGTAACCTTAAATAAAATGTTTACTTCATCGTTAGCGTTAGGAATGCTAACTAACATCCCAATTACGCTAGAAGATTTAGGAATGACATTCGAAACAAGTTGAATCGGAAAGAAAATGAAATATAAACATGAAAACACATTTTGGGTAGACTTGGTGAACAAATAAGGATGAATAGAACATTTTTCTAGATCATCCGTCTTGGAAAGTGGTTTAACATGCCAATTCGAGTAAGAAAAGCTACATATGGGAATTTGAAACAAATTGAAAAAGAATTGGAAGTGAAAACTAATTTTAGAGAGACTTAGTGAACAAGTAACCTTAAATAGAATGTTATCTTCATCGTTAGCCTTAGGAATGCTAACTAACATCCCAATTAGTGGCTAGAAGATTTGGGAATGACATTCAAACAAGTTGAATCGGAATCAAAATGAAATATAAACATGAAAACACATTTTGGGTAGACTTGGTGAACAAGTAAGCATGAATAGAACATTTTTCTTGATTATCCATCTTGAAAAGTGGTTTAACATGCCAATTCGAGTAAGAAAAGCTACGGACGGGGATTTGAAACAAATTGAATCATAATTGAAAAAGAATTGGAAGTCAAAAACTAATTTTAGAGAGACTTAGTGAACAAGTAACCTTAAATAGAATGTTTGCTTGATCGTTAGCCTTAGGAATGCTAACTAACATCCCAATTAGGGCAAGAAGATTTGGGAATGACATTCGAAACAAGTTGAATCGAAAGAAAATGAAATATAAACATGAAAACACATTTTGGGTAGACTTGGTGAACAAGTAAGCATGAATAGAACATTTTTCTTGATCATCCGTCTTGGAAAGTGGTTTAACATGCCAATTCGAGTAAGAAAAGCTTAGGATGTGGATTTGAAACAAATTGAATCATAATTGAAAAAGAATTGGAAGTCAAAAACTAATTTTAGAGAGACTTAGTGAACAAGTAACCTTAAATAGAATGTTTTCTTCATCGTTAGCCTTAGAAATGCGAACTAACATCCCAATTACGGCTAGAACAGTTGGGAATGACATTCGAAACAAGTTGAATCGGAATCAAAATGAAATATAAACATGAAAACACATTTTGGGTAGACTTGGTGAACAAGTAAGCATGAATAGAACATTTTTCTTGATCATCCGTTTTGGAAAGTGGTTTAACATGCCAATTCGAGTAAGAAAAGCTATGGATGGGGATTTGAAACAAATTGAATCATAGTTGAAATAGAATTGGAAGTGAAAACCTAATTTTATAGAGACTTAGTGAACAAGTAACCTTAAAAAGAATGTTTGCTTCATCGTTAGCTTTAGGAATGCAAACTAACATCCTAATTAGGGCTAGAAGATTTGGGAATGACATTCGAAACAAGTTGAATCGGAATGAAAATGAAATATAAACATGAAAACACATTTTGGGTAGACTTGGTGAACAAGTAAGCATGAATAGAACATTTTTCTTGATCATCCATCTTGGAAAGTGGTTTAACATGCCAATTCGAGTAAGAAAAGCTACAGATGGGGATTTGAAACAAATTGAAAAAGAATTGGAAGTCAAAAACTAATTTTAGAGAGACTTAGTGAACAAGTAACCTTAAAAAGAATGTTTGCTTCATCGTTAGCTTTAGGAATGCAAACTAACATCCTAATTAGGGCTAGAAGATTTGGGAATGACATTTGAAACGAGTTGAATCAGAATCAAAATGAAATATAAACATCAAAACACATTTTGGGTAGACTTGGTGAACAAGTAAGCATGAATAGAACATTTTTCTTGATCATCCGTCTTGGAAAGTGGTTTAACATGCCAATTCGAGTAAGAAAAGCTACGGATGGGGATTTGAAACAAATTGAATCATAATTGAAAAAGAATTCGAAGTCAAAAACTAATTTTAGAGAGACTTAGTGAACAAGTAACCTTAAATAGAATGTTTTCTTCATCGTTAGCCTTAGAAATGCGAACTAACATCCCAATTACAGCTAGAACAGTTGGGAATGACATTCGAAACAAGTTGAATCGGAAAGAAAATGAAATATAAACATGAAAACACATTTTGGGTAGACTTGGTGAACAAGTAAGCATGAATAGAACATTTTTCTTGATCATCCATCTTGGAAAGTGGTTTAAAATGCCAATTCGAGTAAGAAAAGCTAAAGATGGGGATTTGAAACAAATTGAATCATAATTGAAAAAGAATTGGAAGTCAAAAACTAATTTTAGAGAGACTTAGTGAACAAGTAACCTTAAAAAGAATGTTTGCTTCATCGTTAGCCTTAGGAATGCGAACTAACATCCCAATTAGGGCAAGAAGATTTGGGAATGACATTCGAAAAAAGTTGAATCAGAATTAAAATGAAATATAAACATGAAAACACATTTTGGTAGACTTGGTGAACAAGTAAGCATGAATAGAACATTTTTCTTGATCATTCGTTTTGGAAAGTGGTTTAACATGCCAATTCGAGTAAGAAAAGCTACGGATGGGCATTTGAAACAAATTGAATCATAATTGAAAACGAATTGGAAGTCAAAAAATAATTTTAGAGAGACTTAGTGAACAAGTAACCTTAAATAAAATGTTTACTTCATCGTTAGCCTTAGCAATGCGAACTAACATCCCAATTAGGGCAAGAAGATTTGGGAATGACATTCGAAACAAGTTGAATCGGAAAGAAAATGAAATATAAACATGAAAACACATTTTGGGCAGACTTGGTGAACAAATAAGGATGAATAGAACATTTTTCTAGATCATCCGTCTTGGAAAGTGGTTTAACATACCAATTCGAGTAAGAAAATCTACGAATGGGGATTTGAAACAAATTGAATCATAATTGAAAAAGAATTGGAAGTCAAAAACTAGTTTTAGAGAGACTTAGTGAACAAGTCACCTTAAATAGAATGTTTGCTTCATCGTTAGCCTTAGAAATGCGAACTAACATCCCAATTACGGCTAGAACATTTGGGAATGACATTCGAAACAAGTTGAATCGGAATCAAAATGAAATATAAACATGAAAACACATTTTGGGTAGACTTGGTGAACAAGTAAGCATGAATAGAACATTTTTCTTGATCATCCGTCTTGGAAAGTGGTTTAACATGCCAATTCGAGTAAGAAAAGCTACAGATGGGGATTTGAAACAAATTGAATTATAGTTGAAAAAGAATCGGAAGTCAAAAAATAATTTTAGAGAGACTTAGTGAACAAGTAACCTTAAATAAAATGTTTACTTCATCGTTAGCGTTAGGAATAAAAACTAACATCCCAATTAGTGCAAGAAGATTTAGGAATGACATTCGAAACAAGTTGAATCGGAATCAAAATGAAATATAAACATGAAAACACATTTTGGGTAGACTTGGTGAACAAGTAAGCATGAATAGAACATTTTTCTTGATCATCCATCTTGGAAAGTGGTTTAACATGCCAATTGGAGTAAGAAAAGCTACGATGGGGATTTGAAACAAATTGAATCATAATTGAAAAAGAATTGGAAGTCAAAAACTAATTTTAGAGAGACTTAGTGAACAAGTCACCTTAAATAGAATGTTTGCTTCATCGTTAGCCTTAGGAATGCGAACTAACATCCCAATTAGGGCAAGAAGATTTGGGAATGACATTCGAAACAAGTTGAATCGGAATGAAAATGAAATATAAACATGAAAACACATTTTGGGTAGACTTGGTGAACAAATAAGGATGAATAGAACATTTTTCTAGATCATCCGTCTTGGAAAGTGGTTTAACATACCAATTCGAGTAAGAAAAGCTACGAATGGGGATTTGAAACAAATTGAATCATAATTGAAAACGAATTGGAAGTCAAAAACTAGTTTTAGAGAGACTTAGTGAACAAGTAACCTTAAATAGAATGTTTTCTTCATCGTTAGCCTTAGAAATGCAAACTAACATCCCAATTACAGCTAGAAGATTTAGGAATGACATTCGAAACAAGTTGAAACGGAAAGAAAATGAAATGTAAACATGAAAACACATTTTGGGCAGACTTGGTGAACAAATAAGGATGAATAGAACATTTTTCTAGATCATCCGTCTTGGAAAGTGGTTTAACATGCCAATTCGAGTAAGAAAAGCTACATATGGGAATTTGAAACAAATTGAATCATAATTGAAAAAGAATTCGAAGTCAAAAACTAGTTTTAGAGAGACTTAGTGAACAAGTCACCTTAAATAGAATGTTTGCTTCATCGTTAGCCTTAGCAATGCGAACTAACATCCCAATTACGGCAAGAAGATTTGGGAATGACATTCGAAACAAGTTGAATCGGAAAGAAAATGAAATATAAACATGAAAACACATTTTGGGTAGACTTGGTGAACAAGTAAGGATGAATAGAACATTTTTCTTGATCATCCGTTTGGAAAGTGGTTTAACATGCCAATTCGAGTAAGAAAAGCTACGGAAGGAGATTTGAAACAAATTAAATCATAATTGAAAACGAATTGGAAGTCAAAAACTAATTTTAGAGAGACTTAGTGAACAAGTAACCTTAAATAGAATGTTTTCTTCATCGTTAGCCTTAGAAATGCGAACTAACATCCCAATTAGGGCAAGAAGATTTGGGAAAGACATTCAAACAAGTTGAATCAGAATGAAAATGAAATATAAACATGAAAACACATTTTGGGTAGACTTGGTGAACAAGTAAGCATGAATAGAACATTTTTCTTGATCATCCGTCTTGGAAAGTGGTTTAACATGCCAATTCGAGTAAGAAAAGCTACGGATGGGGATTTGAAACAAATTGAATCATAATTGAAAAAGAATTGGAAGTCAAAAACTAATTTTAGAGAGACTTAGTGAACAAGTAACCTTAAATAGAATGTTTTCTTCATCGTTAGCCTTAGAAATGCTAACTAACATCCCAATTAGCAAGAAGATTTGGGAATGACATTCAAACAAGTTGAATCAGAATTAAAATGAATTATAAACATGACAACACATTTTGGGTAGACTTGGTGAACAAGTAAGCATGAATAGAACATTTTTCTTGATCATCCGTCTTGGAAAGTGGTTTAACATGCCAATTCGAGTAAGAAAAGCTACTGATGGGGATTTGAAACAAATTGAATCATAATTGAAAAAGAGTTGGAAGTCAAAAACAAATTTTAGAGAGACTTAGTGAACAAGTAACCTTAAATAGAATGTTTTCTTCTTCGTTGGCCTTAGAAATGCTAACTAACATCCCAATTACGGCTAGAACAGTTGGGAATGACATTCGAAACAAGTTGAATCAGAATCAAAATGAAATATAAACATGAAAACACATTTTGGGTAGACTTGGTGAACAAGTAAGCATGAATAGAACATTTTTCTTGATCATCCATCTTGGAAAGTGGTTTAACATGCCAATTCGAGTAAGAAAAGCTACGGATGGGGATTTGAAACAAATTGAATCATAATTGAAAAAGAATTGGAAGTCAAAAACTAATTTTAGAGAGACTTAGTGATCAACTAACCTTAAATAGAATGTTTGCCTCATCGTTAGCCTTAGGAATGGGAACTAACATCCCAATTAGGGCAAGAAGATTTGGGAATGACATTCGAAACAAGTTGAATCAGAATGAAAATGAAATATAAACATGAAAACACATTTTGGGTAGACTTGGTGAACAAGTAAGCATGAATAGAACATTTTTCTTGATCATCCGTCTTGGAAAGTGGTTTAAAATGCCAATTCGAGTAAGAAAAGCTACTGATGGGGATTTGAAACAAAGTGAATCGTAATTGAAAATGAATTGGAAGTCAAAAACTAATTTTAGAGAGACTTAGTGAACAGGTAACCTTGAATAGAATGTTTTCTTCATCGTTAGCCTTAGGAATGCTAACTAACATCCCAATTACGGCAAGAAGATTTGGGAATGACATTCGAAACAAGTTGAATCGGAATCAAAATGAAATATAAACATGAAAACACATTTTGGGTAGACTTGGTGAACAAGTAAGCATGAATAGAACATTTTTCTTGATCATCCGTCTTGGAAAGTGGTTTAACATGCCAATTCGAGTAAGAAAAGCTACAGATGGGGATTTGAAACAAATTGAATTATAGTTGAAAAAGAATCGAAAGTCAAAAACTAGTTCTAGAGAGACTTAGTGAACAAGTAACCTTAAATAGAATGTTTTTTCATCGTTAGCCTTAGAAATGCAAACTAACATCCCAATTTGTGCAAGAAGATTTGGGAATGATATTCGAAACAAGTTGAATCGAAAAAAAAAACGAAATATAAACATGAAAACACATGTTGGGTAGACTTGGTGAACAAGTAAGCATGAATAGAACATTTTTCTTGATCATCCGTCTTGGAAAGTGGTTTAACATGCCAATTCGAGTAAGAAAAGCTACAGATGGGGATTTGAAACAAATTGAATCATAATTGAAAAAGAATTGGAAGTCAAAAACTAATTTTAGAGAGACTTAGTGAACAAGTAACCTTAAAAAGAATGTTTGCTTCATCGTTAGCCTTAGAAATGCGAACTAACATCCCAATTATGGCTAGAATAGTTTCGAATGACATTCGAAACAAGTTGAATCGGAATCAAAATGAAATATAAACATGAAAACACATTTTGGGTAGACTTGGTGAACAAGTAAGCATGAATAGAACATTTTTCTTGATCATCCATCTTGGAAAGTGGTTTAACATGCCAATTCGAGTAAGAAAAGCTACGGATGGGGATTTGAAACAAATTGAATCATAATTGAAAAAGAATTGGAAGTCAAAAACTAATTTTAGAGAGACTTAGTGAACAAGTAACCTTAAATAGAATGTTTGCTTCATCGTTAGCCTTAGGAATGCTAACTAACATCCCAATTACGGCAAGAAGATTTGGGAATGACATTCTAAACAAGTTGAATCGGAATGAAAATGAAATATAAACATGAAAACACATTTTGGGTAGACTTGGTGAACAAGTAAGCATGAATAGAACATTTTTCTTGATCATCCGTCTTGGAAAGTGGTTTAACATGCCAATTCGAGTAAGAAAAGCTACTGATGGGGATTTGAAACAAATTGAATCATAATTGAAAAAGAATTGAAAGTCAAAAACTAGTTTTAGAGAGACTTAGTGAACAAGTAACCTTAAATAGAATGTTTTCTTCATCGTTAGCCTTAGAAATGCGAACTAACATCCCAATTATGGCTAGAACAGTTGGGAATGACATTCGAAACAAGTTGAATCGGAAAGAAAATGAAATATAAACATGAAAACACATTTTGGGTAGACTTGGTGAACAAGTAAGCATGAATAGAACATTTTTCTTGATCATCCGTCTTGGAAAGTGGTTTAACATGCCAATTCGAGTAAGAAAAGCTACGGATGGGGATTTGAAACAAATTGAATCATAATTGAAAAAGAATTGGAAGTCAAAAACTAATTTTAGAGAGACTTAGTGAACAAGTAACCTTAAATAGAATGTTTTCTTCATCGTTAGCCTTAGAAATGCGAACTAACATCCCAATTAGGCTAGAAGATTTGGGAATGACATTCAAACAAGTTGAATCGAATGAAAATGAAATATAAACATGAAAACACATTTTGGGTAGACTTGGTGAACAAGTAAGCATGAATAGAACATTTTTCTTGATCATCCATCTTGGAAAGTGGTTTAACATGCCAATTCGAGTAAGAAAAGCTACGTATGGGGATTTGAAACAAATTGAATCATAATTGAAAACGAATTGGAAGTCTAAAGCTAATTTTAGAGAGACTTAGTGAACAAGTAACCTTAAATAGAATGTTTGCTTCATCGTTAGCCTTAGAAATGCGAACTAACATCCCAATTAGGGCAAGAAGATTTGGGAATGACATTCGAAACAAGTTGAATCGGAATGAAAATGAAATATAAACATGAAAACACATTTTGGGTAGACTTGGTGAACAAGTAAGCATGAATAGAAAATTTTTCTTCATCATCCGTCTTGGATAGTGGTTTAACACGACAATTCGAGTAAGAAAAGCTACGGATAGGGATTTGAAACAAATTGAATCATAATTGAAAAGAATTGAAGTCAAAACTAATTTTAGAGAGACTTAGTGAACAAGTAAGCTTAAATAGAATGTTTTCTTCATCGTTAGCCTTAGGAATGCTAACTAACATCCCAATTACGGGTAGAATAGTTGGGAATGACATTCGACACAAGTTGAATCGGAAGCAAAATGAAAGATAAACATGAAAACACATTTTGGGTAGACTTGGTGAACAAGTAAGCATGAATAGAACATTTTTCTTGATCATCCATCTTGGAAAGTGGTTTAACATGCCAATTGGAGTAAGAAAAGCTACGATGGGGATTTGAAACAAATTGAATCATAATTGAAAAAGAATTGGAAATCAAAAACTAATTTTAGAGAGACTTAGTGAACAAGTAACGTTAAAAAGAATGTTTGCTTCATCGTTAGCTTAGGAATGCGAACTAACATCCCAATTAAGATAGGAAGATTTTGGAATGACATTCGAAACAAGTTGAATCGGAATGAAAATGAAATATAAACATGAAAACACATTTTGGGTAGACTTGGTGAACAAGTAAGCATGAATAGAACATTTTTCTTGATCATCCGTCTTGGAAAGTGGTTTAAAATGCCCATTCTCGTAAGAAAAGCTACAGATGGGGATTTGAAACAAATTGAATCATAATTGGAAAAGAATTGGAAATCAAAAACTAATTTTAGAGAGACTTAGTGAACAAGTAACCTTAAATAGAATGTTTTCTTCATCGTTAGCCTTAGGAATGCGAACTAACATCCCAATTAGCGCAAGAAGATTTGGGAATGACATTCGAAACAAGTTGAATCGGAATCAAAATGAAATATAAACATGAAAACACATTTTGGGTAGACTTGGTGAACAAGTAAGCATGAATAGAACATTTTTCTTGATCATCCGTCTTGGAAAGTGGTTTAACATGCCAATTCGAGTAAGAAAAGCTCCGGATGGGGATTTGAAACAAATTGAATCATAATTGAAAAAGAATTGAAGTCAAAACTAATTTTAGAGAGACTTAGTGAACAAGTAACCTTAAACAGAATGTTTTCTTCATCGTTAGCCTTAGGAATGCGAACTAACATCCCAATTAGGGCAAGAAGATTTGGGAATGACATTCGAAACAAGTTGAATCGGAATGAAAATGAAATATAAACATGAAAACACATTTTGGGTAGACTTGGTGAACAAGTAAGCATGAATAGAACATTTTTCTTGATCATCCGTGTTGGAAAGTGGTTTAAAATGCCAATTCGAGTAAGAAAAGCTACAGATGGGGATTTGAAACAAATTGAAAAAGAATTGGAAGTCAAAAACTAATTTTAGAGAGACTTAGTGAACAAGTAACCTTAAAAAGAATGTTTGCTTCATCGTTAGCCTTAGAAATGCGAACTAACATCCCAATTACGGCTAGAATAGTTGGGAATGAAATTCGAAACAAGTTGATCGGAATCAAAATGAAATGTAAACATGAAAACACTTTTTGGGTAGACTTGGTGAACAAGTAAGCATGAATAGAACATTTTTCTTGATCATCCATCTTGGAAAGTGGTTTAACATGCCAATTCGAGTAAGAAATGCTACGGATGGGGATTTGAAACAAATTGAATCATAATTGAAAAAGAATTGGATGTTGAAAACTAATTTTAGAGAGACTTAGTGAACAAGTAACCTTAAAAAGAATGTTTGCTTCATCGTTAGCCTTAGAAATGCTAACTAACATCACAATTAGGGCAAGAAGATTTGGGAATGACATTCGAAACAAGTTGAATCGGAATGAAAATGAAATATAAACATGAAAACACATTTTGGGTAGACTTGGTGAACAAGTAAGCAGGAATAGAATATTTTTCTTGATCATTCGCCTTGGAGAATGGTTTCACATGCCAATTCGAGTAAGAAAAGCTACGAATGGCGATTTGAAACAAATTGAATCATAATTGAAAAGGAATTGGAAGTCAAAAACTAATTTTAGAGAGACTTAGTGAACAAGTAACCTTAAATAGAATGTTTGCTTCATCGTTAGCCTTAGGAATGCGAACTAACATCCCAATTAGGGCAAGAAGATTTAGTAATGACATTCGAAAAAAGTTGAATCGGAATCAAAATGAAATATATTCATGAAAACATATTTTGGGTAGACTTGGTGAACAAGTAAGCATGAATAGAACATTTTTCTTGATCATCCGTCTTGGAAAGTGGTTTAACATGCCAATTCGAGTAAGAAAAGCTACGGATGGGCATTTGAAACAAATTGAATCATAATTGAAAACGAATTGGAAGTCAAAAACTAATTTTAGAGAGACTTAGTGAACAAGTAACCTTAAATAGAATGTTTTCTTCATCGTTAGCCTTAGGAGTGCGAACTAACATCTCGATTAGGGCTAGAAGCTTTGGGAATGACATTCGAAACAAGTTAAATCAGAATCAAATTGAAATATAAACATGAAAACACATTTTGGGTAGACTTGGTGAACAAGTAAGCATGAATAGAACATTTTTCTAGATCATCCGTCTTGGAAAGTGGTTTAACATGCCAATTCGAGTAAGAAAAGCTACATATGGGAATTTGAAACAAATTGAATCATAATTGAAAAAGAATTGGAAGTTAAAAACTAATTTTAGTGAGACTTAGTGAACAAGTAAGCTTAAATAGAATGTTTGCTTCATCGTTAACCTTAGAAATGCGAACTAACATCCCAATTACGCAAGAAGATTTGGGAATGACATTCAAACCAAGTTGAATCGGAATCAAAATGAAATATAAACATGAAAACACATTTTGGGTAGACTTGGTGAACAAGTAAGCATGAATAGAACATTTTTCTTGATCATCCATCTTGGAAAGTGGTTTAACATGCCAATTCGAGTAAGAAAAGCTACGGAAGGGGATT
Source organism: Senna siamea (assembly GCA_031216115.1). Classification (NCBI taxonomy): domain Eukaryota; kingdom Viridiplantae; phylum Streptophyta; class Magnoliopsida; order Fabales; family Fabaceae; genus Senna; species Senna siamea. The sequence continues at coordinate 14,112,769 of CM062356.1, read as the reverse complement.
TGAAACAAATTAAATCATAATTGAAAAGAATTGAAGTCAAAACTAATTTTAGAGAGACTTAGTGAACAAGTAACCTTAAATAGAATGTTTGCTTCATCGTTAGCCTTAGAATGCGAACTAACATCCCAATTAGGCAAGAACAGTTGGGAATGACATTCGAAACAAGTTGAATCAGAAAGAAAATGAAATATAAACATGAAAACACATTTTGGGTAGACTTGGTGAACAAGTAAGCATGAATAGAACATTTTTCTTGATCATCCGTCTTGGAAAGTGGATTAACATGCCAATTCGAGAAAGAAAAGCTACGGATGGGGATTTGAAACAAATTGAATCATAATTGAAAAGAATTGAAGTCAAAACTAATTTTAGAGACACTTTGTGAACAAGTAAGCATAAATAGAATGTTTTCTTCATCGTTAGCCTTAGAAATGCGAACTAACATCCCAATTACGGCTAGAACAGTTGGGAATGACATTCAAACAAGTTGAATCGAATGAAAATGAAATGTAAACATGAAAACACATTTTGGGCAGACTTGGTGAACAAATAAGGATGAATAGAATCTTTTTCTAGATCATCCGCCTTGGAAAGTGGTTTGAAATTCCAATTCAAGTAAGAAAAGCTGCAGATGGGGATTTGAAACAAATTTAATTATAATTCAAAACAAATTGGAAGTTATAAACTAATTTTAGAGAGACTTAGTGAACACGTAACCTTAAATAGAATGTTTTCTTCATCGTTAGCCTAAAACTGCGAACTAACATCCCAATTAGGGCAAGAAGATTTGGGAATGACATTCGAAACAAGTTGAATCGGAATGAAAATGAAAGATAAATATGAAAACACATTTTGGGTAGACTTGGTGTAAAGGTAAGCATGAATAGAAAATTTTTCTTCATCATCCGTCTTGGATAGTGGTTTAACACGACAATTCGAGTAAGAAAAGCTACGGATGGGGATTTGAAACAAATTGAATCATAATTGAAAAAGAATTGGAAGTCAAAAACTAATTTTAGAGAGACTTAGTGAACAAGTAAGCTTAAATAGAATGTTTTCTTCATCGTTAGCCTTAGAAATGCGAATTAACATCCTAATTAGTGCTAGAAGATTTGGGAATGACATTCGAAAGAAGTTGAATCAGAATCAAAATGCAATATAAACATGAAAACACATTTTGGGTAGACTTGGTGAACAAGTAAGCATGAATAGAACATTTTTCTTGATCATCCATCTTGGAAAGTGGTTTAACATGCCAATTCGAGTAAGAAAAGCTACAGATGGGGATTTGAAACAAATTGAAAAAGAATTGGAAGTCAAAAACTATTTTTAGAGAGACTTAGTGAGCAAGTAACCTTAAGTAGAATGTTTGCTTTATCGTTAGCCTTACGAATGCGAACTAACATCCCAATTAGGGCAAGGAGATTTGGGAATGACATTCGAAACAAGTTGAATAAAATGAAAATGAAATATAAACATGAAAACACATTTTGGGTAGACTTGGTGAACAAGTAAGCATGAATAGAACATTTTTCTTGATCATCCATCTTGGAAAGTGGTTTAACATGCCAATTCGAGTAAGAAAAGCTACGGATGGGGATTTGAAACAAATTGAATCATAATTGAAAAAGAATTCGAAGTGAAAAACTAATTTTAGAGAGACTTAGTGAACAAGTAACCTTAAAAAGAATGTTTTCTTTATCGTTAGCCTTAGAAATGCAAACTAACATCCCAAATAGGGCAAGAAGATTTGGGAATGACATTCGAAACAAGTTGAATCGGAATCAAAATGAAATATAAACATGAAAACACATTTTGGGTAGACTTGGTGAACAAGTAAGCATGAATAGAACATTTTTCTTGATCATCCGTCTTGGAAAGTGGTTTAACATGCCAATTCGAGTAAGAAAAGCTACGGATGGGGATTTGAAACAAATTGAATCATAATTGAAAAAGAATTGGAAGTCAAAAACAAATTTTAGAGAGACTTAGTGAACAAGTAACCTTAAATAGAATGTTTTCTTCTTCGTTGGCCTTAGAAATGCTAACTAACATCCCAATTAGTGGCAAGAAGATTTGGGAATGACATTCAAACAAGTTGAATCGAATGAAATTGAAATATAAACATGAAAACACATTTTGGGTAGACTTGGTGAACAAGTAAGCATGAATAGAACATTTTTCTTGATCATCCATCTTGGAAAGTGGTTTAACATGCCAATTCGAGTAAGAAAAGCTACAGATGGGGATTTGAAACAAATTGAATCATAATTGAAAAAGAATTAGAAGTCAAAAACTAATTTTAGAGAGACTTAGTGAACAAGTAACCTTAAAAAGAATGTTTGCTTCATCGTTAGCCTTAGAAATGCGAACTAACATCCCAATTAGGGCAAGAAGATTTGGGAATGACATTCGAAACAAGTTGAATCAGAATGAAAATGAAATATAAACATGAAAACACATTTTGGGTAGACTTGGTGAACAAGTAAGCATGAATAGAACATTTTTCTTGATCATCCATCTTGGAAAGTGGTTTAACATGCCAATTCGAGTAAGAAAAGCTACAGATGGGGATTTGAAACAAATTGAATCATAATTGAAAAAGAATTGGAAGTCAAAAACTAATTTTAGAGAGACTTAGTGAACAAGTAACCTTAAATAGAATGTTTGCTTCATCGTTAGCCTTAGGAATGCGAACTAACATCCCAATTAGGGCAAGAAGATTTGGGAATGACATTCGAAACAAGTTGAATCGGAATCAAAATGAAATATAAACATGAAAACACATTTTGGGTAGACTTGGTGAACAAGTAAGCATGAATAGAACATTTTTCTTGATCATCCGTCTTGGAAAGTGGTTTAACATGCCAATTCGAGTAAGAAAAGCTACAGATGGGGATTTGAAACAAATTGAATCATAATTGAAAAGAATTGAAGTCAAAACTAATTTTAGAGAGACTTAGTGAACAAGTAACCTTAAATAGAATGTTTGCTTCATCGTTAGCCTTAGGAATGCGAACTAACATCCCAATTAGGGCTAGAAGATTTCAGAATGACATTCGAAACAAGTTGAATCAAAACGAAAATGAAATATAAACATGAAAACACATTTTGGATAGACTTGGTGAACAAGTAAGCATGAATAGAACATTTTTCTTGATCATCCATCTTGGAAAGTGGTTTAACATGCCAATTCGAGTAAGAAAAGCTACAGATGGGGATTTGAAACAAATTGAATCATAATTGAAAACGAATTGGAAGTCAAAAGCTATTTTTAGAGAGACTTAGTGAACAAGTCACCTTAAATAGAATGTTTGCTTCATCATTAGCCTTAGCAATGCGAACTAACATCCCAATTAGGGCAAGAAGATTTGGGAATGACATTCGAAACAAGTTGAATCAGAATCAAAATGAAATATAAACATGAAAACACATTTTGGGTAGACTTGGTGAACAAGTAAGCATGAATAGAACATTTTTCTTGATCATCCATCTTGGAAAGTGGTTTAACATGCCAATTCGAGTAAGAAAAGCTACGGATGGGGATTTGAAACAAATTGAATCATAATTGAAAAAGAATTGGAAGTCAAAAACTAATTTTAGAGAGACTTAGTGAACAAGTAACCTTAAAAAGAATGTTTGCTTCATCGTTAGCCTTAGAAATGCGAACTAAGATCCCAATTAGGGTAAGAAGATTTGGGAATGACATTCAAAACAAGTTGAATCGGAATCAAAATGAAATATAAACATGAAAACACATTTTGGGTAGACTTGGTGAACAAGTAAGCATGAATAGAACATTTTTCTTGATCATCCATCTTGGAAAGTGGTTTAACATGCCAATTCGAGTAAGAAAAGCTACGATGGGGATTTGAAACAAATTGAATCATAATTGAAAAGAATTGAAGTCAAAACTAATTTTAGAGAGACTTAGTGAACAAGTAACCTTAAATAGAATGTTTTGTTCATCGTTAGCCTCAGAAATATGAACTAACATCCCAATTAGGCTAGAAGATTTGGGAATGACATTCAAACAAGTTGAATCGAATGAAAATGAAATATAAACATGAAAACACATTTTGGGTAGACTTGGTGAACAAGTAAGCATGAATAGAACATTTTTCTTGATCATCCATCTTGGAAAGTGGTTTAACATGCCAATTCGAGTAAGAAAAGCTACGGATGGGGATTTGAAACAAATTAAATCATAATTGAAAAAGAATTGGAAGTCAAAAACTAGTTTTAGAGAGACTTAGTGAACAAGTAACCTTAAATAGAATGTTTGCTTCATCGTTAGACTTAGAATGCTAACTAACATCCCAATTAGGCAAGAAGATTTGGGAATGACATTCAAACAAGTTGAATCGAATGAAAATGAAAGCTAAATATGAAAACACATTTTGGGTAGACTTGGTGAACAAGTAAGGATGAATAGAACATTTTTCTTGATCATCTATCTTGCAAAGTGGTTTAACATGCCAATTCGAGTAAGAAAAGCTACCGATGGGGATTTGAAACAAATTGAATCATAATTGAAAAAGAATTGGATGTTGAAAACTAATTTTAGAGAGACTTAGTGAGCAAGTAAGCATAAATAGAATTTTTTCTTCATCGTTAGCGTTAGAAATGCGAACTAACATCCCAATTACGGGTAGAACAGTTGGGAATGACATTCGAAACAAGTTGAATCGGAAAGAAAATGAAATATAAACATGAAAACACATTTTGGGTAGACTTGGTGAACAAGTAAGCATGAATAGAACATTTTTCTTGATCATCCGTCTTGGAAAGTGGTTTAACATGACAATTCGAGTAAGAAAAGCTACGGATGGGGATTTGAAACAAATTGAATCATAGTTGATAAAGAATTGGAAGTCAAAACTAATTTTAGGGAGACTTAGTGAACAAGTCACCTTAAATAGAATGTTTTCTTCATGGTTAGCCTTAGCAATGCGAACTAACATCCCAATTAGGCTAGAAGATTTGGGAATGACATTCAAACAAGTTGAATCGAATGAAAATGAAATATAAACATGAAAACACATTTTGGGTAGACTTGGTGAACAAGTAAGCATGAATAGAACATTTTTCTTGATCATCCATCTTGGAAAGTGGTTTAACATGCCAATTCGAGTAAGAAAAGCTACGAATGGGGATTTGAAACAAATTGAATCATAATTGAAAAAGAATTGGAAGTCAAAAACTAATTTTAGAGAGACTTAGTGAACAAGTAAGCTTAAATAGAATGTTTTCTTCATCGTTAGCCTTAGGAATGCTAACTAACATCCTAATTAGGGCTAGAAGATTTGGGAATGACATTCAAAACAAGTTGAATCAGAATGAAAATGAAATATAAACATGAAAACACATTTTGGGTAGACTTGGTGAACAAGTAAGCATGAATAGAACATTTTTCTTGATCATCCGTCTTGGAAAGTGGTTTAACATGACAATTCGAGTAAGAAAAGCTACAGATGGGGATTTGAAACAAATTGAATTATAGTTGAAAAAGACTTGGAAGTCAAAAACTAGTTTTATAGAGACTTAGTGAACAAGTAACCTTAAATAGAATGTTTTCTACATCGTTAGCCTTAGGAATGCGAACTAACATCGCAATTTGGGCAAGAAGATTTGGGAATGACATTCAAAACAAGTTGAATCAGAATGAAAATGAAATATAAACATGAAAACACATTTTGGGTAGACTTGGTGAACAAGTAAGCATGAATAGAACATTTTTCTTGATCATCCGTCTTGGAAAGTGGTTTAACATGCCAATTCGAGTAAGAAAAGCTACGGATGGGGATTTGAAACAAATTGAATGATAATTAGAAAAGAATCGGAAGTCAAAAACTAGTTTTAGAGAGACTTAGTGAACAAGTAACCTTAAATAGAATGTTTTCTTCATCGTTAGCCTTAGAAATGCGAACTAACATCCCAATTAGGGCAAGAAGATTTGGGAATGACATTCGAAACAAGTTGAATCAGAATGAAAATGAAATATAAACATGAAAACACATTTTGGGTAGACTTGGTGAACAAGTAAGCATGAATAGAACATTTTTCTTGATCATCCATCTTGGAAAGTGGTTTAACATGCCAATTGGAGTAAGAAAAGCTACGATGGGGATTTGAAACAAATTGAATCATAATTGAAATAGAATTGGAAGTCAAAAACAAATTTTAGAGAGAGTTAGCGAATAAGTAACCTTAAATAGAATGTTTGCTTCATGATTAGCCTTAGAAATGCTAACTAACATCCCAATTAGGCAAGAAGATTTGGGAATGACATTCAAACAAGTTGAATCGAAATGAAAATGAAATATAAACATGAAAACACATTTTGGGTAGACTTGGTGAACAAGTAAGCATGAATAGAACATTTTTCTTGATCATCCGTCTTGGAAAGTGGTTTAACATGCCAATTCGAGTAAGAAAAGCTACAGATGGGGTTTTGAAACAAATTGAAAAAGAATTGGAAGTGAAAAACTAATTTTAGAGAGACTTAGTGAACAAGTAAGCATAAATAGAATGTTTGCTTCATCGTTAGCGTTAGAAATGCGAACTAACATCCCAATTAGGGGAAGAACATTTGGGAATGACATTCAAAACAAGTTGAATCGGAATCAAAATGAAATATAAACATGAAAACACATTTTGGGTAGACTTGGTGAACAAGTAAGCATGAATAGAACATTTTTCTTGATCATCCATCTTGGAAAGTGGTTTAACATGCCAATTGGAGTAAGAAAAGCTACGGATGGGGATTTGAAACAAATTGAATCATAATTGAAAAAGAATTGGAAGTCAAAAACTAATTTTAGAGAGACTTAGTGAACAAGTAACCTTAAAAAGAATGTTTGCTTCATCGTTAGCCTTAGAATGCTAACTAACATCCCAATTAGGCAAGAAGATTTGGGAATGACATTCAAACAAGTTGAATCGAATGAAAATGAAATATAAACATGAAAACACATTTTGGGTAGACTTGGTGAACAAGTAAGCATGAATAGAACATTTTTCTTGATCATCCGTCTTGGAAAGTGGTTTAACATGCCAATTCGAGTAAGAAAAGCTACAGATGGGGATTTGAAACAAATTGAATCATAATAAAAAAGAATTGGAAATCAAAAACTAATTTTAGAGAGACTTAGTGAACAAGTAACCTTAAACAGAATGTTTTCTTCATCGTTAGCCTTAGGAATGCGAACTAACATCCCAATTAGGGCAAGAAGATTTGGGAATGACATTCGAAACAAGTTGAATCAGAATGAAAATGAAATATAAACATGAAAACACATTTTGGGTAGACTTGGTGAACAAGTAAGCATGAATAGAACATTTTTCTTGATCATCCGTCTTGGAAAGTGGTTTAACATGCCAATTCGAGTAAGAAAAGCTACGATGGGGATTTGAAATAAATTTAATTATAGTTGAAAAACAATCGGAAGTCAAAAACTAATTTTAGAGAGACTTAGTGAACAAGTAACCTTAAATAGAATGTTTTCTTCATCGTTAGCCTTAGAAATGCGAACTAACATCCCAATTATGGCTAGAATAGTTGGGAATGACATTCGAAACAAGTTGAATCGAAAAGAAAATGAAATATAAACATGAAAACACATTTTGGGTAGACTTGGTGAACAAGTAAGCATGAATAGAACATTTTTCTTGATCATCCATCTTGGAAAGTGGTTTAACATGCCAATTCGAGTAAGAAAAGCTACGGATGGGGATTTGAAACAAATTGAATCATAATTGAAAACGAATTGGAAGTCAAAACTAATTTTAGAGAGACTTAGTGAACAAGTAACCTTAAATAGAATGTTTTCTTCATCGTTAGCCTTAGAAATGCAAACTAACATCCCAATTACGGCTAGAAGATTTGGGAATGACATTTGAAACAAGTTGAATCAGAATCAAAATGAAATATAAACATGAAAACACATTTTGGGTAGACTTGGTGAACAAGTAAGCATGAATAGAACATTTTTCTTGATCATCCGTCTTGGAAAGTGGTTTAAAATGCCAATTCGAGTAAGAAAAGCTACGGATGGGGATTTGAAACAAATTGAATCATAATTGAAAAAGAATTGGAAGTCAAAAACTAATTTTAGAGAGTCTTAGTGAACAAGTAACCTTAAATAGAATGTTTGCTTGATCGTTAGCCTTAGGAATGCTAACTAACATCCCAATTACGGCAAGAAGATTTGGGAATGACATTCGAAACAAGTTGAATCGGAAAGAAAATGAAATATAAACATGAAAACACATTTTGGGTAGACTTGGTAAACAAGTAAGCATGAATAGAACTTTTTTTTTGATCATCCATCTTGGAAAGTGGTTTAACATGCCAATTCGAGTAAGAAAAGCTACGGATGGGGATTTGAAACAAATTGAATCATAATTGAAAAAGAATTGAAAGTCAAAAACTAATTTTAGGGAGACTTAGTGAACAAGTAACCTTAAATAGAATGTTTTCTTCATCGTTAGCCTTAGGAATGCTAACTAACATCCCAATTACGGCAAGAAGTTTTGGGAATGACATTCTAAACAAGTTGAATCGGAATGAAAATGAAATATAAACATGAAAACACATTTTGTGTAGACTTGGTGAACAAGTAAGCATGAATAGAACATTTTTCTTGATCATCCATCTTGGAAAGTGGTTTAACATGACAATTCGAGTAAGAAAAGCTACAGATGGGGATTTGAAACAAATTGAATCATAATTGAAAAAGAATTGGAAGTCAAAAACTAATTTTAGAGAGACTTAGTGAACAAGTAACCTTAAATAGAATGTTTTCTTCATCGTTAGCCTTAGGAATGCGAACTAACATCCCAATTAGCGAAAGAAGATTTGGGAAAGACATTCGAAACAAGTTGAATCAGAATCAAAATGAAATATAAACATGAAAACACATTTTGGGTAGACTTGGTGAACAAGTAAGCATGAATAGAACATTTTTCTTGATCATCCATCTTGGAAAGTGGTTTAACATGCCAATTGGAGTAAGAAAAGCTACGATGGGGATTTGAAACAAATTGAATCATAATTATAAAACAATTGAAGTCAAAAACTAATTTTACAGAGACTTAGTGAACAAGTAACCTTAAATAGAATGTTTGCTTCATCGTTAGCCTTAGAATGCTAACTAACATCCCAATTAGCAAGAAGATTTGGGAATGACATTCAAACAAGTTGAATCGAATGAAAATGAAATATAAACATGAAAACACATTTTGGGTAGACTTGGTGAACAAGTAAGCATGAATAGAACATTTTTCTTGATCATCCGTCTTGGAAAGTGGTTTAACATGCCAATTCGAGTAAGAAAATCTACGGATGGGGATTTGAAACAAATTGAATCATAATTGAAAAGAATTGGAAGTCAAAACTAATTTTAGAGAGACTTAGTGAACAAGTAACCTTAAATAGAATGTTTGCTTCATCGTTAGCCTTAGAAATGCTAACTAACATCCCAATTAGCAAGAAGATTTGGGAATGACATTCGAAACAAGTTGAATCGGAATCAAAATGAAATATAAACATGAAAACACATTTTGGGTAGACTTGGTGAACAAGTAAGCATGAATAGAACATTTTTCTTGATCATCCGCGTTGGAAAGTGGTTTAACATGCCAATTCGAGTAAGAAAAGCTACGGATGGGGATTTGAAACAAATTGAATCATAATTGAAAAAGAATTGGAAGTCAAAAACTAATTTTAGAGAGACTTAGTGAACAGGTAACCTTGAATAGAATGTTTTCTTCATCGTTAGCCTTAGGAATGCTAACTAACATCCCAATTAGGCTAGAAGATTTGGGAATGACATTCGAAACAAGTTGAATCGGAATGAAAATGAAATATAAACATGAAAACACATTTTGGGTAGACTTGGTGAACAAGTAAGCATGAATAGAACATTTTTCTTGATCATCCATCTTGGAAAGTGGTTTAACATGCCAATTCGAGTAAGAAAAGCTACAGATGGGGATTTGAAACAAATTGAATTATAGTTGAAAAAGAATTGAAAGTCAAAAACTAATTTTAGAGAGACTTAGTGAACAAGTAACCTTAAATAGAATGTTTTCTTCATCGTTAGCCTTAGAAATGCGAACTAACATCCCAATTACGGCTAGAACAGTTGGGAATGACATTCGAAACAAGTTGAATCGGAAAGAAAATGAAATATAAACATGAAAACACATTTTGGGTAGACTTGGTGAACAAGTAAGCATGAATAGAACATTTTTCTTGATCATCCGTCTTGGAAAGTGGTTTAAAATGCCAATTCGAGTAAGACAAGCTACAGATGGGGATTTGAAACAAATTGAATCATAATTGAAAATGAATTGGAAGTTGAAAACTAATTTTAGAGAGACTTAGTGAACAAGTAACCTTAAATAGAATGTTTTCTTCATCGTTAGCCTTAGAAATGCGAACTAACATCCCAATTAGGGCAAGAAGATTTGGGAATGACATTCGAAACAAGTTGAATCAGAATGAAAATGAAATATAAACATGAAAACACATTTTGGGTAGACTTGGTGAACAAGTAAGCATGAATAGAACATTTTTCTAGATCATCCGCCCTCAAAAGCTCTTTAACATGCCAATTCGAGTTAGAAAAGCTACGATGGGGATTTGAAACAAATTGCATTATAATTGAAAAAGAATTAGAAGTCAAAAACTACTTTTAGAGAGACTTATTGAACAAGTAACCTTAAATAGAATGTTTTCTTCACCGTTAGCCTTAGAAAAGCGAATTAACATCCCAATTAGTGGCAAGAAGATTTGGGAATGACATTCAAACAAGTTGAATGGGAATGAAAATGAAAGATAAACATGAAAACACATTTTGGGTAGACTTGGTGAACAAGTAAGCATGAATAGAACATTTTTCTTGATCATCCGTCTTGGAAAGTGGTTTAACATGCCAATTCGAGTAAGAAAAGCTACGGATGGGGATTTGAAACAAATTGAATCATAATTGAAAAAGAATTGGAAGTCAAAAACTAATTTTAGAGAGACTAAGTGAACAAGTAAGCATAAATAGAATGTTTGCTTCATCGTTACCGTTAGAAATGCGAATTAACATCCTAATTACGCAAGAAGATTTGGGAATGACATTCAAACAAGTTGAATCAGAATGAAAATGAAATATAAACATGAAAACACATTTTGGGTAGACTTGGTGAACAAGTAAGCATGAATAGAACATTTTTCTTGATCATCCGTCTTGGAAAGTGGTTTAACATGCCAATTCGAGTAAGAAAAGCTTAGGATGTGGATTTGAAACAAATTGAATCATAATTGAAAAAGAGTTGGAAGTCAAAAACTAATTTTAGAGAGACTTAGTGAACAAGTAACCTTAAAAAGAATGTTTTCTTCATCGTTAGCCTTAGAAATGCAAACTAACATCCCAATTACGGCTAGAATAGTTGGGAATGACATTCGAAACAAGTTGAATCGGAATCAAAATGAAATATAAACATGAAAACACATTTTGGGTAGACTTGGTGAACAAGTAAGCATGAATAGAACATTTTTCTTGATCATCCATCTTGGAAAGTGGTTTAACATGCCAATTCGAGTAAGAAAAGCTACGGATGGGGATTTGAAACAAATTGAATCATAATTGAAAACGAATTGGAAGTCAAAAACTATTTTTAGAGAGACTTAATGAGCAAGTAACCTTAAGTAGAATGTTTGCTTCATCGTTAGCCTTAGAAATGCGAACTAACATCCCAATTATGGCAAGAAGATTTGGGAATGACATTCGAAACAAGTTGAATTAGAATGAAAATGAAATATAAACATGAAAACACATTTTGGGTAGACTTGGTGAACAAGTAAGCATGAATAGAACATTTTTCTTGATCATCCGTCTTGGAAAGTGGTTTAAAATGCCAATTCGAGTAAGACAAGCTATAGATGGGGATTTGAACCAAATTGAATCATAATTGAAAAAGAATTGGAAGTGAAAAACTAATTTTAGAGAGGCTTAGTGAACAAGTAAGCTTAAATAGAATGTTTTCTTCATCGTTAGCCTTAGGAATGCTAACTAACATCCTAATTAGGGCTAGAAGATTTGGGAATGACATTTGAAACAAGTTGAATCTGAATGAAAATGAAATATAAACATGAAAACACATTTTGGGTAGACTTGGTGAACAAGTAAGCATGAATAGAACATTTTTCTTGATCATCCATCTTGGAAAGTGGTTTAACATGCCAATTCGAGTAAGAAAAGCTACGGATGGGGATTTGAAACAAATTGAATCATAATTGAAATAGAATTGGAAGTCAAAAACTAATTTTAGAGAGACTTAGTGAACAAGTAACCTTAAATAGAATGTTTTCTTCATCGTTAGCCTTAGAAATGCGAACTAACATCCCAATTAGGGCAAGAAGATTTGGGAATGACATTCGAAACAAGTTGAATCGGAATGAAAATGAAATATAAACATGAAAACACATTTTGGGTAGACTTGGTGAACAAGTAAGCATGAATAGAACATTTTTCTTGATCATCCATCTTGGAAAGTGGTTTAACATGCCAATTCGAGTAAGAAAAGCTACAGATGGGGATTTGAAACAAATTGAATCATAATTGAAAAAGAATTGGAAGTCAAAAACTAATTTTAGAGAGACTTAGTGAGCAAGTAACCTTAAGTAGAATGTTTGCTTCATCGTTAGCCTTAGAAATGCGAACTAACATCCCAATTACGGCAATAAGATTTGGGAATGACATTCGAAACAAGTTGAATCAGAATCAAAATGAAATATAAACATGAAAACACATTTTGGGTAGACTTGGTGAACAAGTAAGCATGAATAGAACATTTTTCTTGATCATCCATCTTGGAAAGTGGTTTAACATGCCAATTCGAGTAAGAAAAGCTACGAATAGGGATTTGAAACAAATTGAATCATAGTTGGAAAAGAATTGTCAGTGCAAAACTAATTTTAGAGAGACTTAGTGAACAAGTAACCTTAAAAAGAATGTTTGCTTCATCGTTAGCCTTAGAAATGCAAACTAACATCCCAATTAGGCCAAGAAGATTTGGGAATGACATTCGAAACAAGTTGAATCAGAATGAAAATGAAATATAAACATGAAAACACATTTTGGGTAGACTTGGTGAACAAGTAAGCATGAATAGAACATTTTTCTTGATCATCCGTCTTGGAAAGTGGTTTAAAATGCCAATTCGAGTAAGAAAAGCTACAGATGGGGATTTGAAACAAATTGAATCATAATTGAAAAGAATGAGAAGTCAAAAACTAATTTTAGAGAGACTTAGTGAACAAGTAACCTTAAATAGAATGTTTTCTTCATCGTTAGCCTTAGAAATGCGAACTAACATCCCAATTACGGCAAGAAGATTTGGGAATGACATTCGAAACAAGTTGAATCGGAATGAAAATGAAATATAAACATGAAAACACATTTTGGGTAGACTTGGTGAACAAGTAAGCATGAATAGAACATTTTTCTTGATCATCCATCTTGGAAAGTGGTTTAACATGCCAATTCGAGTAAGAAAAGCTACGGATGGGGATTTGAAGCAAATTGAATCATAATTGTAAAAGAATTGGAAATCAAAAACTAATTTTAGAGAGACTAAGTGAACAAGTAACCTTAAAAAGAATGTTTGCTTCATCGTTAGCCTTAGGAATGCTAACTAACATCCCAATTAGGCAAGAAGATTTGGGAATGACATTCGAAATAAGTTGAATCAGAATGAAAATGAAATATAAACATGAAAACACATTTTGGGTAGACTTGGTGAACAAGTAAGCATGAATAGAACATTTTTCTTGATCATCCATCTTGGAAAGTGGTTTAAAATGCCAATTCGAGTAAGAAAAGCTACGGATGGGGATTTGAAACAAATTGAATCATAATTGTAAAAGAATTGGAAGTCAAAAACTAATTTTAGAGAGACTTAGTGAACAAGTAACCTTAAATAGAATGTTTTCTTCATCGTTAGCCTTAGAAATGCGAACTAACATCCCAATTACGGCAAGAAGATTTGGGAATGACATTCGAAACAAGTTGAATCGGAATGAAAATGAAATATAAACATGAAAACACATTTTGGGTAGACTTGGTGAACAAGTAAGCATGAATAGAACATTTTTCTTGATCATCCGTCTTGGAAAGTGGTTTAACATGCCAATTCGAGTAAGAAAAGCTACGGATGGGGATTTGAAACAAATTGAATCATAATTGAAAAAGAATTGGAAGTCAAAAACTAATTTTAGAGAGACTTAGTGAACAAGTAACCTTAAATAGAATGTTTTCTTCATCGTTAGCCTTAGGAATGCTAACTAACATCCCAATTACGGCAAGAAGATTTGGGAATGACATTCTAAACAAGTTGAATCGGAATGAAAATGAAATATAAACATGAAAACACATTTTGGGTAGACTTGGTGAACAAGTAAGCATGAATAGAACATTTTTCTTGATCATCCGTCTTGGAAAGTGGTTTAACATGACAATTCGAGTAAGAAAAGCTACGTATGGGGATTTGAAACAAATCGAATCAAAATTGAAAAAGAATTGAAAGTCAAAAACTAATTTTAGAGAGACTTAGTGAACAAGTAACCTTAAAAAGAATGTTTGCTTCATCGTTAGCCTTAGAAATGCAAACTAACATCCCAATTACGGCAAGAAGATTTGGGAATGACATTCGAAACAAGTTGAATCGGAAAGAAAATGAAATATAAACATGAAAACACATTTTGGGTAGACTTGGTGAACAAGTAAGCATGAATAGAACATTTTTCTTCATCATCCGTCTTGGAAAGTGGTTTAACATGCCAATTCGAGTAAGAAAATCTACGGATGGGGATTTGAAACAAATTGAATCATAATTGAAAACGAATTGGAAGTCAAAAACTATTTTTAGAGAGACTTAATGAGCAAGTAACCTTAAGTAGAATGTTTGCTTCATCGTTAGCCTTAGAAATGCGAACTAACATCCCAATTATGGCAAGAAGATTTGGGAATGACATTCGAAACAAGTTGAATCGGAAAGAAAATGAAATATAAACATGAAAACACATTTTGGGTAGACTTGGTGAACAAGTAAGCATGAATAGAACATTTTTCTTGATCATCCGTCTTGGAAAGTGGTTTAACATGCCAATTCGAGTAAGAAAAGCTACGGATGGGGATTTGAAACAAAT
The DNA here is from genome assembly GCA_031216115.1 of Senna siamea. Lineage (NCBI taxonomy): Eukaryota > Viridiplantae > Streptophyta > Magnoliopsida > Fabales > Fabaceae > Senna > Senna siamea. The sequence continues at coordinate 14,097,564 of CM062356.1, read as the reverse complement.
TGAATCATAATTGAAAAAGAATTGGAAGTGAAAAACTAATTTTAGAGAGACTTAGTGAACAAGTAACCTTAAAAAGAATGTTTTCTTCATCGTTAGCCTTAGGAATGTTAACTAACATCCCAATTAGGGCAAGAAGATTTGGGAATGACATTCGAAACAAGTTGAATCGGAATGAAAATGAAATATAAACATGAAAACACATTTTGGGTAGACTTGGTGAACAAGTAAGCATGAATAGAACATTTTTCTTGATCATCCGTCTTGGAAAGTGGTTTAAAATGCCAATTCAAGTAAGAAAAGCTGCAGATGGGGATTTGAAACAAATTGAATTATAATTCAAAAAGAATTGGAAGTCTAAAATTAGTTTTAGAGAGACTTAGTGAACAAGTAACCTTAAATAGAATGTTTTCTTCATCGTTAGCCTTAGAAATGCGAACTAAAATCCCAATTACGGCTAGAACATTTGGGAATGACATTCAAACAAGTTGAATCAGAATGAAAATGAAATATAAACATGAAAACACATTTTGGGTAGACTTGGTGAACAAGTAAGCATGAATAGAACATTTTTCTTGATCATCCGTCTTGGAAAGTGGTTTAACATGCCAATTCGAGTAAGAAAAGTTACGGATGGGCATTTGAAACAAATTGAATCATAATTGAAAACGAATTGGAAGTCAAAAAATAATTTTAGAGAGACTTAGTGAACAAGTAACCTTAAATAGAATGTTTGCTTCATCGTTACCCTTCGAAATGCGAACTAACATCCCAATTAGGGAAAGAAGATTTGGGAATGACATTCGAAACAAGTTGAATCGGAAAGAAAATGAAATATAAACATCAAAACACATTTTGGGTAGACTTGGTGAACAAGTAAGCATGAATAGAACATTTTTCTTGATCATCTATCTTGGAAAGTGGTTTAAAATGCCAATTCGAGTAAGAAAAGCTACTGATGGGGATTTGAAACAAATTGAATCATAATTGAAAACGAATTGGAAGTCAAAAAATAATTTTAGAGAGACTTAGTAAACAAGTAACCTTAAATAAAATGTTTACTTCATCTTTAGTGTTAGGAATAAAAACTAACATCCCAATTAGGGCAAGAAGATTTGGGAAGGACAATTGAAACAAGTTGAATCGGAAAGAAAATGAAATATAAACATGAAAACACATTTTGGGTAGACTTGGTGAACAAGTAAGCATGAATAGAACATTTTTCTTGATCATCCGTCTTGGAAAGTGGTTTAACATGCCACTTCGAGTAAGAAAAGCTACGGATGGGGATTTGAAACAAATTAAATCATAATTGAAAAAGAATTGGAAGTCAAAAACTAGTTTTAGAGAGACTTAGTGAACAAGTCACCTTAAATAGAATGTTTGCTTCATCGTTAGCCTTAGGAATGCGAACTAACATCCCAATTAGGGCAAGAAGATTTGGGAATGACATTCGAAACAAGTTGAATCGGAATCAAAATGAAATATAAACATGAAAACACATTTTGGGTAGACTTGGTGAACAAGTAAGCATGAATAGAACATTTTTCTTGATCATCCATCTTGGAAAGTGGTTTAACATGCCAATTCGAGTAAGAAAAGCTACAGATGGGGATTTGAAAAAAATTGAATCATAATTGAAAACGAATTGGATGGCAAAAACTAATTTTAGAGAGACATAGTGAACAAGTAACCTTAAATAGAATGTTTGCTTCATCGTTAGCCTTAGGAATGCTAACTAACATCCCAATTACGGCAAGAAGATTTGGGAATGACATTCGAAACAAGTTGAATCGGAATGAAAATGAAATATAAACATGAAAACACATTTTGGGTAGACTTGGTGAACAAGTAAGCATGAATAGAACATTTTTCTTGATCATCCGTCTTGGAAAGTGGTTTAAAATGCCAATTCGAGTAAGAAAAGCTACAGATGGGGATTTGAAACAAATTGAATCATAATTGAGAAAGAATTGGAAGTCAAAAACTAATTTCAGAGAGACTTAGTGAACAAGTAACCTTAAATAGAATGTTTTCTTGATCGTTAGCCTTAGGAATGCTAACTAACATCCCAATTAGAGCTAGAAGATTTGGGAATGACATTCGAAACAAGTTGAATCGAAATCAAAATGAAATATAAACATGAAAACACATTTTGGGTAGACTTGGTGAACAAGTAAGCATGAATAGAACATTTTTCTTGATCATCCGTCTTGGAAAGTGGTTTAACATGCCAATTCGAGTAAGAAAAGCTACGGATGGGGATTTGAAACAAATTGAATCATAGTTGAAAAAGAATTGGAAGTAAAAAACTAATTTTAGAGAGACTTAGTGAACAAGTAAGCATAAATAGAATGTTTTCTTCATCGTTAGCCTTAGAAATGCGAACTAACATCCCAATTAGGGCAAGAAGATTTGGGAATGACATTTGAAACAAGTTGAATCGAAAGAAAATGAAATATAAACATGAAAACACATTTTGGGTAGACTTGGTGAACAAGTAAGCATGAATAGAACATTTTTCTTGATCATCCATCTTGGAAAGTGGTTTAAAATGCCAATTCGAGTAAGAAAAGCTACGGATGGGGATTTGAAACAAATTGAATCATAATTGAAAACGAATTGGAAGTCAAAAAATAATTTTAGAGAGACTTAGTGAACAAGTAACCTTAAATAAAATGTTTACTTCATCGTTAGCCTTAGGAATGCGAACTAACATCCCAATTAGGGCAAGAAGATTTGGGAATGACATTCAAAACAAGTTGAATCGGAATGAAAATGAAATATAAACATGAAAACACATTTTGGGTAGACTTGGTAAACAAGTAAACATGAATAGAACATTTTTCTAGATCATCCGTCTTGGAAAGTGGTTTAACATACCAATTCGAGTAAGAAAAGCTACGAATGGGGATTTGAAACAAATTGAATCATAATTGAAAAAGAATCGGAAGTCAAAAACTAGTTTTAGAGAGACTTAGTGAACAAGTAACCTTAAATAGAATGTTTTCTTCATCGTTAGCCTTAGAAATGCGAATTAACATCCTAATTAGGGCTAGAAGATTTGGGAATGACATTCGAAACAAGTTGAATCAGAATCAAAATGAAATATAAACATGAAAACACATTTTGGGTAGACTTGGTGAACAAGTAAGCATGAATAGAACATTTTTCTTGATCATCCATCTTGGAAAGTGGTTTAAAATGCCAATTCTTGTAAGAAAAGCTAAAGATGGGGATTTGAAACAAATTGAATCATAATTGAAAAAGAATTGGAAGTGAAAAACTAATTTTAGAGAGACTTAGTGAACAAGTAACCTTAAATAGAATGTTTGCTTCATCGTTAGCCTTAGAAATGCGAACTAACATCCCAATTAGGGCAAGAAGATTTGGGAATGACATTCGAAACAAGTTGAATCGGAATGAAAATGAAATATAAACATGAAAACACATTTTGGGTAGACTTGGTGAACAAGTAAGCATGAATAGAACATTTTTCTTGATCATCCGTCTTGGAAAGTGGTTTAAAATGCCAATTCGAGTAAGAAAAGCTACAGATGGGGATTTGAAACAAATTGAATCATAATTGAAAAAGAATCGGAAGTCAAAAACTAGTTTTAGAGAGACTTAGTGAACAAGTAACCTTAAATAGAATGTTTTCTTCATCGTTAGCCTTAGAAATGCGAACTAACATCCCAATTACGGCTAGAACAGTTGGGAATGACATTCGAAACAAGTTGAATCGGAAAGAAAATGAAATATAAACATGAAAACACATTTTGGGTAGACTTGGTGAACAAGTAAGCATGAATAGAACATTTTTCTTGATCATCCGTCTTGGAAAGTGGTTTAAAATGCCAATTCGAGTAAGAAAAGCTACCGATGGGGATTTGAAACAAATTGAATCATAATTGAAAAAGAATTGGAAGTCAAAAACTAATTTTAGAGAGACTTAGTGAACAAGTAACCTTAAATAGAATGTTTTCTTCATCGTTAGCCTTAGGAATGCGAACTAACATCCTAATTAGGGCTAGAAGATTTGGGAATGACATTTGAAACAAGTTGAATCAGAATCAAAATGAAATATAAACATGAAAACACATTTTGGGTAGACTTGGTGAACAAGTAAGCATGAATAGAACATTTTTCTTGATCATCCGTCTTGGAAAGTGGTTTAACATGCCAATTCGAGTAAGAAAAGCTACAGATGGGGATTTGAAACAAATTGAATCATAATTGAAAACGAATTGGAAGTCAAAAACTAATTTTAGAGAGACTTAGTGAACAAGTAAGCATAAATAGAATGTTTGCTTCATCGTTAGCCTTAGAATGCTAACTAACATCCCAATTAGAGCTAGAAGATTTGGGAATGACATTCGAAACAAGTTGAATCGGAATCAAAATGAAATATAAACATGAAAACACATTTTGGGTAGACTTGGTGAACAAGTAAGCATGAATAGAACATTTTTCTTGATCATCCATCTTGGAAAGTGGTTTAACATGCCAATTGGAGTAAGAAAAGCTAGGATGGGGATTTGAAACAAATTGAATCATAATTGAAAAAGAATTGGAAATCAAAACCTAATTTTAGAGAGACTTAGTGAACAAGTAACCTTAAAAATAATTTTTGCTTCATCGTTAGCCTTAGGAATGCGAACTAACATCCCAATTACGGCAAGAAGATTTGGGAATGACATTCAAAACAAGTTGAATCGGAATGAAAATGAAATATAAACATGAAAACACATTTTGGGTAGACTTGGTGAACAAGTAAGCATGAATAGAACATTTTTCTTGATCATCCGTCTTGGAAAGTGGTTTAAAATGCCAATTCGAGTAAGAAAAGCTACGGATGGGGATTTGAAACAAATTGAATCATAATTGAAAAAGAATTGGAAGTGAAAAACTAGTTCTAGAGAGACTTAGTGACCAAGTAGCCTTAAATAGAATGTTTTCTTCATCGTTAGCCTTAGGAATGCGAACTAACATCCCAATTAGGGCAAAAAGATCTGGGAATGACATTCGAAACAAGTTGAATCAGAATCAAAATGAAATATAAACATGAAAACACATTTTGCGTAGACTTGGTGAACAAGTAAGCATGAATAGAACATTTTTCTTGATCATCTATCTTGGAAAGTGGTTTAACATGCCAATTCGAGTAAGAAAAGTTACGGATGGGGATTTGAAACAAATTGAATCATAATTGAAAACGAATTGGAAGTCAAAAAATAATTTTAGAGAGACTTAGTGAACAAGTAACCTTAAATAAAATGTTTACTTCATCGTTAGCGTTAGGAATAAAAACTAACATCCCAATTAGTGCAAGAAGATTTGGGAATGAAATTCGAAACAAGTTGAATCAGAATGAAAATGAAATATAAACATGAAAACACATTTTGGGCAGACTTGGTGAACAAATAAGGATGAATAGAACCTTTTTGTAGATCATCCGCCTTGGAAAGTGGTTTAAAATACCAATTCGAGTAAGAAAAGCTACGAATGGGGATTTGAAACAAATTGAATCATAATTGAAAACGAATTGGAAGTCAAAAGCTATTTTTAGAGAGACTTAGTGAACAAGTCACCTTAAATAGAATGTTTGCTTCATCGTTAGCCTTAGGAATGCTAACTAACATCCCAATTACGGCAAGAAGATTTGGGAATGACATTCTAAACAAGTTGAATCGGAATGAAAATGAAATATAAACATGAAAACACATTTTGGGTAGACTTGGTGAACAAGTAAGCATGAATAGAACATTTTTCTTGATCATCCGTCTTGGAAAGTGGTTTAACATGCCAATTCGAGTAAGAAAAGCTACGAATGGAGATTTCAAACAAATTGAATCATAATTGAAAATGAATTGGAAGTTAAAAATTAATTTTAGAGAGACTTAGTGAACAAGTAAGCATAAATAGAATGTTTGCTTCATCGTTAGCCTTAGGAATGCGAACTAACATCCCAATTAGGGCAAGAAGATTTGGGAATGACATTCGAAACAAGTTGAATCGGAATCAAAATGAAATATAAACATGAAAACACATTTTGGGTAGACTTGGTGAACAAGTAAGCATGAATAGAACATTTTTCTTGATCATCCATCTTGGAAAGTGGTTTAACATGCCAATTCGAGTAAGAAAAGCTACGGATGGGGATTTGAAACAAATTGAATCATAATTGAAAAAGAATTGGAAGTTGAAAACTAATTTTAGAGAGACTTAGTGAACAAGTAACCTTAAAAAGAATGTTTGCTTCATCTTTAGCCTTAGGATGCGAACTAACATCCCAATTAGGGCAAGAAGATTTGGGAATGACATTCGAAACAAGTTGAATCAGAATCAAAATGAAATATAAACATGAAAACACATTTTGGGTAGACTTGGTGAACAAGTAAGCATGAATAGAACATTTTTCTTGATCATCCGTCTTGGAAAGTGGTTTAAAATGCCAATTCGAGTAAGAAAAGCTACCGATGGGGATTTGAAACAAATTGAATCATAATTGAAAAAGAATTGGAAGTCAAAAACTAATTTTAGAGAGACTTAGTGAACAAGTAACCTTAAACAGAATGTTTTCTTCATCGTTAGCCTTAGGAATGCGAACTAACATCCCAATTAGGGCAAGAAGATTTGGGAATGACATTCGAAACAAGTTGAATCGGAATGAAAATGAAATATAAACATGAAAACACATTTTGGGTAGACTTGGTGAACAAGTAAGCATGAATAGAACATTTTTCTTGATCATCCGTCTTGGAAAGTGGTTTAACATGCCAATTCGAGTAAGAAAAGCTACGAATGGGGATTTGAAACAAATTGAATCATAATTGAATAAGAATTGGAAGTGAAAAACTAATTTTAGAGAGACTTAGTGAACAAGTAACCTTAAAAAGAATGTTTTCTTCATCGTTAGCCTTAGAAATGCAAACTAACATCCCAATTAGGGCAAGAAGATTTGGGAATGACATTTCAAAACAAGTTGAATCGGAATCAAAATGAAATATAAACATGAAAACACATTTTGGGTAGACTTGGTGAACAAGTAAGCATGAATAGAACATTTTTCTTGATCTTCCATCTTGGAAAGTGGTTTAACATGCCAATTCGAGTAAGAAAAGCTACGGATGGGGATTTGAAACAAATTGAATCATAATTGGAAAAGTATTGGAAGTCAAAAACTAATTTTAGAGAGACTTAGTGAACAAGTAAGCTTAAATAGAATGTTTGCTTCATCGTTAGCCTTAGGAATGCGAACTAACATCCCAATTAGGGGAAGAAGATTTGGGAATGACATTCGAAATAAGTTGAATCAGAATGAAAATGAAATATAAACATGAAAACACATTTTGGGTAGACTTGGTAACCAAGTAAGCATGAATAGAACATTTTTCTCGATCATCCATCTTGGAAAGTGGTTTAACATGACAATTCGAGTAAGAAAAGCTACAGATGGGGATTTGAAACAAATAGAATCATGGGTGAAAAAGAATCGAAAGTCAAAAACTAGTTTTAGAGAGAGTTAGTGAACAAGTAACCTTAAATAGAATGTTTTCTTCATCGTTAGCCTTAGAAATGCGAACTAACATCCCAATTACGGCAAGAAGATTTGGGAATGACATTCGAAACAAGTTGAATCGGAAAGAAAATGAAATATAAACATGAAAACACATTTTGGGTAGACTTGGTGAACAAGTAAGCATGAATAGAACATTTTTCTTGATCATCCGTCTTGGAAAGTGGTTTAACATGCCAATTGGAGTAAGAAAAGCTACGGATGGGGATTTGAAACAAATTGAATCATAATTGAAAAAGAATTAGAAGTCAAAAACTAATTTTAGAGAGACTTAGTGAAAAAGTAAGCATAAATAGAATGTTTTCTTCATCGTTAGCCTTAGAAATGCGAACTAACATCCCAATTACGGCTAGAACAGTTGGGAATGACATTCGAAATAAGTTGAATCAGAATGAAAATGAAATATAAACATGAAAACACATTTTGGGTAGACTTGGTGAACAAGTAAGCATGAATAGAACATTTTTCTTGATCATCCGTCTTGGAAAGTGGTTTAAAATGCCAATTCGAGTAAGACAAGCTATAGATGGGGATTTGAAACAAATTGAATCATAATTGAAAAAGAATTGGAAGTCAAAAACTAATTTTAGAGAGACTTAGTGAACAAGTAACCTTAAATAGAATGTTTTCTTCATCGTTAGCCTTAGAAATGCGAACTAACATCCCAATTACGGCTAGAATAGTTTCGAATGACATTCGAAACAAGTTGAATCGGAATCAAAATGAAATATAAACATGAAAACACATTTTGGGTAGACTTGGTGAACAAGTAAGCATGAATAGAACATTTTTCTTGATCATCCGTCTTGGAAAGTGGTTTAAAATGCCAATTCGAGTAAGAAAAGCTACAGATGGGGATTTGAAACAAATTGAATCATAATTGAAAAAGAATTGGAAGTCAAAAACTAATTTTAGAGAGACTTAGTGAACAAGTAACCTTAAATAGAATGTTTTCTTCATCGTTAGCCTTAGAAATGCGAACTAACATCCCAATTACGACTAGAACAATTGGGAATGACATTCGAAGCAAGTTGAATCGGAAGGAAAATGAAATATAAACATGAAAACACATTTTGGGTAGACTTGGTGAACAAGTAAGCATGAATAGAACATTTTTCTTGATCATCCGTCTTGGAAAGTGGTTTAACATGCCAATTCGAGTAAGAAAAGCTACGGATGGGGATTTGAAACAAATTGAATCATAATTGAAAACGAATTGGAAGTCAAAAACTAATTTTAGAGAGACTTAGTGAACAAGTAACCTTAAATAGAATGTTTGCTTCATCGTTAGCCTTAGGAATGCTAACTAACATCCCAATTACGGCAAGAAGATTTGGGAATGACATTCTAAACAAGTTGAATCAGAATCAAAATGAAATATAAACATGAAAACACATTTTGGGTAGACTTGGTGAACAAGTAAGCATGAATAGAACATTTTTCTTGATCATCCGTCTTGGAAAGTGGTTTAAAATGCCAATTCGAGTAAGAAAAGCTACAGATGGGGATTTGAAACAAATTGAATCATAATTGAAAAAGAATTGGAAGTGAAAAACTAATTTTAGAGAGACTTAGTGAACAAGTAACCTTAAAAAGAATGTTTGCTTCATCGTTAGCCTTAGGAATGCGAACTAACATCCCAATTACGGCAAGAAGATTTGGGAATGACATTCGAAACAAGTTGAATCGGAATCAAAATGAAATATAAACATGAAAACACATTTTGGGTAGACTTGGTGAACAAGTAAGCATGAATAGAACATTTTTCTTGATCATCCATCTTGGAAAGTGGTTTAACATGCCAATTGGAGTAAGAAAAGCTACGATGGGGATTTGAAACAAATTGAATCATAATTGATAAAGAATTGGAAATCAAAATCTAATTTTAGAGAGACTTAGTGAACAAGTAACCTTAAATAGAATGTTTGCTTCATTGTTAGCCTTAGGAATGCGAACCAACATCCCAATTTGTGCAAGAAGATTTGGGAATGATATTCGAAAAAAGATGAATCGAATGAAAATGAAATATAAACATGAAAACACATTTTGGGTAGACTTGGTGAACAAGTAAGCATGAATAGAACCTTTTTCTAGATCATCCGCCTTGGAAAGTGGTTTAAAATACCAATTCGAGTAAGAAAAGCTACGGATGGGGATTTCAAACAAATTGAATCATAATTGAAAATGAATTGGAAGTTGAAAACTAATTTTAGAGAGACTTAGTGAACAAGTAACCTTAAATAGAATGTTTTCTTCATCGTTAGCCTTAGAAATGCGAACTAACATCCCAATTACGCTAGAATAGATTTGGCAATGACATTTGAAACAAGTTGAATCGGAATCAAAATGAAATATAAACATGAAAACACATTTTGGGTAGACTTGGTGAACAAGTAAGCATGAATAGAACATTTTTCTTGATCATCCGTCTTGGAAAGTGGTTTAACATGCCAATTCGAGTAAGAAAAGCTACCGATGGGGATTTGAAACAAATTGAATCATAATTGAAAAAGAATTGGATGTTGAAAACTAATTTTAGAGAGACTTAGTGAACAAGTAAGCATAAATAGAATGTTTGCTTCATCGTTAGCATTAGAAATGCGAACTAACATCCCAATTAGGGCAAGAAGATTTGGGAATGACATTCGAAACAAGTTGAATCAGAATCAAAATGAAATATAAACATGAAAACACATTTTGGGTAGACTTGGTGAACAAGTAAGCATGAATAGAACATTTTTCTTGATCATCCATCTTGGAAAGTGGTTTAACATGCCAATTCGAGTAAGAAAAGCTACGGATGGGGATTTGAAACAAATTGAATCATAATTGAAAAAGAACTGGAAATGAAAAACTAATTTTAGAGAGACTTAGTGAACAAGTAACCTTAAAAAGAATGTTTGCTTCATCGTTAGCCTTAGGAATGCGAACTAACATCCCAATTAGGGCAAGAAGATTTGGGAATGACATTCGAAACAAGTTGAATCAGAATGAAAATGAAATATAAACATGAAAACACATTTTGGGTAGACTTGGTGAACAAGTAAGCATGAATAGAACATTTTTCTTGATCATCCGTCTTGGAAAGTGGTTTAAAATGCCAATTCGAGTAAGAAAAGCTACGGATGGGGATTTGAAACAAATTGAATCATAATTGAAAAAGAATTGGAAGTTGAAAACTAATATTAGAGAGACTTAGTGAACAAGTAACCTTAAATAGAATGTTTTCTTCATCGTTAGCCTTAGAAATGCGAACTAACATCCCAATTACGGCTAGAACAGTTGGGAATGACATTCGAAACAAGTTGAATCGGAAAGAAAATGAAATATAAACATGAAAACACATTTTGGGTAGACTTGGTGAACAAGTAAGCATGAATAGAACATTTTTCTTGATCATCCGTCTTGGAAAGTGGTTTAAAATGCCAATTCGAGTAAGAAAAGCTATGGATGGGGATTTGAACCAAATTGAATCGGAATTGAAAAGTATTGGAAGTCAAAACTAATTTTAGAGAGACTTAGTGAACAAGTAACCTTAAAAAGAATGTTTGCTTCATCGTTAGCGTTAGAAATACAAACTAACATCCCAATTAGGGCTAGAAGATTTGGGAATGACATTCGAAACAAGTTGAATCGGAATCAAAATGAAATATAAACATGAAAACACATTTTGGGTAGACTTGGTGAACAAGTAAGCATGAATAGAACATTTTTCTTGATCATCCATCTTGGAAAGTGGTTTAACATGCCAATTCGAGTAAGAAAAGCTACGGATGGGGATTTGAAACAAATTGAATGATAATTAGAAAAGAATTGGAAATCAAAAACTAATTTTAGAGAGACTTAGTGAACAAGTAACCTTAAAAAGAATGTTTGCTTCATCGTTAGCCTTAGGAATGCTAACTAACATCCCAATTACGGCAAGAAGATTTGGGAATGACATTCGAAACAAGTTGAATCAGAATGAAAATGAAATATAAACATGAAAACACATTTTGGGTAGACTTGGTGAACAAGTAAGCATGAATAGAACATTTTTCTTGATCATCCGTCTTGGAAAGTGGTTTAAAATGCCAATTCGAGTAAGAAAAGCTACATATGGGAATTTGAAACAAATTGAATCATAATTGAAAAAGAATTCGAAGTCAAAAACTAGTTTTAGAGAGACTTAGTGAACAAGTAACCTTAAATAGAATGTTTTCTTCATCGTTAGCCTTAGAAATGCGAACTAACATCCCAATTACGGCTAGAACAGTTGGGAATGACATTCGAAACAAGTTGAATCGGAATGAAAATGAAATATAAACATGAAAACACATTTTGGGTAGACTTGGTGAACAAGTAAGCATGAATAGAACATTTTTCTTGATCATCCGTCTTGGAAAGTGGTTTAAAATGCCAATTCGAGTAAGAAAAGCTACGGATGGGGATTTGAAACAAATTGAATAATAATTGAAAAAGAATTGGAAGTCAAAAACTAATTTTAGAGAGACTTAGTGAACAAGTAACCTTAAATAGAATGTTTTCTTCATCGTTAGCCTTAGAAATGCGAACTAACATCCTAATTAGGGCTAGAAGATTTGGGAATGACATTTGAAACAAGTTGAATCGGAATCAAAATGAAATATAAACATGAAAACACATTTTGGGTAGACTTGGTGAACAAGTAAGCATGAATAGAACATTTTTCTTGATCATCCATCTTGGAAAGTGGTTTAACATGCCAATTCGAGTAAGAAAAGCTACGGATGGGGATTTGAAACAAATTGAATCATAATTGAAACAGAGCTGGAAGTCAAAAACTAATTTTAGAGAGATTTAGTGAACAAGTAACCTTAAATAGAATGTTTGCTTCATCGTTAGCCTTAGGAATGCTAACTAACATCCCAATTAGGGCATGAAGATTTGGGAAGGACATTCGAAAGAAGTTGAATCGGAATCAAAATGAAATATAAACATGAAAACACATTTTGGGTAGACTTGGTGAACAAGTAAGCATGAATAGAACATTTTTCTTGATCATCCATCTTGGAAAGTGGTTTAACATGCCAATTGGAGTAAGAAAAGCTACAGATGGGGATTTGAAGCAAATTGAATCATAATTGTAAAAGAATTGGAAATGAAAAACTAATTTTAGAGAGACTTAGTGAACAAGTAACCTTAAAAAGAATGTTTGCTTCATCGTTAGCCTTAGGAATGCGAACTAACATCCCAATTAGGGCAAGAAGATTTGGGAATGACATTCGAAACAAGTTGAATCAGAATGAAAATGAAATATAAACATGAAAACACATTTTGGGTAGACTTGGTGAACAAGTAAGCATGAATAGAACATTTTTCTTGATCATCCGTCTTGGAAAGTAGTTTAAAATGCCAATTCGAGTAAGAAAAGCTACCGATGGGGATTTGAAACAAATTTAATTATAGTTGAAAAACAATCGGAAGTCAAAAACTAGTTTTAGAGAGACTTAGTGAACAAGTAACCTTAAATAGAATGTTTTCTTCATCGTTAGCCTTAGAAATGCGAACTAACATCCCAATTACGGCTAGAATAGTTGGGAATGACATTCGAAACAAGTTGAATCGGAATGAAAATGAAATATAAACATGAAAACACATTTTGGGTAGACTTGGTGAACAAGTAAGCATGAATAGAACATTTTTCTTGATCATCCGTCTTGGAAAGTGGTTTAAAATGCCAATTCGAGTAAGAAAAGCTACCGATGGGGATTTGAAACAAATTGAATCATAGTTGAAAAAGAATTGGAAGTGAAAAACTAATTTTAGAGAGACTTAGTGAACAAGTAACCTTAAAAAGAATGTTTGCTTCATCGTTAGCCTTAGGAATGCGAACTAACATCCCAATTAGGGCAAGAAGATTTGGGAATGACATTCGAAACAAGTTGAATCGGAATCAAAATGAAATATAAACATGAAAACACATTTTGGGTAGACTTGGTGAACAAGTAAGCATGAATAGAACATTTTTCTTGATCATCCATCTTGGAAAGTGGTTTAACATGCCAATTCGAGTAAGAAAAGCTACAGATGGGGATTTGAAACAAATTGAATCATAATTGAAAAAGAATTGGAAGTCAAAAACTAATTTTAGAGAGACTTAGTGAACAAGTAACCTTAAATAGAATGTTTGCTTCATCGTTAGCCTTAGAAATGCGAACTAACATCCCAATTATGGCAAGAAGATTTGGGAATGACATTCGAAACAAGTTGAATCAGAATGAAAATGAAATATAAACATGAAAACACATTTTGGGTAGACTTGGTGAACAAGTAAGCATGAATAGAACATTTTTCTTGATCATCCGTCTTGGAAAGTGGTTTAAAATGCCAATTCGAGTAAGAAAAGCTACGGATGGGGATTTGAAACAAATTGAATCATAATTGATAACGAATTGGAAGTCAAATAATAATTTTAGAGAGTCTTAGTGAAAAAGTAACCTTAAATAGAATGTTTTCTTCATCGTTAGCCTTAGAAATGCGAACTAACATCCCAATTACGGCTAGAACATTTGGGAATGACATTCGAAACAAGTTGAATCGGAATCAAAATGAAATATAAACATGAAAACACATTTTGGGTAGACTTGGTGAACAAGTAAGCATGAATAGAACATTTTTCTTGATCATCCGTTTTGGAAAGTGGTTTAACATGCCAATTCGAGTAAGAAAAGCTACATATGGGAATTTGAAACAAATTGAATCATAATTGAAAAAGAATTGGAAGTCAAAAGCTAATTTTAGAGAGACTTAGTGAACAAGTAACCTTAAATAGAATGTTTGCTTCATCGTTAGCCTTAGAAATGCGAACTAACATCCCAATTACGGCTAGAACATTTGGGAATGACATTCGAAACAAGTTGAATCAGAAAGAAAATAAAATATAAACATGAAAACACATTTTGGGTAGACTTGGTGAACAACTAAGGATGAATAGAACATTTTTCTTGATCATCCGTTTTGGAAAGTGGTTTAACATGCCAATTCGAGTAAGAAAAGCTACATATGGGAATTTGAAACAAATTGAATCATAATTGGAAAAGAATTGGAAGTCAAAAACTAGTTTTAGAGAGACTTAGTGAACAAGTCACCTTAAATAGAATGTTTGCTTCATCGTTAGCGTTAGGAATAAAAACTAACATCCCAATTAGTGCAAGAAGATTTAGGAATGACATTCGAAACAAGTTGAATCGGAAAGAAAATGAAATATAAACATGAAAACACATTTTGGGCAGACTTGGTGAACAAATAAGGATGAATAGAACCTTTTTCTAGATCATCCGCCTTGGAAAGTGGTTTAAAATACCAATTCGAGTAAGAAAAGCTACGAATGGGGATTTGAAACAAATTGAATCATAATTGAAAACGAATTGGAAGTCAAAAGCTAGTTTTAGAGAGACTTAGTGAACAAGTCACCTTAAATAGAATGTTTGCTTCATCGTTAGCCTTAGGAATGCGAATTAACATCCTAATTAGGGCTAGAAGATTTGGGAATGACATTTGAAACGAGTTGAATCAGAATCAAAATGAAATATAAACATGAAAACACATTTTGGGTAGACTTGGTGAACAAGTAAGCATGAATAGAACATTTTTCTTGATCATCCATCTTGGAAAGTGGTTTAACATGCCAATTCGAGTAAGAAAAGCTACAGATGGGGATTTGAAACAAATTGAATCATAATTGAAAAAGAATTAAAAGTCAAAAACTAATTTTAGAGAGACTTAGTGAACAAGTAACCTTAAATAGAATGTTTTCTTCATCGTTAGCCTTAGAAATGCGAACTAACATCCCAATTACGGCTAGAACAGTTGGGAATGACATTCGAAACAAGTTGAATCGGAAAGAAAATGAAATATAAACATGAAAACACATTTTGGGTAGACTTGGTGAACAAGTAAGCATGAATAGAACATTTTTCTTGATCATCCATCTTGGAAAGTGGTTTAACATGCCAATTCGAGTAAGAAAAGCTACGATGGGCATTTGAAACAAATTGAATCATAATTGAAAACGAATTGGAAGTCAAAAAATAATTTTAGAGAGACTTAGTAAACAAGTAACCTTAAATAAAATGTTTACTTCATCGTTAGCGTTAGGAATGAAAACTAACATCCCAATTAGTGCAAGAAGATTTAGGAATGACATTCGAAACAAGTTGAATCGGAATGAAAATGAAATATAAACATGAAAACACATTTTGGGTAGACTTGGTGAACAAGTAAGCATGAATAGAACATTTTTCTTGATCATCCGTCTTGGAAAGTGGTTTAAAATGCCAATTCGAGTAAGAAAAGCTACGATGGGGATTTGAAACAAATTGAATCATAATTGAAAAAGAATTGGAAGTCAAAAACTAATTTTAGAGAGACTTAGTGAACAAGTAACCTTAAATAGAATGTTTGCTTCATCGTTAGCCTTAGAAATGCGAACTAACATCCCAATTACGGCAAGAATAGTTTCGAAAGACATTCGAAAAAAGTTGAATCAGAATCAAAATGAAATATAAACATGAAAACACATTTTGGGTAGACTTGGTGAACAAGTAAGCATGAATAGAACATTTTTCTTGATCATCCGTCTTGGAAAGTGGTTTAAAATGCCAATTCGAGTAAGAAAAGCTACGGATGGGGATTTGAAACAAATTGAATCATAATTGAGAAAGAATTGGAAGTCAAAAACTAATTTTAGAGAGACTTAGTGAACAAGTAACCTTAAATAGAATGTTTTCTTCATCGTTAGCCTTAGAAATGCGAACTAACATCCCAATTACGGCTAGAACAGTTGGGAATGACATTCGAAACAAGTTGAATCGGAATGAAAATGAAATATAAACATGAAAACACATTTTGGGTAGACTTGGTGAACAAGTAAGCATGAATAGAACATTTTTCTTGATCATCCGTCTTGGAAAGTGGTTTAACATGCCAATTCGAGTAAGAAAAGCTACAGATGGGGATTTGAAACAAATTGAATCATAATTGAAAAAGAATTGGAAGTCAAAAACTAATTTTAGAGAGACTTAGTGAACAAGTAACCTTAAAAAGAATGTTTGCTTCATCGTTAGCCTTAGAAATGAGAACTAACATCCCAATTACGACTAGAACAATTGGGAATGACATTCGAAGCAAGTTGAATCGGAAGGAAAATGAAATATAAACATGAAAACACATTTTGGGTAGACTTGGTGAACAAGTAAGCATGAATAGAACATTTTTCTTGATCATCCATCTTGGAAAGTGGTTTAACATGACAATTCGAGTAAGAAAAGCTACGGATGGGGATTTGAAACATATTGAATCATAGTTGAAATAGAATTGGAAGTGAAAACCTAATTTTATAGAGACTTAGTGAACAAGTAACCTTAAAAAGAATGTTTGCTTCATCGTTAGCCTTAGGAATGCGAACTAACATCCCAATTAGGGCAAGAAGATTTGGGAATGACATTCGAAATAAGTTGAATCGGAATGAAAATGAAATATAAACATGAAAACACATTTTGGGTAGACTTGGTGAACAAGTAAGCATGAATAGAACATTTTTCTTGATCATCCGTCTTGGAAAGTGGTTTAACATGACAATTCGAGTAAGAAAAGCTACAGATGGGGATTTGAAACAAATTGAATCATAATTGAAAACGAATTGGAAGTCAAAAACTAATTTTAGAGAGACTTAGTGAACAAGTAACCTTAAATAGAATGTTTGCTTCATCGTTAGCCTTAGAAATGCGAACTAACATCCCAATTAGGGCAAGAAGATTTGGGAATGACATTCAAAACAAGTTGAATCAGAATGAAAATGAAATATAAACATGAAAACACATTTTGGGTAGACTTGGTGAACAAGTAAGCATGAATAGAACATTTTTCTTGATCATCCATCTTGGAAAGTGGTTTAACATGCCAATTCGAGTAAGAAAAGCTACAGATGGGGATTTGAAACAAATTGAATCATAATTGAAAAAGAATTGGAAGTCAAAAACTAATTTTAGAGAGACTTAGTGAACAAGTAAGCTTAAATAGAATGTTTTCTTCATCGTTAGCCTTAGAAATGCGAACTAACATCCCAATTACGGCTAGAAGATTTGGGAATGACATTCAAAACAAGTTGAATCGGAATCAAAATGAAATATAAACATGAAAACACATTTTGGGTAGACTTGGTGAACAAGTAAGCATGAATAGAACATTTTTCTTGATCATCCATCTTTGAAAGTGGTTTAACATGCCAATTTGAGTAAGAAAAGCTACGGATGGGGATTTGAAACAAATTGAATCATAATTGAAAAAGAATTGGAAGTCAAAAACTAATTTTAGAGAGACTTAGTGAACAAGTAAGCTTAAATAGAATGTTTTCTTCATCGTTAGCCTTAGAAATGCAAACTAACATCCCAATTACGGCTAGAACAGTTGGGAATGACATTTGAAACAAGTTGAATCGGAATCAAAATGAAATATAAACATGAAAACACATTTTAGGTAGACTTGGTGAACAAGTAAACATGAATAGAACATTTTTCTAGATCATCTATCTTTGAAAGTGGTTTAACATACCAATTCGAGTAAGAAAAGCTACAGATGGGGATTTGAAACAAATTGAATCATAATTGAAAAAGAATTGGAAGTCAAAAACTAATTTTAGAGAGACTTAGTGAACAAGTAACCTTAAAAAGAATGTTTGCTTCATCGTTAGCTTTAGGAATGCAAACTAACATCCTAATTAGGGCTAGAAGATTTGGGAAAGACATTCAAAACAAGTTGAATCGGAATGAAAATGAAAGATAAACATGAAAACACATTTTGGGTAGACTTGGTGAACAAGTAAGCATGAATAGAACATTTTTCTTGATCATCCGTCTTGGAAAGTGGTTTAAAATGCCAATTCGAGTAAGAAAAGCTACGGATGGGGATTTGAAACAAATTGAATCATAATTGGAAAAGAATCGGAAGTGAAAAACTAATTTTAGAGAGACTTAGTGAAAAAGTAACCTTAAATATAATGTTTTCTTCATCGTTAGCCTTAGAAATGCGAACTAACATCCCAATTAGCAAGAAGATTTGGGAATGACATTCAAACAAGTTGAATCGGAATGAAAATGAAATATAAACATGACAACACATTTTGGGTAGACTTGGTGAACAAGTAAGCATGAATAGAACATTTTTCTTGATCATCCGTCTTGGAAAGTGGTTTCAAATGCCAATTCGAGTAAGAAAAGCTACGGATGGGGATTGGAAACAAATTGAATCATAATTGAAAAGAATCGAAGTCAAAAACTAATTTTAGAGAGACTTAGTGAACAAGTAACCTTAAATAGAATGTTTGCATCATCGTTAGCCTTAGGAATGCTAACTAACATCCCAATTACGTCTAGAATAGTTGGGAATGACATTCGAAAGAAGTTGAATCGGAATCAAAATGAAATATAAACATGAAAACACATTTTGGGTAGACTTGGTGAACAAGTAAGCATGAATAGAACATTTTTCTTGATCATCCGTCTTGGAAAGTGGTTTAACATGCCAATTCGAGTAAGAAAAGCCACGAATGGGGATTTGAAACAAATTGAATCATAATTGGAAAAGAATTGGAAGAGAAAAACTAATTTTAGAGAGACTTAGTGAACAAGTAAGCATAAATAGAATGTTTGATTCATCGTCAGCCTTATAATGCGAACTAAAATCCCAATTAGGCCAAGAAGATTTGGGAATGACATTCGAAACAAGTTGAATCGGAATGAAAATGAAATATAAACATGAAAACACATTTTGGGTAGACTTGGTGAATAAGTAAGCATGAATAGAACATTTTTCTTGATCATCCATATTGGAAAGTGGTTTAACATGCCAATTCGAGTAAGAAAAGCTACGGATGGGGATTTGAAACAAATTGAATCATAATTGAAAAAGAATTGGAAGTCAAAAACTAGTTTTAGAGAGACTTATTGAACAAGTAACCTTAAATAGAATGTTTTCTTCATCGTTAGCCTTAGAAATGCGAACTAACATCCCAATTACGACTAGAACAATTGGGAATGACATTCGAAGCAAGTTGAATCGGAAGGAAAATGAAATATAAACATGAAAACACATTTTGGGCAGACTTGGTGAACAAATAAGGATGAATAGAACATTTTTCTAGATCATCCGTCTTGGAAAGTGGTTTAACATACCAATTCGAGTAAGAAAAGCTACGAATGGGGATTTGAAACAAATTGAATCATAATTGAAAACGAATTGGAAGTCAAAAACTAATTTTAGAGAGACTTAGTGAACAAGTAACCTTAAAAAGAATGTTTGCTTCATCGTTAGCCTTAGGAATGCGAACTAACATCCTAATTAGGGCCAGAAGATTTGGGAATGACATTCGAAACAAGTTGAATCAGAATCAAAATGAAATATAAACATGAAAACACATTTTGGGTAGACTTGGTGAACAAGTAAGCATGAATAGAACATTTTTCTTGATCATCCATCTTGGAAAGTGGTTTAACATGCCAATTGGAGTAAGAAAAGCTAGGATGGGGATTTGAAACAAATTGAATCATAATTGAAACAGAATTGGAAATCAAAACCTAATTTTAGAGAGACTTAGTGAACAAGTAACCTTAAAAGAATGTTTGCTTCATCGTTAGCCTTAGAATGCTAACTAACATCCCAATTAGTGGCAAGAAGATTTGGGAATGACATTCAAACAAGTTGAATCGAATCAAAATGAAAGATAAACATGAAAACACATTTTGGGTAGACTTGGTGAACAAGTAAGCATGAATAGAACATTTTTCTTGATCATCCATCTTGGAAAGTGGTTTAACATGCCAATTGGAGTAAGAAAAGCTACGGATAGGGATTTGAAACAAATTGAATCATAATTGAAAAAGAATTGGAAGTCAAAAAGTAATTATAGAGAGACTTAGTGAACAAGTAAGAATAAAAAGAATGTTTGCTTCAACGTTAGCCTTAGGAATGCGAACTAACATCCCAATTAGGGCAAGAAGATTTGGGAATGACATTCGAAACAAGTTGAATCAGAATCAAAATGAAATATAAACATGAAAACACATTTTGGGTAGACTTGGTGAACAAGTAAGCATGAATAGAACATTTTTCTTGATCATCCATCTTGGAAAGTGGTTTAACATGCCAATTGGAGTAAGAAAAGCTACGGATGGGGATTTGAAACAAATTGAATCATAATTGAAAAAGAATTGGAAGTCAAAAACTAATTTTAGAGAGACTTAGTGAACAAGTAACCTTAAATAGAATGTTTGCTTCATCGTTAGCCTTAGAAATGCGAACTAACATCCCAATTAGGGCAAGAAGATTTGGGAATGACATTCGAAACAAGTTGAATCGGAATCAAAATGAAATATAAACATGAAAACACATTTTGGGTAGACTTGGTGAACAAGTAAGCATGAATAGAACATTTTTCTTGATCATCCATCTTGGAAAGTGGTTTAAAATGCCAATTCGAGTAAGAAAAGCTACAGATGGGGATTTGAAACAAATTGAATCATAATTGAAAAAGAATTAGAAGTCAAAAACTAATTTTAGAGAGACTTAGTGAACAAGTAACCTTAAATAGAATGTTTTCTTCATCGTTAGCCTTAGAAATGCGAACTAACATCCCAATTACGGCAAGAAGATTTGGGAATGACATTCGAAACAAGTTGAATCGGAATGAAAATGAAATATAAACATGAAAACACATTTTGGGTAGACTTGGTGAACAAGTAAGCATGAATAGAACATTTTTCTTGATCATCCGTCTTGGAAAGTGGTTTAACATGCCAATTCGAGTAAGAAAAGCTACGAATGGGGATTTGAAACAAATTGAATCATAATTGGAAAAGAATTGAAAGTCAAAAGCTAATTTTAGAGAGACTTAGTGAACACGTAACCTGAAATAGAATGTTTGCTTCATCGTTAGCCTTAGAAATGCGAACTAACATCTCAATTACGGCTAGAAGATTTGGGAATGACATTCGAAACAAGTTGAATCAGAATCAAAATGAAATATAAACATGAAAACACATTTTGGGTAGACTTGGTGAACAAGTAAGCATGAATAGAACATTTTTCTTGATCATCCATCTTGGAAAGTGGTTTAACATGCCAATTCGAGTAAGAAAAGCTACGGATGGGGATTTGAAACAAATTGAATCATAATTGAAAACGAATTGGAAGTCATAAACTAATTTTAGAGACATTTTGTAAACAAGTAAGCATAAATAGAATGTTTGCTTCACCGTTAGCCTTAGGAATGCGAACTAACATCCCAATTAGGGCAAGAAGATTTGGGAATGACATTCGAAACAAGTTGAATCAGAATGAAAATGAAATATAAACATGAAAACACATTTTGGGTAGACTTGGTGAACAAGTAAGCATGAATAGAACATTTTTCTTGATCATCCGTCTTGGAAAGTGGTTTAAAATGCCAATTCGAGTAAGAAAAGCTAAAGATGGGGATTTGAAACAAATTGAATCATAATTGAAAAAGAATGAGAAGTCAAAAACTAATTTTAGGGAGACTTAGTGAACAAGTAACCTTAAAAAGAATGTTGCTTCATCGTTAGCCTTAGAAATGCGAACTAACATCCCAATTAGGGGAAGAAGATTTGGGAATGACATTCGAAACAAGTTGAATCAGAATGAAAATGAAATATAAACATGAAAACACATTTTGGGTAGACTTGGTGAACAAGTAAGCATGAATAGAACATTTTTCTTGATCATCCATCTTGGAAAGTGGTTTAACATGCCAATTGGAGTAAGAAAAGCTACCGATGGGGATTTGAAACAAATTGAATCATAGTTGGAAAAGAATTGGAAGTGAAAAACTAATTTTAGAGAGACTTAGTGAACAAGTAACCTTAAAAAGAATGTTTGCTTCATCGTTAGCCTTAGAATGCTAACTAACATCCCAATTAGGGCAAGAAGATTTGGAAATGCATTCGAAGCAAGTTGAATCGGAAAGAAAATGAAATATATACATGAAAACACATTTTGGGTAGACTTGGTGAACAAGTAAGCATGAATAGAACATTTTTCTTGATCATCTGTCTTGGAAAGTGGTTTAAAATGCCAATTCGAGTAAGAAAAGCAACGATGGGGATTTGAAAAAAATTGAATCATAATTGAAAAGAATTGGAAGTCAAAACTAATTTAGAGAGACTTACTGAACAAGTAACCTTAAATAGAATGTTTTCTTCATCGTTAGCCTTAGAAATGCTAACTAACATCCCAATTAGGCAACAAGATTTGGGAATGACATTCGAAACAAGTTGAATCGGAATCAAAATGAAATATAAACATGAAAACACATTTTGGGTAGACTTGGTGAACAAGTAAGCATGAATAGAACATTTTTCTTGATCATCCGTCTTGGAAAGTGGTTTAACATGCCAATTCGAGTAAGAAAATCTACGGATGGGGAATTGAAACAAATTGAATCATAATTTAAAAAGAATTGAAAGTCAAAAACTAATTTTAAAGAGACTTAGTGAACAAGTAACCTTAAATAGAATGTTTGCTTCATCGTTAGCCTTAGGAATGCGAACTAAAATCCCAATTAGGGCTAGAAGATTTGGGAATGACATTCGAAACAAGTTGAATCGGAATGAAAATGAAATATAAACATGAAAACACATTTTGGGTAGACTTGGTGAACAAGTAAGCATGAATAGAACATTTTTCTTGATCATCCGTCTTGGAAAGTGGTTTAAAATGCCAATTCGAGTAAGAAAAGCTACATATGGGGATTTGAAACAAATTGAATTATAATTGAAAAAGATTTGGAAGTCAAAAACTAGTTTTAGAGAGACTTAGTGAACAAGTAACCTTAAATAGAATGTTTTCTTCATCGTTAGCCTTAGAAATGCGAACTAACATCCCAATTACGGCTAGAACAGTTGGGAATGACATTCGAAACAAGTTGAATCGGAATGAAAATGAAATATAAACATGAAAACACATTTTGGGTAGACTTGGTGAACAAGTAAGCATGAATAGAACATTTTTCTTGATCATCCATCTTGGAAAGTGGTTTAACATGCCAATTCGAGTAAGAAAAGCTACGGATGGGGATTTGAAACAAATTGAATCATAATTGAAAAAGAATTGGAAGTCAAAAACTAATTTTAGAGAGACTTAGTGAACAAGTAACCTTAAATAGAATGTTTGCTTCATCGTTAGCCTTAGAATGCGAACTAAAATCCCAATTAGGGGAAGAAGATTTGGGAATGACATTCGAAACAAGTTGAATCAGAATGAAAATGAAATATAAACATGAAAACACATTTTGGGTAGACTTGGTGAACAAGTAAGCATGAATAGAACATTTTTCTTGATCATCCGTCTTGGAAAGTGGTTTAAAATGCCAATTCGAGTAAGAAAAGCTACAGATGGGGATTTGAAACAAATTGAATCATAATTGAAAACGAATTGGAAGTCAAAAACTAATTTTAGAGAGACTTAGTGAACAAGTAACCTTAAATAGAATGTTTTCTTCATCGTTAGCCTTAGAAATGCGAACTAACATCCCAATTACGGCTAGAACAGTTGGGAATGACATTCGAAACAAGTTGAATCAGAATGAAAATGAAATATAAACATGAAAACACATTTTGGGTAGACTTGGTGAACAAGTAAGCATGAATAGAACATTTTTCTTGATCATCCATCTTGGAAAGTGGTTTAAAATGCCAATTCGAGTAAGAAAAGCTACGGATGGGGATTTGAAACAAATTGAATCATAATTGAAAACGAATTGGAAGTCAAAAACTAATTTTAGAGAGACTTAGTGAACAAGTAACCTTAAATAGAATGTTTGCTTCATCTTTAGCCTTAGGATGCGAACTAACATCCCAATTAGGGCAAGAAGATTTGGGAATGACATTCGAAACAAGTTGAATCGGAATGAAAATGAAATATAAACATGAAAACACATTTTGGGTAGACTTGGTGAACAAGTAAGCATGAATAGAACATTTTTCTTGATCATCCATCTTGGAAAGTGGTTTAAAATGCCAATTCGAGTAAGAAAAGCTACATATGGGGATTTGAAACAAATTGAATCATAATTGAAAAAGAATTGGAAGTGAAAAACTAATTTTAGAGAGACTTAGTGAACAAGTAACCTTAAAAAGAATGTTTGCTTCATCGTTAGCCTTAGGAATGCGAACTAACATCCCAATTAGGGCAAGAAGATTTGGGAATGACATTCGAAACAAGTTGAATCGGAATGAAAATGAAATATAAACATGAAAACACATTTTGGGTAGACTTGGTGAACAAGTAAGCATGAATAGAACATTTTTCTTGATCATCCATCTTGGAAAGTGGTTTAAAATGCCAATTCGAGTAAGAAAAGCTACAGATGGGGATTTGAAACAAATTGAAAAAGAATTGGATGTTGAAAACTAATTTTAGAGAGACTTAGTGAACAAGTAACCTTAAAAAGAATGTTTGCTTCATCGTTAGCCTTAGAAATGCAAACTAACATCCCAATTACGGCTAGAAGATTTGGGAATGACATTCGATACAAGTTGAATCAGAATGAAAATGAAATATAAACATGAAAACACATTTTGGGTAGACTTGGTGAACAAGTAAGCATGAATAGAACATTTTTCTTGATCATCCGTCTTGGAAAGTGGTTTAAAATGCCAATTCGAGTAAGAAAAGCTACAGATGGGGATTTGAAACAAATTGAATCATAATTGAAAAAGAATTGGATGTTGAAAACTAATTTTAGAGAGACTTAGTGAACAAGTAACCTTAAAAAGAATGTTTGCTTCATCGTTAGCCTTAGGAATGCGAACTAACATCCCAATTAGGGCAAGAAGATTTGGGAATGACATTCGAAACAAGTTGAATCAGAATGAAAATGAAATATAAACATGAAAACACATTTTGGGTAGACTTGGTGAACAAGTAAGCATGAATAGAACATTTTTCTTGATCATCCGTCTTGGAAAGTGGTTTAAAATGCCAATTCGAGTAAGAAAAGCTACAGATGGGGATTTGAAACAAATTGCATTATAATTGAAAAAGAATTAGAAGTCAAAAACTAATTTTAGAGAGACTTAGTGAACAAGTAACCTTAAATAGAATGTTTGCTTCATCGTTAGCCTTAGGAATGCTAACTAACATCCCAATTAGGGCAAGAAGATTTGGGAATGACATTCGAAACAAGTTGAATCAGAATGAAAATGAAATATAAACATGAAAACACATTTTGGGTAGACTTGGTGAACAAGTAAGCATGAATAGAACATTTTTCTTGATCATCCATCTTGGAAAGTGGTTTAACATGCCAATTCGAGTAAGAAAAGCTACGGATGGGGATTTGAAACAAATTGAATCATAATTGAAAACGAATTGGATGGCAAAAACTAATTTTAGAGAGACATAGTGAACAAGTAACCTTAAAAAGAATGTTTGCTTCATCGTTAGCCTTAGAAATGCGAACTAACATCCCAATTAGGGCAAGAAGATTTGGGAATGACATTCGAAACAAGTTGAATTCGAATGAAAATGAAATATAAACATGAAAACACATTTTGGGTAGACTTGGTGAACAAGTAAGCATGAATAGAACATTTTTCTTGATCATCCATCTTGGAAAGTGGTTTAACATGCCAATTCGAGTAAGAAAAGCTACGGATGGGGATTTGAAACAAATTGAATCATAATTGAAAAAGAATTAGAAGTCAAAAACTAATTTTAGAGAGACTTAGTGAACAAGTAACCTTAAATAGAATGTTTGCTTCATCGTTAGCCTTAGAAATGCGAACTAAAATCCCAATTAGTGCAAGAAGATTTAGGAATGAAATTCGAAACAAGTTGAATCGAAAAGAAAATGAAATATAAACATGAAAACACATTTTGGGTAGACTTGGTGAACAAGTAAGCATGAATAGAACATTTTTCTTGATCATCCGTCTTGGAAAGTGGTTTAAAATGCCAATTCGAGTAAGAAAAGCTACAGATGGGGATTTGAAACAAATTGAATCATAATTGAAAAAGAATTGGAAGTCAAAAACTAATTTTAAAGAGACTTAGTGAACAAGTAACCTTAAATAGAATGTTTGCTTCATCGTTAGCCTTAGGAATGCGAATTAACATCCCAATTAGGGCTAGAAGATTTGGGAATGACATCTGAAACAAGTTGCATCCGAAAGAAAATGAAATATAAACATGAAAACACATTTTGGGTAGACTTGGTGAACAAGTAAGCATGAATAGAACATTTTTCTTGATCATCCGTCTTGGAAAGTGGTTTAAAATGCCAATTCGAGTAAGAAAAGCTACAGATGGGGATTTGAAACAAATTGAATCATAATTGAAAAAGAATTGGAAGTCAAAAACTAATTTTAGAGAGACTTAGTGAACAAGTAACCTTAAATAGAATGTTTGCTTCATCGTTAGCCTTAGGAATGCGAACTAACATCCCAATTAGGGCAAGAAGATTTGGGAATGACATTTGAAACAAGTTGAATCAGAATCAAAATGAAATATAAACATGAAAACACATTTTGGGTAGACTTGGTGAACAAGTAAGCATGAATAGAACATTTTTCTTGATCATCCGTCTTGGAAAGTGGTTTAAAATGCCAATTCGAGTAAGAAAAGCTACCGATGGGGATTTGAAACAAATTGAATCATAATTGAAAAAGAATTGGAAGTCAAAAACTAATTTTAGAGAGACTTAGTGAACAAGTAACCTTAAATAGAATGTTTGCTTCATCGTTAGCCTTAGAAATGCGAACTAACATCCCAATTACGGCTAGAACATTTGGGAATGACATTCGAAACAAGTTGAATCGGAATCAAAATGAAATATAAACATGAAAACACATTTTGGGTAGACTTGGTGAACAAGTAAGCATGAATAGAACATTTTTCTTGATCATCCGTCTTGGAAAGTGGTTTAAAATGCCAATTCGAGTAAGAAAAGCCACGAATGGGGATTTGAAACAAATTGAATCATAATTGGAAAAGAATTGGAAGTCAAAAACTAATTTTAGAGAGACTTAGTGAACAAGTAACCTTAAATAGAATGTTTTCTTCATCGTTAGCCTTAGAAATGCAAACTAAAATCCCAATTAGGGCAAGAAGATTTGGGAATGACATTCGAAACAAGTTGAATCAGAATGAAAATGAAATATAAACATGAAAACACATTTTGGGTAGACTTGGTGAACAAGTAAGCATGAATAGAACATTTTTCTTGATCATCCGTCTTGGAAAGTGGTTTAAAATGCCAATTCGAGTAAGAAAAGCTACCGATGGGGATTTGAAACAAATTGAATCATAATTGAAAAAGAATTGGAAGTCAAAAACTAGTTTTAGAGAGCCTTAGTGAACAAGTCACCTTAAATAGAATGTTTGCTTCATCGTTAGCGTTAGGAATAAAAACTAACATCCCAATTAGTGCAAGAAGATTTAGGAATGACATTCGAAACAAGTTGAATCAGAATGAAAATGAAATATAAACATGAAAACACATTTTGGGTAGACTTGGTGAACAAGTAAGCATGAATAGAACATTTTTCTTGATCATCCGTCTTGGAAAGTGGTTTAAAATGCCAATTCGAGTAAGAAAAGCTACAGTGGGGATTTGAAACAAATTGAATTATAATTGAAAAGAATCGAAGTCAAAACTAATTTTAGAGAGACTTAGTGAACAAGTAACCTTAAATAGAATGTTTTCTTCATCGTTAGCCTTAGAAATGCGAACTAACATCCCAATTAGGGCTAGAAGATTTGGGAATGACATTTGAAACATGTTGAATCGGAATCAAAATGAAATATAAACATGAAAACACATTTGGGTAGACTTGGTGAACAAGTAAGCATGAATAGAACATTTTTCTTGATCATCCGTCTTGGAAAGTGGTTTAAAATGCCAATTCGAGTAAGAAAAGCTACCGATGGGGATTTGAAACAAATTGAATCATAATTGAAAAAGAATTGGAAGTCAAAACTAATTTTAGAGAGACTTAGTGAACAAGTAACCTTAAATAGAATGTTTGCTTCATCGTTAGCCTTAGAATGCTAACTAACATCCCAATTAGGCTAGAAGATTTGGGAATGACATTCGAAACAAGTTGAATCAGAATGAAAATGAAATATAAACATGAAAACACATTTTGGGTAGACTTGGTGAACAAGTAAGCATGAATAGAACATTTTTCTTGATCATCCATCTTGGAAAGTGGTTTAAAATGCCAATTCGAGTAAGAAAAGCTACCGATGGGATTTGAAACAAATTGAATCATAATTGAAAAAGAATTGGATGTTGAAAACTAATTTTAGAGACACTTAGTGAACAAGTAACCTTAAATAGAATGTTTTCTTCATCGTTAGCCTTAGGAATGCGAACTAACATCCCAATTAGGGCAAGAAGATTTAGGAATGACATTCAATACAAGTTGAATCTGAATGAAAATGAAATATAAACATGAAAACACATTTTGGGTAGACTTGGTGAACAAGTAAGCATGAATAGAACATTTTTCTTGATCATCCGTCTTGGAAAGTGGTTTAAAATGCCAATTCGAGTAAGAAAAGCTACCGATGGGGATTTGAAACAAATTGAATCATAATTGAAAAAGAATTGGAAGTCAAAAACTAATTTTAGAGAGACTTAGTGAACAAGTAACCTTAAATAGAATGTTTGCTTCATCGTTAGCCTTAGGAATGCGAACTAACATCCCAATTAGGGCAAGAAGATTTGGGAATGACATTCGAAACAAGTTGAATCGGAATGAAAATGAAATATAAACATGAAAACACATTTTGGGTAGACTTGGTGAACAAGTAAGCATGAATAGAACATTTTTCTTGATCATCCGTCTTGGAAAGTGGTTTAAAATGCCAATTCGAGTAAGAAAAGCTACAGATGGGGATTTGAAACAAATTGAATCATAATTGAAAAAGAATTCGAAGTGAAAAACTAATTTTAGAGAGACTTAGTGAACAAGTAAGCATAAATAGAATGTTTGATTCATCGTTAGCCTTAGAATGCGAACTAAAATCCCAATTAGGGGAAGAAGATTTGGGAATGACATTCGAAACAAGTTGAATCGGAATGAAAATGAAATATAAACATGAAAACACATTTTGGGTAGACTTGGTGAACAAGTAAGCATGAATAGAACATTTTTCTTGATCATCCGTCTTGGAAAGTGGTTTAAAATGCCAATTCGAGTAAGAAAAGCTACAGATGGGGATTTGAAACAAATTGAATCATAATTGAAAAAGAATCGGAAGTCAAAAACTAGTTTTAGAGAGACTTAGTGAACAAGTAACCTTAAATAGAATGTTTTCTTCATCGTTAGCCTTAGAAATGCGAACTAACATCCCAATTAGGCCAAGAAGATTTGGGAATGACATTCGAAACAAGTTGAATCAGAATGAAAATGAAATATAAACATGAAAACACATTTTGGGTAGACTTGGTGAACAAGTAAGCATGAATAGAACATTTTTCTTGATCATCCATCTTGGAAAGTGGTTTAAAATGCCAATTCGAGTAAGAAAAGCTACGGATGGGGATTTGAAACAAATTGAATCATAATTGAAAAAGAATTGGAAGTCAAAAATAAGTTTTAGAGAGACTTAGTGAACAAGTAACCTTAAATAGAATGTTTTCTTCATCGTTAGCCTTAGGAATGCGAACTAACATCCCAATTAGGGCAAGAAGATTTGGGAATGACATTCGAAACAAGTTGAATCGGAATGAAAATGAAATATAAACATGAAAACACATTTTGGGTAGACTTGGTGAACAAGTAAGCATGAATAGAACATTTTTCTTGATCATCCGTCTTGGAAAGTGGTTTAAAATGCCAATTCGAGTAAGAAAAGCTACGCATGGGGATTTGAAACAAATTGAATCATAATTGAAAAAGAATTGGAAGTCAAAAACTAATTTTAGAGAGACTTAGTGAACAAGTAACCTTAAATAGAATGTTTGCTTCATCGTTAGCCTTAGGAATGCTAACTAACATCCCAATTACGGCAAGAAGATTTGGGAATGACATTCGAAACAAGTTGAATCAGAATGAAAATGAAATATAAACATGAAAACACATTTTGGGTAGACTTGGTGAACAAGTAAGCATGAATAGAACATTTTTCTTGATCATCCGTCTTGGAAAGTGGTTTAAAATGCCAATTCGAGTAAGAAAAGCTACGGATGGGGATTTGAAACAAATTGAATCATAATTGAAAAAGAATTCGAAGTCAAAAACTAGTTTTAGAGAGACTTAGTGAACAAGTAACCTTAAATAGAATGTTTTCTTCATCGTTAGCCTTAGAAATGCGAACTAACATCCCAATTAAGGCAATAAGTTTTGGGAATGACATTCGAAACAAGTTGAATCGGAATGAAAATGAAAGATAAATATGAAAACACTTTTTGGGTAGACTTGGTGAACAAGTAAGCATGAATAGAACATTTTTCTTGATCATCCGTCTTGGAAAGTGGTTTAAAATGCCAATTCGAGTAAGAAAAGCTACAGATGGGGATTTGAAACAAATTGAATTATAATTGAAAAAGAATTGGAAGTCAAAAACTAGTTTTAGAGAGACTTAGTGAACAAGTAACCTTAAATAGAATGTTTTCTTCATCGTTAGCCTTAGAAATGCGAATTAACATCCTAATTAGGGCTAGAAGATTTGGGAATGACATTTGAAACATGTTGAATCGGAATCAAAATGAAATATAAACATGAAAACACATTTTGGGTAGACTTGGTGAACAAGTAAGCATGAATAGAACATTTTTCTTGATCATCCGTCTTGGAAAGTGGTTTAAAATGCCAATTCGAGTAAGAAAAGCTACCGATGGGGATTTGAAACAAATTGAATCATAATTGAAAAAGAATTGGAAGTGAAAAACTAATTTTAGAGAGACTTAGTGAACAAGTAACCTTAAATAGAATGTTTGCTTCATCGTTAGCCTTAGGAATGCGAACTAACATCCCAATTAGGGCAAGAAGATTTGGGAATGACATTCGAAACAAGTTGAATCGGAATGAAAATGAAATATAAACATGAAAACACATTTTGGGTAGACTTGGTGAACAAGTAAGCATGAATAGAACATTTTTCTTGATCATCCGTCTTGGAAAGTGGTTTAAAATGCCAATTCGAGTAAGAAAAGCTACAGATGGGGATTTGAAACAAATTGAATTATAGTTGAAAAAGAATCGGAAGTCAAAAACTAGTTTTAGAGAGACTTAGTGAACAAGTAACCTTAAATAGAATGTTTTCTTCATCGTTAGCCTTAGAAATGCGAACTAACATCCCAATTACGGCTAGAACATTTGGGAATGACATTCGAAACAAGTTGAATCGGAATGAAAATGAAATATAAACATGAAAACACATTTTGGGTAGACTTGGTGAACAAGTAAGCATGAATAGAACATTTTTCTTGATCATCCGTCTTGGAAAGTGGTTTAAAATGCCAATTCGAGTAAGAAAAGCTACCGATAGGGATTTGAAACATATTGAATCATAATTGAAAAAGAATTGGAAGTTGAAAACTAATTTTAGAGAGACTTAGTGAACAAGTAACCTTAAATAAAATGTTTACTTCATCGTTAGCGTTAGGAATAAAAACTAACATCCCAATTAGTGCAAGAAGATTTAGGAATGACATTCGAAACAAGTTGAATCGGAATCAAAATGAAATATAAACATGAAAACACATTTTGGGTAGACTTGGTGAACAAGTAAGCATGAATAGAACATTTTTCTTGATCATCCGTCTTGGAAAGTGGTTTAAAATGCCAATTCGAGTAAGAAAAGCTACAAATGGGGATTTTAAAAAAATTGAATAATAGTTGAAAAAGAATCGGAAGTCAAAAACTAGTTTTAGAGAGACTTAGTGAACAAGTAACCTTAAATAGAATGTTTTCTACATCGTTAGCCTTAGAAATGCAAACTAACATCCCAATTACGGCTAGAATAGTTGGGAATGACATTCGAAACAAGTTGAATCGGAATCAAAATGAAATATAAACATGAAAACACATTTTGGGTAGACTTGGTGAACAAGTAAGCATGAATAGAACATTTTTCTTGATCATCCGTCTTGGAAAGTGGTTTAAAATGCCAATTCGAGTAAGAAAAGCTACGGATGGGGATTTGAAACAAATTGAATCATAATTGGAAAAGTATTGGAAGTCAAAAACTAATTTTAGAGAGACTTAGTGAACAAGTAACCTTAAATAGAATGTTTTCTTCATCGTTAGCCTTAGAAATGCGAACTAACATCCCAATTACGGCTAGAACAGTTGGGAATGACATTCGAAACAAGTTGAATCGGAAAGAAAATGAAATATAAACATGAAAACACATTTTGGGTAGACTTGGTGAACAAGTAAGCATGAATAGAACATTTTTCTTGATCATCCGTCTTGGAAAGTGGTTTAAAATGCCAATTCGAGTAAGACAAGCTACAGATGGGGATTTGAAACAAATTGAATTATAGTTGAAAAAGAATCGGAAGTCAAAAACTAGTTCTAGAGAGACTTAGTGAACAAGTAACCTTAAATAGAATGTTTTCTTCATCGTTAGCCTTAGAAATGCGAACTAACATCCCAATTACGGCTAGAAGATTTGGGAATGACATTCGAAACAAGTTGAATCGGAATGAAAATGAAATATAAACATGAAAACACATTTTGGGTAGACTTGGTGAACAAGTAAGCATGAATAGAACATTTTTCTTGATCATCCGTCTTGGAAAGTGGTTTAAAATGCCAATTCGAGTAAGAAAAGCTACGGATGGGGATTTGAAACAAATTGAATCATAATTGAAAAAGAATTGGAAGTCAAAAACTAATTTTAGAGAGACTTAGTGAACAAGTAACCTTAAATAGAATGTTTTCTTCATCGTTAGCCTTAGAAATGCGAACTAACATCCTAATTAAGGCAAGAAGATTTGGGAATGACATTCGAAACAAGTTGAATCGGAATGAAAATGAAATATAAACATGAAAACACATTTTGGGTAGACTTGGTGAACAAGTAAGCATGAATAGAACATTTTTCTTGATCATCCGTCTTGGAAAGTGGTTTAAAATGCCAATTCGAGTAAGAAAAGCTACAGATGGGGATTTGAAACAAATTGAATTATAGTTGAAAAAGAATCAGAAGTCCAAAACTAATTTTAGAGAGACTTAGTGAACAAGTAACCTTAAATAGAATGTTTTCTTCATCGTTAGCCTTAGAAATGCGAACTAACATCCCAATTACGGCTAGAACAGTTGGGAATGACATTCGAAACAAGTTGAATCGGAATCAAAATGAAATATAAACATGAAAACACATTTTGGGTAGACTTGGTGAACAAGTAAGCATGAATAGAACATTTTTCTTGATCATCCATCTTGGAAAGTGGTTTAAAATGCCAATTCGAGTAAGAAAAGCTACGAATGGGGATTGGAAACAAATTGAATCATAATTGAAAACGAATTGGAAGTCAAAAACTATTTTTAGAGAGACTTAGTGAGCAAGTAACCTTAAGTAGAATGTTTGCTTCATCGTTAGCCTTAGGAATGCGAACTAACATCCCAATTACGGCAAGAAGATTTGGGAATGACATTCGAAACAAGTTGAATCGGAATGAAAATGAAATATAAACATGAAAACACATTTTGGGTAGACTTGGTGAACAAGTAAGCATGAATAGAACATTTTTCTTGATCATCCGTCTTGGAAAGTGGTTTAAAATGCCAATTCGAGTAAGAAAAGCTACGGATGGGGATTTGAAACAAATTGAATCATAGTTGAAAAATATCGAAAGTCAAAAACTAGTTTTAGAGAGACTTAGTGAACAAGTAACCTTAAATAGAATGTTTGCTTCATCGTTAGCCTTAGGAATGCGAACTAACATCCCAATTAGGGCAAGAAGATTTGGGAATGACATTCGAAACAAGTTGAATCGGAATGAAAATGAAATATAAACATGAAAACACATTTTGGGTAGACTTGGTGAACAAGTAAGCATGAATAGAACATTTTTCTTGATCATCCGTCTTGGAAAGTGGTTTAAAATGCCAATTCGAGTAAGAAAAGCTACAGATGGGGATTTGAAACAAATTGAATTATAGTTGAAAAAGAATCGGAAGTCAAAAACTAGTTTTAGAGAGACTTAGTGAACAAGTAACCTTAAATAGAATGTTTTCTTCATCGTTAGCCTTAGAAATGCGAACTAACATCCCAATTACGGCTAGAACAGTTGGGAATGACATTTGAAACAAGTTGAATCGGAATCAAAATGAAATATAAACATGAAAACACATTTTGGGTAGACTTGGTGAACAAGTAAGCATGAATAGAACATTTTTCTTGATCATCCGTCTTGGAAAGTGGTTTAAAATGCCAATTCGAGTAAGAAAAGCTACCGATGGGGATTTGAAACAAATTGAATCATAATTGAAAAAGAATTGGATGTTGAAAACTAATTTTAGAGAGACTTAGTGAACAAGTAACCTTAAAAAGAATGTTTGCTTCATCGTTAGCCTTAGGAATGCGAACTAACATCCCAATTAGGGCAAGAAGATTTGGGAATGACATTCGAAACAAGTTGAATCGGAATGAAAATGAAATATAAACATGAAAACACATTTTGGGTAGACTTGGTGAACAAGTAAGCATGAATAGAACATTTTTCTTGATCATCCGTCTTGGAAAGTGGTTTAAAATGCCAATTCGAGTAAGAAAAGCTACAGATGGGGATTTGAAACAAATTGAATTATAGTTGAAAAAGAATCGGAAGTCAAAAACTAGTTTTAGAGAGACTTAGTGAACAAGTAACCTTAAATAGAATGTTTTCTTCATCGTTAGCCTTAGAAATGCGAACTAACATCCCAATTACGGCTAGAATAGTTGGGAATGACATTCGAAACAAGTTGAATCGGAATCAAAATGAAATATAAACATGAAAACACATTTTGGGTAGACTTGGTGAACAAGTAAGCATGAATAGAACATTTTTCTTGATCATCCATCTTGGAAAGTGGTTTAACATGCCAATTCGAGTAAGAAAAGCTACGGATGGGGATTTGAAACAAATTGAATCATAATTGAAAAAGAATTGGATGTTGAAAACTAATTTTAGAGAGACTTAGTGAACAAGTAACCTTAAAAAGAATGTTTGCTTCATCGTTAGCCTTAGGAATGCGAACTAACATCCCAATTAGGGCAAGAAGATTTGGGAATGACATTCGAAACAAGTTGAATCGGAATGAAAATGAAATATAAACATGAAAACACATTTTGGGTAGACTTGGTGAACAAGTAAGCATGAATAGAACATTTTTCTTGATCATCCGTCTTGGAAAGTGGTTTAAAATGCCAATTCGAGTAAGAAAAGCTACCGATAGGGATTTGAAACATATTGAATCATAATTGAAAAACAATCGGAAGTCAAAAACTAGTTTTCGAGAGACTTAGTGAACAAGTAACCTTAAACAGAATGTTTTCTACATCGTTAGCCTTAGAAATGCAAACTAACATCCCAATTACGGCTAGAATAGTTGGGAATGACATTCGAAACAAGTTGAATCGGAAAGAAAATGAAATATAAACATGAAAACACATTTTGGGTAGACTTGGTGAACAAGTAAGCATGAATAGAACATTTTTCTTGATCATCCGCCTTGGAAAGTGGTTTAACATGCCAATTCGAGTAAGAAAATCTACGGATGGGGAATTGAAACAAATTGAATCATAATTGAAAAAGAATTGAAAGTCAAAAACTAATTTTAGAGAGACTTAGTGAACAAGTAACCTTAAATAGAATGTTTTCTTCATCGTTAGCCTTAGGAATGCTAACTAACATCCCAATTACGGCAAGAAGATTTGGGAATGACATTCTAAACAAGTTGAATCGGAATGAAAATGAAATATAAACATGAAAACACATTTTGGGTAGACTTGGTGAACAAGTAAGCATGAATAGAACATTTTTCTTGATCATCCGTCTTGGAAAGTGGTTTAAAATGCCAATTCGAGTAAGAAAAGCTACGGATGGGGATTTGAAACAAATTGAATCATAATTGAAAAAGAACTGGAAATGAAAAACTAATTTTAGAGAGACTTAGTGAACAAGTAACCTTAAAAAGAATGTTTGCTTCATCGTTAGCCTTAGGAATGCGAACTAACATCCCAATTAGGGCAAGAAGATTTGGGAATGACATTCGAAACAAGTTGAATCGGAATGAAAATGAAATATAAACATGAAAACACATTTTGGGTAGACTTGGTGAACAAGTAAGCATGAATAGAACATTTTTCTTGATCATCCGTCTTGGAAAGTGGTTTAAAATGCCAATTCGAGTAAGAAAAGCTACAGATGGGGATTTGAAACAAATTGCATTATAATTGAAAAAGAATTAGAAGTCAAAAACTAATTTTAGAGAGACTTAGTGAACAAGTAACCTTAAATAGAATGTTTTCTTCATCGTTAGCCTTAGAAATGCGAACTAACATCCCAATTACGGCTAGAATAGTTGGGAATGACATTCGAAACAAGTTGAATCGGAATCAAAATGAAATATAA